>CM055904.1:65033234-65450734 GCA_029582155.1 Panopea generosa
GTATTGTATACAATTCTTAATCAATAAGATTTGGCAGTGCTGTAGCACGCACATTATCTTTATCAATTTAGGATCTTCCAATAAACCAAACTTCAATCGCCCAGTTATAGGGATTTACCATGATTTAACACTGCTTTAGATTTTAAATTCAATTATTTTGTATACACATAGATGCGAAAATGAATACTTGATATTCCTTTGTCAACGTAAAAATCACCTTAGCTTACAATCCACCCATACATTCGAGCCCCTGATTTGCAGAGTCTTCAATCCCTTGTTGATGTAAGGTTGATTTATATTATATATAAACGAGTTTGACAGAAAGGTTATTGAGAAGAACAACTTTGAAAGAAATTTCACAATTACAATCCTTTAAGGGTCCCTTTCGGCCCTTTTGAAATTCCACCCTTCTTAATGAACCCAAATCTAATTTGCTAAGACTAAACAATCCTTCAGATCACATGCTATAAATTAGCACACAAGGATACCACAATGGGATTATTTCTTTTCCGTATATAAAACTCATAGTGCTCTTACAAGGCCCCAATATACCCTAACCTCGTGACTTCTAAAAACTTCAAACCCCATTACTTATAGGAATAATTTATATCAATCATGAACTAACTTGTTGTTGAGAAAAAAATATGAAAAGTTCCAATTTTAACCATATTGGCGTCCCTACTGGCCCTTATGGTACTTTATGGAAATTCCATCCTTCTTATTTGACAAGATCTATATTTCTATTGCTAGACAATGCTTTTAATCTCAAATTGAACTTCACACATACACAAATGGATGAAAAAAGTGAGACTTTTCCGTTTTCCCATAGTATCCCTTTGTAAAATTGAAAGTCCCTTTATAGGGACCTTATCAATATCAATTCTTTTTTTTGTACAAACTTCAAACCCAAACTGATGGGGGTAATTTAAATCAAATATGTACAAATTTAACTGGCCGTTGTTGAGAAGAAGGTATTTGACATTTTCAATTTTACACTTGTGTGACCTAGCTCTCTTATTTAAATCCGATACTGCGTATTGAGCCAAACCTTTTCGCTATGACTCGAAGATGCCTCAGATCTCAATCTGAATGATAATTTTGCACATATGGATGAACCAAATCTAATTTTCTGTTACTAGATAATGCTTTTAATATCAAATTGAACATCACATTTACAAAAATGGATGAATGGTATTCCTATTTGAAACTCAAAGTCCCCTAACATGGTCCCAATAAATACTAGCTCCTAGATTTGTACAAACTTCAAACCTTTATTTATTGGGTAACTTATATAAATATGAATCAATTTGACTTACCGGTTGTTGTGAACCCTATTCCTAAACAAACCCGAATCGCCTTGGCCGAACAATGCTTTTGTAAACTTCAGTTCCATTTGAATCAAATATTTATAAATGTATATTATCATATGTGTCTCCTAATTGATCCCTAATTGATCCCTCGGGGCGGGGTAGAAGTTTGTTTATTGTTTTTGTAAAGGCGACCATCCTGAAATTTAGATCGAAAAATAAATTTTATAAATAGTCTCATATTCAATAGAAACATGCAGGTGAAGTTTGAGTTCAACTGGAATAGTAGTTCATGAGAAAGTACTGCTAACAAACGATAGGCGACAGAGATAGGCAAATGATGACAAACTGCTGACGGTCAGTAAAGCTTAAAGGCACACAGCACTAAATCCACAAACCAACCACCCAACAAATAAAAAGCAAACCAGGTAAAACAAACAAACAAGCAACAAACCAGGCAAAACAAACAAACAAATAAGCAAACATGACTTGAACCCTAGTTTGTGCTATATCGCGAAGAAATATCAACGCTTATATCAATCGTTCTCCAGCCCGCTTTTGGGGTAAACCAGTACTGAGTGCTTGTTTAAGAGGCATCGAGCTGAGCTGAGGGGTTGAACGCAGCGGCTTACACTCAATTTACTACACTACAAACATATTAAAGTTGGCCCTTTATGCATAACCTATACTATGCTGAAAAAAGCATTATAGACTTTTAAATACTTTGTGTCGATGTAAATAGATATGAATGTGAATCAACTCTACAAATATCCAAAGTCGCATTTATTTCTTTTTTCAACTCAAATATACTGTAGGTTAATTTGGGCTAAGATTTGCTCTATGGTTTACATTATTTTAAATATTTGAGATAGCTGTCATATTTATGAGTAACGTTTTGCATTTTACAATCAATATTTAAATACCTTGCTAGAAAAATGACAATATTGATTAATTCTTTTTTGTTTTGTGTTGTCGTCATGGATGCCAAATTATGTGTTTTTAAAATTAAATGATATATCAATAACGTCTTGTAATAAAACTCGTTTATTTTGTCCGGGAATGTTGGATATGAGCACAGTCACGAAAAAGATGTTGCATTGTTTCTCAATGCAGATTTGACATAAAACAGTTTGAATATTTACAATATGACATTTGTGTAAGAATTTATTTATGGGTACAATTCTATATTCATACTTATATTGAAATAATTGGGTAAATAGTACACGTAAATAGGGATAGAGGTACTTTTTCCAGTACAGATTTTCATAAGAATCATACGTACATTCATGGTTTTAGCCGACACCTAAAACATAAATGCATTGTGTTAATATTGGATAAGCAAAGATAAGGCAATGTGGAAACATCACTACAAGGTAACATAGTTTATTTCAACATGAATCACATGTACCGTGTGCATACAGCCAAACCTGTGTCAGCAGTCACGTCAATTAAATAGCCATATTTGCTATCGAATATACATGTACAAACTCTCCTCTCTCACACTGTGTCTCTGTCTGTATAGCTATCTATATACCTTTGTATGTTTTTATCTTTTTCTCTCTCATCGTTGCTCTTTTTCTTTCTTTCACTGTATCTGTATTTCTCTGTCTCCATGTCTGTTTCTGTATAAGTTGGTTGGTTGTCTGTCGGCCGATTGGTCAGTCGGTCGGTCGGTCGGTCGGTCTGGACCGGTCCGTCCTGGTCTGGTCGTGTCTGGTCTGGTCTGGTTTACACAGCATACGGAACCTTGTTGACAGCAGTACGACGGTTTGAATATTTAACATTTTCTTCCTCTCTCTCTTTGTTTATCTGTTTTCTTTCTCTTCTTCTCGTTATTTATCGGTCTATTTATATGTATTTCTGCCCGTACAGATCCACGATACATTAAGGGGTTATTTGTCTGTACATACTGCCATTGTTGGGATAGGAATGTATTGTGGGGTTAAAAATAATACAATACCGTATTTAGACAAGAAGCCATATTCTTGTGTTCTATTTTAACGCATTTTCTTTTACTGTTTGTAAACAATTCTCATTTCTGTTTAGTGTTGTAAGGGTTAGATATCCAGTATAGTTGTCCGTCTCTCTCTCTCGCTCTCTCTCTCTCTCTCGCTCTCTCTCTCTCTCTCTCTCTCTCTCTCTCTCTCTCTCTCTCTCCCGCTCTCTCTCTCTCTCTCTCTCTCTCTCTCTCTCTCTCTGAAATTGGTTCTACATATTATTCGTTTGTCATTAATCATTATAATTTTAAAGAAGACAAAAAATATCGATTACTACAGGTGATAACTGTATTAAGATATTACGCAGGTAATTTTAGTGTACAGCAATGCCATCATATTAACCAGACCATGTAATTCTGATATAAAGGATTTTGCATTCGTTCAATACAATTGTATTATTGTGCAAATAATATCCCTACTCTTTCCTGTTGTTATCTATCGTCATCTTGAGTTTGTAAAATGGCATTTATGCATGCAAACATTTAAATGCGTCTTTAATTTTGAAAGAGATTTTGTAAATGATTTAGTGCATTCTATTTTGTATATTTGTGATAATCTGTGACAAAAGTGTAAATCGTAACTTAATTTCGTCTTTCTCATAATATGATAGAAAAACATTCAGTTTATTTCTTTTTTTAAAAGGTTGTTTTGCTCATATTTTAGATCTAGCGTAACATGAAATGTTTTATAAAGAACGTTAATTATGTCTCAATTAGATCTAGCGTAACCTCACTTGTTTCATAAAGACCGTTAATTATGTCTCAATTAGATCTAGCGTAACCACACTTGTTTTATAAAGAACGTTAATTTTGTCTCAATTAGATCTAGCGTAACCTCACTTGTTTCAAAAGAATGTTAATTATGTCTGAATTAGATCTGGAGTAACCTCACTTGTTTCATAAAGACCGTTAATAATGTCTCAATTAGATCTAGAGTAACCTCACTTGTTTCATAAAGAACGTTAATTATGTCTCAATTAGATCTAAAGTAACCTCACTTGTTTCATTAAGACCGTTAATAATGTCTCAATTAGATCCAGCGTAACCTCACTTGTTTCATAAAGATCGTTAATTATGTCTCAATTAGATCTAGCGTAACCTCACTTGTTTTATAAAGAACGTTAATTATGTCTCAATTAGATCTGGAGTAACCTCACTTGTTTCATGAAGATCGTTAATTATGTCTCAATTAGATCTAGCGTAACCTTACTTGTTTCATAAAGAACGTAAATTATGTCTGAATTAGATCTAGCGTAACCTCACTTGTTTTATAAAGATCGTTTATCATGTCTAAATTAGATCAAGCGTAACCTCACTTGCTTCATCAAGAACGTTAATTATGTCTGAATTAGATCTAGCATAACCTCACTTGTTTCATAAAGAACGTTAATTATGTCTGAATTAAATCTAGCATAACCTCATATGTTTCATAAAGAACGTTAATTATGTCTCAATTAGATCTGGAGTAACCTCACTTGTTTCATGAAGATCGTTAATTATGTCTCAATTAGATCTAGCGTAACCTTACTTGTTTCATAAAGAACGTAAATTATGTCTGAATTAGATCTAGCATAACCTCACTTGTTTTATAAAGATCGTTTATCATGTCTAAATTAGATCAAGCGTAACCTCACTTGCTTCATCAAGAACGTTAATTATGTCTGAATTAGATCTAGCATAACCTCACTTGTTTCATAAAGAACGTTAATTATGTCTGAATTAAATCTAGCATAACCTCATATGTTTCATAAAGAACGTTAATTATGTCTCAATTAGATCTGGAGTAACCTCACTTGTTTCATGAAGATCGTTAATTATGTCTCAATTAGATCTAGCGTAACCTTACTTGTTTCATAAAGAACGTAAATTATGTCTGAATTAGATCTAGCATAACCTCACTTGTTTTATAAAGATCGTTTATCATGTCTAAATTAGATCAAGCGTAACCTCACTTGCTTCATAAAGAACGTTAATTATGTCTGAATTAGATCTAGCATAACCTCACTTGTTTCATAAAGAACGTTAATTATGTCTGAATTAAATCTAGCATAACCTCATATGTTTCATAAAGAACGTTAATTATGTCTCAATTAGATCTAACGTAACCTCACTTGTTTCATAAAGAACGTTAATTATGTCTGAATTAGATCTAGAGTAACCTCACGTGTTTCATAAGAACGTTAATTATGTCTCAATTAGATCTAGCGTAACCTCACTTGTTTCATAAAGAACGTTAATTATGTCTGAATTCGATCTAGAGTAACCTAACTTGTTTTATGAAGAACGTTAATTATGTCTGAATTACATCTAGCATAACCTCACTTGTTTCATTAAGACCGTTAATAATCTCTCCATTAGATCAAGAGTAACCTCACTTGTTTCATTAAGAACGTTAATTATGTCTGAATTAGATCTGGAGTAACCTCACTTGTTTCATTAAGACCGTTAATAATGTCTCAATTAGATCTAGTGTAACCTCACTTGTTTCATAAAGATCGTTAATTATGTCTCAATTAGATCTAGCGTAACCTCAATTGTTTCTTAAAGATCGTTAATTATGTCTCAATTAGATCTATCTAACCACACTTGTTTTATTAAGAACGTTAATTATGTCTCAATTAAAGCTAGCGTAACCTCACTTGTTTCATGAAGATCGTTAATTATGTCTCAATTAGATCTAGCGTAACTTCACTTGTTTCATCAATATCATAAATAATGTCTCAATTAGATTTAACGTAAGCACACTTGTTTCATAAAGAACGTTAATTTTGTCTCAATTAGATATAGCGTAACCTCACTTGTTTTATAAAGAACGTTAATTATGTCTCAATTAGATCTAGCGTTACCTCACTTGTTTCATAAAGATCGTTAATTATGTCTCAATTAGATCTAGCGTAACCTCACTTGTCTTATAAAGAACGTTAATTATTTCTCAGTTAGATCTAGCGTAATCTCACTTGTTTCATGAAGATCGTTAATTATATCTCAATTAGATCTAGCGTAACCACACTTATTTCATGAAGATAGTTAATTATGTCTCAGTTAGATCTAGCGTAACCTCACTTGTTTTATCAATACCGTTAATTATGTCTCAATTAGATCTAGCGTAAGTTCACTTGTTTCATGAAGATCGTTAATTATGTCTCAATTAGATCTAGCGTAACCTCACTTGTTTCATAAAGAACGTTAATTATGTCTCAATTAGATCTGGCGTAACATTACTTGTTTCATAAAGATCGTTAATTGTGTCTCAATTAGATCTACCTTAACCTCACTTGTTTCATAAAGATCGTTAATTATGTCTCAATTAGATCTAGTGTTACCAAACTTGTTTTATAAAGATAGTTAATTATGTCTCAATTAGATCTAGCGTAACCTTACTTGTTTCATAAAGATCGTTAATAATGTCTCAATTAGATCTAGCGTAACCTCACTTGTTTCATGAAGATCGTTAATTATATCTCAATTAGATCTAGCGTAACCACACTTGTTTTATGAAGAACGTTAATTATTTCTCAATTAGATCTAGCGTTACCTCACTTGTTTCATGAAGATCGTTAATTATGTCTCAGTTAGATCTAGCGTAACCTCACATATTTCATAAAGATCATTAATTATGTCTCAATTAGATTTAGCGTAATCACCCTTGTTCTATAAAGAACGTTAATTATGTCTCAATTAGATCTAGCGTAACCTCACTTGTTTCATAAAGATCGTTAATTATGTCTAAATAAGATCTAGCGTAACCTCACTTGTTTTATAAATAAAGTTTATACTTTCTCAGTTAGATCTAGCATAACCTGTCTTGTTTCATAAAGATCGTTAATTATGTCTCAGTTAGATCTAGCGTAACCTCACTTGTTTTATAAATACCGTTAATTATGTCTGAATTAGATCAAGCGTAACCTCACTTGCTTCATAAAGAACGTTAATTATGACTGAATTAGATCTAACATAACCTCACTTGTTTCATAAAGAACGTTAAATATGTCTGAATTAGATCTAGCATAACCTCATAGGTTTCATAAAAAACGTTAATTATGTCTCAATTAGATCTAGCGTAACATCACTTGTTTCATAAAGAACGTTAATTATGTCTGAATTCGATCTAGAGTAACCTCACTTGTTTTATGAAGAACGTTAATTATGTCTCAATTACATCTAGCATAACCTCACTTGTTTCATTAAGACCGTTAATAATCTCTTCATTAGATCAAGAGTAACCTCACTTGTTTCATAAAGAACGTTAATTATGTCTGAATTAGATCTGGAGTAACCTCACTTGTTTCATTAAGACCTTTAATAATTGTCTCAATTAGATCTAGCGTAAGTTCACATGTTTCATTAAGATCGTTAATTATGTCTTAATTATATCTAGCGTAACCTCACTTGTTTCATTAATACCGTTGATAATGTCTCAATTAGATCTAGCGTAAGTTCACTTGTTTCATAAAGATCGTTAATGATGTCTCAATTAGATCTAGCGTAACCTCACTCGTTTCATGAAGATCGTTAATTATATCTCAATTTGATCTAGCGTAACCACGCTTGTTTTATAAAGAACGTTAATCATGTCTCAATTAGATCTAGCGTAACCTCACTTGACTAAAAAAGAACATTAATTATGTCTCAATTAGATCTAGCGTAACCTCACTTGTTTCATAAAGATCGTTAATTATGTCTCAATTAGATCTATCGTAACTTCACTTGTTTCATAAAGATCGTTAATTATGTCTCAAATAGATCTATCGTAACGACACTTTTTTATAAAGAACGTAAATTATGTCTCAATTAGATCAAGCGTAACCTCACTTGTTTCATAAAGATCATTAATAATGTCTCAATTAGATTTAGCGTAACCACACTTGTTTCATAAAGAACGTTAATTATGTCTCAATTAGATCTAGCGTAACCTCACTTGTTTGATAAAGAACGTTAATTATGTCTCAATTAGATCTAGCGTAACCTCACTTGTTTCATAAATATCATAAATAATGTCTCAATTAGATTTAGCGTAACCACACTTGTTTCATAAAGATCGTTAATTATGTCTCAATTAGATATAGCGTAACCTCACTTGTTTTATAAAGAACGTTAATTATGTCTCAATTATATCTAGCGTAACCTCACTTGTTTCATAAAGATCGTTAATTATGTCTCAATTAGATCTAGCGTAACCTCACTTGTCTTATAAAGAACGTTAATTATTTCTCAGTTAGATCTAGCGTAATCTCACTTGTTTCATGAAGATCGTTAATTATATCTCAATTAGATCTAGCGTAACCACACTTGTTTCATGAAGATAGTTAATTATGTCTCAGTTAGATCTAGCGTAACCTCACTTGTTTTATCAATACCGTTAATTATGTCTCAATTAGATCTAGCGTAAGTTCACTTGTTTCATGAAGATCGTTAATTATGTCTCAATTAGATCTAGCGTAACCTCACTTGTTTCATAAAGAACGTTAATTATGTCTCAATTAGATCTGGCGTAACATTACTTGTTTCATAAAGATCGTTAATTGTGTCTCAATTAGATCTACCTTAACCTCACTTGTTTCATAAAGATCGTTAATTATGTCTCAATTAGATCTGGTGTTACCAAACTTGTTTTATAAAGATAGTTATTTATGTCTCAATTAGATCTAGCGTAACCTTACTTGTTTCATAAAGATCGTTAATAATGTCTCAATTAGATATAGCGTAACCTCACTTGTTTCATATAGATCGTTAATTATGTCTCAATTAGATCTAGCGTAACCACACTTGTTTTATAAAGAACGTTAAGTATCTCTCAATTAGATCTAGCGTTACCTCACTTGTTTCATGAAGATCGTTAATTATGTCTCAATTAGATCTAGCGTAACCTCACTTATTTCATGAAGATCATTAATTATGTCTCAATTAGATTTAGCGTAATCACCCTTGTTCTATAAAGAACGTTAATTATGTCTCAATTAGATCTGGCGTAACCTCACTTGTTTTATAAATAAAGTTTATACTTTCTCAGTTAGATCTAGCATAACCTGTCTTGTTTCATAAAGATCGTTAATTATGTCTGAGTTAGATCTAGCGTAACCTCACTTGTTTTATAAATACCGTTAATTATATCTGAATTAGATCAAGCGTAACCTCACTTGCTTCATAAAGAACGTTAAATATGTCTGAATTAGATCTAGCATAACCTCATAGGTTTCATAAAAAACGTTAATTATGTCTCAATTAGATCTTGCGTAACCTCACCTGTTTCATAAAGAACGTTAATTATATCTGAATTAGATCTAGAGTAACCTCGCGTGTTTCATAAGAACATTAATTATATCTCAATTAGATCTAGCGTAACGTCACTTGTTTCATAAAGAACGTTAATTATGTCTGAATTCGATCTAGAGTAATCTCACTTGTTTTATGAAGAACGTTAATTATGTCTCAATTACATCTAGCATAACCTCACTTGTTTCATTAAGACCGTTAATAATCTCTCCATTAGATCAAGAGTAACCTCACTTGTTTCATAAAGAACGTTAATTATGTCTGAATTAGATCTGGAGTAACCTCACTTGTTTCATTAAGACCGTTAATAATTATCTCAATTAGATCTAGCGTAAGTTCACATGTTTCATAAAGATCGTTAATTATGTCTTAATTATATCTAGCGTAACCTCACTTGTTTCATTAATACCGTTGATAATGTCTCAATTAGATCTAGCGTAAGTTCACTTGTTTCATAAAGATCGTTAATGATGTCTCAGTTAGATCTAGCGTAACCTCACTCGTTTCATGAAGATCGTTAATTATGTCTCAATTTGATCTAGCGTAACCACACTTGTTTTATAAAGAACGTTAATCATGTCTCAATTAGATCTAGCGTAACCTCACTTGATTAAAAAAGAACATTAACTATGTCTCAATTAGATCTAGCGTAACCTCACTTGTTTCATAAAAATCGTTAATTATGTCTCAATTAGATCTATCGTAACCTCACTTGTTTCATAAAGATCGTTAATTATGTCTCAAATAGATCTATCGTAACCACACTTTTTTATAAAGAACGTTAATTATGTCTCAATTAGATCAAGTGTAACCTCACTTGTTTCATAAAGATCATTAATAATGTCTCAATTAGATTTAGCGTAACCACACTTGTTTCATAAAGAACGTTAATTATGTCTCAATTAGATCTTGCGTAACCTCACCTGTTTCATAAAGAACGTTAATTATGTCTGAATTAGATCTAGAGTAACCTCGCGTGTTTCATAAGAACATTAATTATATCTCAATTAGATCTAGCGTAACGTCACTTGTTTCATAAAGAACGTTAATTATGTCTGAATTCGATCTAGAGTAATCTCACTTGTTTTATGAAGAACGTTAATTATGTCTCAATTACATCTAGCATAACCTCACTTGTTTCATTAAGACCGTTAATAATCTCTCCATTAGATCAAGAGTAACCTCACTTGTTTCATAAAGAACGTTAATTATGTCTGAATTAGATCTGGAGTAACCTCACTTGTTTCATTAAGACCGTTAATAATTATCTCAATTAGATCTAGCGTAAGTTCACATGTTTCATAAAGATCGTTAATTATGTCTTAATTATATCTAGCGTAACCTCACTTGTTTCATTAATACCGTTGATAATGTCTCAATTAGATCTAGCGTAAGTTCACTTGTTTCATAAAGATCGTTAATGATGTCTCAGTTAGATCTAGCGTAACCTCACTCGTTTCATGAAGATCGTTAATTATGTCTCAATTTGATCTAGCGTAACGACGCTTGTTTTATAAAGAACGTTAATCATGTCTCAATTAGATCTAGCGTAACCTCACTTGATTAAAAAAGAAAATTAATTATGTCTTAATTAGATCTAGCGTAACCTCACTTGTTTCATAAAGATCGTTAATTATGTCTCAATTAGATCTATCGTAACCTCACTTGTTTCATAAAGATCGTTAATTATGTCTCAAATAGATCTATCGTAACCACACTTTTTGATAAAGAACGTTAATTATGTCTTAATTATATCTAGCGTAACCTCACTTGTTTCATTAATACCGTTGATAATGTCTCAATTAGATCTAGCGTAAGTTCACTTGTTTCATAAAGAACGTTAATGATGTCTCAATTAGATCTAGCGTGACCTCACTCGTTTCATGAAGATCGTTAATTATGTCTCAATTTGATCTAGCGTAACCACACTTGTTTTATAAAGAACGTTAATCATGTCTCAATTAGATCTAGCGTAACCTCACTTGATTAAAAAAGAACATTAACTATGTCTCAATTAGATCTAGCGTAACCTCACTTGTTTCATAAAGATCGTTAATTATGTCTCAATTAGATCTATCGTAACCTCACTTGTTTCATAAAGATCGTTAATTATGTCTCAAATAGATCTATCGTAACCACACTTTTTTATAAAGAACGTTAATTATGTCTCAATTAGATCAAGTGTAACCTCACTTGTTTCATAAAGATCATTAATAATGTCTCAATTAGATTTAGCGTAACCACACTTGTTTCATAAAGAACGTTAATTACGTCTCAATTAGATCAAGCGTAACCACACTTGTTTGATAAAGAACGTTAATTATGTCTCAATTAGATCTAGCGTAACCTCACTTGTCTCATAAAGATCGTTAATTATGTCTCAATTAGATCTAGCGTAACCTCACTTGTCTTATAAAGAACGTTAATTATTTCTCAGTTAGATCTAGCGTAATCTCATTTGTTTCTTAATGATCGTTAATTATGTCTCAATTAGATCTAGCGTAACCACACATGATTCATAAAGATAGTTAATTATGTCTGAGTTAGATCTAGCGTAACCTCACTTGTTTGATAAATATCGTTAATTATGTCTCAATTAGATCTAGCGTAAGTTCATTTGTTTGATAAAGATCGTTAATTATGTCTCAATTAGATCTAGCGTAACCTCACTTGTTTCATGAAGAACGTTAATTATGTCTCAATTAGATCTAGCGTAACATTACTTGTTTCATAAAGATCGTTAATTATGTCTCAGTTAGATCTAGCGTAACCTCACTTGTTTCATAAAGATCGCTAATTATGTCTGAATTAGATCTAACGTAACCACACTTGTTTATAAAGAACGTTAATTATGTCTCAATTAGATCTAGCGTAACCTTACTTGTTTCATGAAGATCGTTAATAATGTCTCAATTAGATCTAGCTTAACCTCACTTGTTTCATAAAGATCGTTAATTATGTCTCAATTAGATCTAGCGTAACCACACTTGTTTTATAAAGAACTTTAATTACATCTCACTTAGATCTAGCGTTACTTCACTTGTTTCATGAAGATCGTTAATTATGTATCAATTAGATCTAGCGTAACCTCACTTATTTCATAAAGATCTTTAATTATGTCTCAATTAGATTTAGCGTAACCATACTTGTTAGATGAAGAACGTTAATTATGTCTGAATTAGATCTAGCGTAACCTCACTTGTTTCATAAAGATCGTTAATTATGTCTCAATAAGATCTAGCGTAACCTCACATGTTTTATAAATAAAGTTCATTATTTCTCAGTTAGATCTAGCATAACCTCTCTTGTTTCATGAAGATCGTTAATTATGTCTGAGTTAGATCTATCGTAACCACACTTGTTTCATAAAGATCGTTAATTATGTCCCAGTTAGATCTAGCGTAACCTCACGTGTTTTATAAATACTGTTAATTATATCTCAATTAGATCGAGCGTAAGTTCACTTGTTTCATAAAGATCGTTAATTATGTCCAAATTAGATCTAGCGTAACCTACCTTGTTTCATAAAGAACTTTAATTATGTCTTAATTAGATCTAGCGTAACCTCATTTGTTTCATAAAGATCGTTTATTATTTCTCAATTAAATCTAGCGTAACCCCACTTGTTTTATAAAGAACTTTAATTATTTCTCAATTAGCTCCAGCGTAACCTCACTTGTTTCATAAAGATCGTTAATTATGTCTCAATTTACTCTAGCGTAACCTCACTTGTTTCATAAAGATCGTTAATTATGTCTCAATTAGATCTAGCTTAACCTCACTTGTTTTATAAATAAAGTTTATTATTTCTCAGTTAGATCTAGCATAAAATCTCTTGTTTCATAAAGATCGTTAATTATGTCTCAGTTAGATCTAGCGTAACCTCACTTGTTTTATAAATACTGTTAATTATATCTCAATTAGATCTAGCGTAAGTTCAGTTGTTTCATAAAGATCGTTATTCATGTCCAAATTAGATATAGCGTTACCTACCTTGTTTCATAAAGAACTTTAATTATGTCTTAATTAGATCTAGCGTAACCTCATTTGTTTCATAAAGATTGTTTATTATTTCTCAATTAAATCTAGCGTAACCTCACTTGTTTTATAAAGAACTTTAATTATGTCTCATTTAGCTCTAGCGTAACCTCACTTGTTTCATAAAGATCGTTAATTATGTCTCTATTAACTCTAGCGTAACCTCGCTTTTTTCATAAAGATCGTTAATAATGTCTCAATTAGTTCTAGCGTAACCTCACTTGTTTTATAAATAAAGTTTATTATTTCTCAGTTAGATCTTGCATAACCTCTCTTGTTTCATAAAGATCGTTAATTATGTCTCAGTTAGATCTAGCGTAACCTCACTTGTTTGATAAAGAACGTTAATTATGTCTCAATTAGATCTAGCGTAAGTTCACTTGTTTCATAAAGATCGTTAATTATGTCCAAATTAGATCCAGCGTAACCTACCTTGTTTTATAAAGAACTTTAATTATGTCTCAGTGAGATCTAGCGTAACCTCATTTGTTTCATTAAGATCGTTTATTATTTCTCAATTAAATCTAGCGTAACCTCACTTGTTTTATAAAGAACTTTAATTATGTCTCAATTAGCTCTAGCGTAACCTTACTTGTTTCATAAAGATCGTTAATTATGTCTCAATTAGATCTAGCGTAACCTCACTTGTTTGATAAAGAACGTTTATTATGTCTCAATTAGATCTAGCGTAACCTCACTTGTTTCATAAAGATCGTTAATTATGTCTCAATTAGATCTAGCGTAACCTCACTTGTTTGATAAAGAACGTTTATTATGTCTCAATTAGATCTAGCGTAACCTCACTTGTTTCATAAAGATCGTTAATTATGTCTCAATTAGATCTAAGGTAACCTCACTTGTTTCATAAAGGTCGTTAGTTATGTCTCAATTAGATCTAGCGTAACCACAGTTGTTTCATAAAGATAGTTAATTATGTCTCAGTTAGATCTAGCGTAACCTCACTTGTTTTAAAAATATCGTTTATTATGTCTCAATTAGATCTAGCGTAACCACGCTTGTTTTATGAAGAACGTTAGTTATGTCTCAATTAGATCTAGCGTAACCTCACTTGTTTCATAAAGATCGTTAGTTATGTCTCAATTAGATCTAGCTTAACCACACTTGTTTTATAAAGAACTTTAATTATGTCTAATTAGATCTAGCGGTACCTCACTTGTTTGATAAAGAACGCTAATTATGTCTCAATTAGATCTAGCGTAACCTCACTTGTTTCATAAAGATCGTTAATTATGTCTCAATTAGATCTTGCGTAACCTCACTTGTTTTATAAAGAACGTTAATTATGTCTCAATTAGATCTAGCGTAACCTCACTTGTTTCATAATGATTGTTATTATGTCTCATTAGATCTAGTGTAACCTCACTTGTTTCATAAAGATAGTTAATTATGTCTCAATTAGATCTAGCGTAACCTCACTTGTTTAATAAATACCGTTAATTATGTCTCAATCTGATCTGATGGTGTAAAGTTAGAATTTATGTGTATACTTTTGTTAATTCAAATACATATACATAGAAGGGTTTGATGTTGCTGTATGTTGTTAAGCGTCAATCATATCGTGACGGTGCCGACTTGAGACAGTTTTTCAATGTGGTTTTAGCCACTTTCAGCATATTTCAGGTTATATATGGCATATGCTTTCGTATTGGTGAAGTAAGATCGCCATTCCTCAAATAACTGGCAAACTTTCTCCCATTAAGAGTTTGGAGCAAGCGGGACTCGAAGCTACGCCCTATGTGAGAGGTGAGTGCTCTTAAGACGGCGCCGGCCTTAGTGCACTCTGCCTCAGAGGATCCCTCTTGAGACATTATTCTAAGCGCTACCACATCGCAGACACATGGTATGATGCCCCACCCGATCAAATTATACAGACACAGGGCAAACCAGACATAGAACTATCTTCTGAATGCTGAGCGTCAAGCGGGAAAGCTAATAGTACCATTTTTTAAATCTATATATTCACACCAAATACATGCCGCACATTTTGATTAAAATTGTCGAAGTTGAATATAGATATGCCACGTAAACAACTCGGGCTTACTTAAACGTCAGCGCGATATTACAATGTTTTATTTCAAGACCATTTTACAAATCATAAAACCGTGATGAAAGAAAACCACTTACATTTCCTGTATAATATATCACCAAATTTTCAGTAAATGCATTTCTCCGCTTAAAAAAAATAAATGGACTAAGCAAAAAAACATTACCTTTGTATTTAGCTACTTGAACAGAGCATAACAAAGCCTAAAGCTTAATAACATGTGATTGTTTTTCTTTTATTTCTGGGCTGACATATAATCACAGCAAACGTTACCCAATAACTGAAGAAAAAGATAAACAAAATGAAAATTTGACAGTACCGGGGTGGTGGCTGAAGATGTTATGGTGGAACATTTTAATATAGATACAAAAAGTTAAAAACTCAATACAAATCAATCGGAAAATCGAGTCCACATGCTCATGTTCATTTCATTGCTGTAAAGCAAGTTTAATTTGAATCGGGTGAATAATATGGCATTTGGTATGGAGTAGTGTCCGCACGGTTTTTGATACAATGTATGACTGTGATGACAATTTAAGATAAAAAAGCATATTAAAGTGTCATATCTGAAATAAGAAATTGGAACACCAAAACCACAGGCCCATTACTCAGAGCACCTGCTTAATGACCTTCTCACCTTTGATGTCGGCATTTGAAGTTGTTCCGTGTATACAGCTAATACATCTAATATATTTGAGGTATTCATCCATGAGGAAGTTTGGCAGCCAAGTACACATTCAAGTTTGTCATGTTACATGTAACAGTGAAGCTTTTTAATTCAGTCATTGGAAACATACACGACATACCGGTCGAGACAACAACGGATCTATTGGACATCCTGTGGCCTAAATCTTTAAAAATTATAGCTTTATAACTGGCGTTTACAATATATGTAGAATCAGATATTATCCAACATTTTCCATATCCTGTCGTGTTATAACGAGTCTCAGTTCAAAGTTCAGTAGAAGTCAGTTCAAATGTCAACAGACAATCACGTGATTTGAGTATGTAAATGTCTATCGAATGCGCGTACGATTCAAGTTGTTATGGGACACAACTAAACATTGATTTAATGTTTGTAGAGTGTATATTATAACAGTTACGTTATTGAATAAGTGTTGTACGTTACTTATTTAAATTTGTAATATTGTGTTGCAAATAAACTTTGTGGTGATAAACGAAATTCAAGTTCTGGAGATTTTTATCTCAGACCACATATTCCAAAACGTAAGTAGTATTGATTTAATTTCTACTAGAAATATACAGAAAAGGGTCATGAGATAGATTTTATTTATTAAAAAAAATATGCACAATAATGTTTGGTTCTTGGAAAAACTGTATTGGAAGATATGGCATATCTTGTAAATAAAACATGTTAACGATCAATAATATTTTGACACCGATGACCAGTCACAACAATAACTACCATAATGTGAGACAAACGGTACAGAATCGAACCAAGGCTGTTGGGTCGTATTTTGGAAGGTTATGTTCTAGAATGAGATATTTCATCAACAGTCAGTTTTATATTTATTAAACCATTTAGATATCATGATATTTAAAGAATCATATCTTATTTTCCGACTTAAGCATCAGCACGCAAGAAAGAATGCCCATGCATTCCTACAACAAGTTCAAACACATGTATATATAACTCTTCACCTACCTGAACAAAGAATGGTTTAGAATTTCAAAGTATCCCTCCCCCTTCAATAAAAACAAAACTACAAAAAATAACAACGGTATTTTATCAGCATAATAAAATGGAAACGAAATTCTAAAATAATGTCATGCACGCACTGACTGGTGATATTCATCTCGTCATTCGGACGCTTTCTAAAATGAACCAAATCCAATAATACGTCACCAATATGCCATTCAACCAGAAATTAAATAGAAGTCGGCTGATCCATGTAATATGTAATACATGTACATTCCAAAATAAATTTTATTTTTTTAAGAAAAAATATTATTCTGTCTAACCCTGGCACTCAAGCCATGTAAAAAATATATGGTAGAAAGGTGTCATTGATTTTTTGTATTGATTTGGGACATTCTAGTTATTTCAAATATGATACTTGTAACCGTACGTTCAGTCTGATGACAGGTTTATTACATATATGACATATACATTGACAAATCTTATTGACCTAAATTTTACAGTTTCTCATCATGATGTATACATTGACAATATGTGTGTACATACCGTATATATGTATTAGGCACATTTACAAAAGTTAAGCATGTATAGTATAGAATTGTATTTGTTAATCATATTATATTTTCATATTAAATGACAAATAGCATACCGATTTACACATATAATGTTTTACCCAATCATTTGCAAAAACAATAATCGGATTAATTAACAAAAGATAGATAACATATTGTAGCAGAACTTCAGTGAGAATATTCTAGGGCTACTTTAATCTATACTACAATCTCATCATTAAAGCTTTCGTTTCCTAAAACGTTGACTCCGATATATTTCATCTATGTTCAACTAGGAGAAATACTTTTATTGAAAAGGTTGTATGTTAACGGTTAAATTATGTATTCATGAACTATAAATGAATAAAATTATTCCCATCTAATATCTTGCAGATAGTGTCCAAAGTTGTGCTGTATGAATCAACTATATTTATTTTGTTCAATTTAAACTCCGCTTGTATGCTTGTTGGTCGTGATTTTTCTGGGTTTATTGAGAGTTTTCATCCATGATTAGGGTATCCTCTTTCTGTTATTTCTGATGTTCTTCCTGATATATGTAACGTTCATTTCTCCTTCTTGTTTACCGAAACATATTTGATTCAATTCAAATTGGAAACTTTTTTGTGTTATTTATTAATTGTACCATATCTTTTCTAATTTTGTTGATTTTGTGACATTCATCAACGGAACAAATACTCATTTTGATCCATATTGCTGGCGATCGTTATATAAAAATGATAAATGTGGCATTTGAATACCTGTGGCTATCTACTTATTTTTGTATTCATCTATATAGATGCAGTGTTATATATAATTATGATACAATTCCTATTTCATTCGTGAATATTAAAGTTTTATACCACAAAACATACGTTAAGAGGACTGTGAACAAAGGTCAAATTCTATCCCAGATTGAGGTGTGTAAACCACGCACGAAAAAAACATATTTCTAAACCTGGGCCGTTATTAAGTTTTATATGTCGATAACACGGTGATTTATCAAAATTATTGCAAAATATGCGTTGCCGATCCCCTAGTTACACTCAAAATGGATCTTTATTGCAAAATATGTATTGCCAATCCCCTAATTGCATTCAGAATGGCTCTTCGTTGTAAAATATGCGTTACTGACCCCCTTAATATATTCAAAGTGGCTCATCGTTGCTAAATTTGCGTTGCCGATCTCCTAGTTACATTCAAAATTGCACTTCGTTGCAAAATATGCGATGCCGATCCCCTAATTACATTCAAAATGGCTCTTCAATGCAGAATTTGCGTTGTCGATCCCAAAATTACCTTTAAAATGGCGCTTTGTTGCAAAATATGTGTTTCCGATCCCCTAGTTACATTGGAATTTGACTCGTCGTTGCAAAATTTACGTTGCCGATCCTCTAGTTACATTAAAAAAGGATATTCGTTGCAAAATTTGCGTTGCCGATCCCTTAATTACATTCAAAATGGCTCTTCGTTGCTAAATATACGTTGCCGATCGCCTAATTACCTTCAAAATGGCTCTTCGTTGCAAAATGTGGTTGCCAATCCAATCGTTACATTTCAAACGGCTTTTTGTTGCTAAATATGCATTGTTGGTATTTTGTAAAGCATCCGTTAGTTCGTTTGTTCATTCGATTTATCTCTCGTTAATAATGTTTTATTCTGCTTCTCTATCTCTCTCTCTCTCTATCTCTCTCTCTCTCTCTCTCTCTCTCTCTCTCTCTCTCACTTTCTCTCTCTCTCACTTTCTCTCTCACTCAATCTCTCTCTTTTTCTCTTTCTTTCTCTCTCTCTCTCTTTTTCTCTCTCTCTTTGAGATCGATTATAAATATAATTCGTCATTAATCATTATAATTTGTAAGAGGTGAAGTAAACAATTTGATCGCGTGTCACCAGATATCTGTTAATGATATTACACGGTTAATTTATATTGGAACAATCGGCTGTTCGGAACTGTGGAACTATTTCAGAACGTTCTTCTTATGAAAGTTGTTATTATTTATAGAATATCTGTTATACGAAGCTTCGAAATGCTGTTCAGCCAGGGCAAATATTCCCAGGTAAAATGAACATTGAAATATGGAAAATAAGAAGAAACAAAGATTATTTATAACCGCCATTATGCTACTATCCTATGGAAGCATTTCCTTTTGCATAATGGGGTGCTTTGACACTTATTATTATGACCAGTAAAACGGATGAAATCCTTTTAAGCGATGACATTTCTTCAAGAAAATGATATTATTTTAGAAATATGGCACACATAATTTTCAAATTTATTGAATCCAAATTCTGATGATAAAGTCATTAATAAATCGATTGTCCTCCAATTGATGTTTTTTAAATATGTTCATCATTCCAATTGTTAAAATCATTATTTAATGAATGCTTTAAATCGCATATTGTACCGTCTATATGGACAAAATTCATTATAAAACCTGTACCGAAAAACTAAAAAAATGACCTAAGAGTTCCTACAAATCTATATATATGTAATAAGGGTGCGAGTAAATTTATGTGCAAATCTATATTTTAGCATATGCATTTGTGTATGTATGTGAAGGCCTCTGTGTGTATGTATGTATGTTGAAGGCCTCTGTTTGTGTGTGTGTGTGTGTGTGTGTGTGTGTGTGTGTGAACATAATGCATTTGCGTATTTCACATATCACACATATCCTTGGATCTTGATTCGTTCTGCATATTCATCTGTTGGTACATTTTCCATATACATGATAATGTGTTGCTTTTTGTAAATGGAAAGTGAATTACGAGCATTCCTTCATGTTTAAAACGTTTAGGTGGTAGTACGTCGTAAACCATTGATTCATTCAAGCATACATTTTGTTCTTCCGTAATGTCTCTTGTTAATTCCCCGTCAAGTCATATATTCTTTCATTCATTCATCCATTCATTCATCAATCTACTCTCCCTCTCTATCTTTCTCTTTCTCTCTCTTTCTCTTTCACTCTCTCCATATATCTATCTTTCTTTATCCCTCTTTCTCTTTTCTCTCTTTTTTTCCTGTTTGTGCATGTGTATCTCTGTCCTACGTCTCTCTTTGTATGTCTGTCTCCATCCTTGTGTCTCTGTTTTTTTTCTGTCTCTCTTTCTCTCTGATTGTGGTCCCGTGTTTTTCTGTCTCGGTCGCTCTTACTTCCTAATTGCTCATGTGTCTCTCTGTCCCATGTCTTTCCTTTCTCGCTGTTTGTTACTTCATTTTTATTAGTGGTGTCTCTCCGTCTCTCTTTTCTGATTGTAACTGTGTCTCCCTGGCCAATGTATCCCTCTCTCTGTCTCTTTCTCACTGTCTGTGTCCGTGTTTTTCTGCCAAGTGTTTGTCTTTCCAATTCTCTCTTTCTCCCTGTTTGTCGCCCATGTATTTCTGCCACGTCTCTGTCTTTCTATGTCTCATTTAAACCCTGTTTATTTCCGTGTTTCTCTGCTACGTGCCTGTCTTTCTCTGTCTCTCTTTTATCTCTGTCTATGGCTGTGCCTGTCTTCCTAATATTTCCCTCTTTCAGCATCAACCCGCAATCATCCCCCTGACTGTCTGCCTGCCTGCCTGCCAGCCTGCCTGCCTGCCTGCCTGCCTGCCAGCCTGCCTGCCAGCCTACCTGCCTGCCTGCCTGCCTGCCTGCCTGCCGGCCGGCCGGCCGTCCGGCCAGCCTATCTATCTGTCTGTCTGTCTGTCTGTCTGTCTGTCTGTCTGTCTGTCTGTCTGTCTGTCTGTCTGTCTGTCTGTCTGTCTGTCTGTCTGTCTGTCTGTCTGTCTGTCTGTCTGTCTGTCTGTCTCTATCGCTGTCTCTCTCTTTATCTATCACTCTCTGTGTCTCTGTTCTCTCACTTTTTCTCTCGATATTTCTCTGTTTCTCTCTCTCAATCGATCTCTCCCACTTTCTTTTTTCTTTCTCTCTCTCTACATCTCCATCCGTCTCTATTTCTATCTCTCTCTATTTTTTCTCTCTCTCTGTATGTGTATTTCTGTCCCATGTCTCTCTTTGTCTGCCTCTTTTTCTTCCTGTTTGTGCCCGTGTCTCTCTATCTCGTGTCTCTCTTTCTCTATGTCTCTTTCTCCCTGTTTGTGCCTGTGTATCTCTGCACCTGTGTCTCTCTGTCCCATGTCTTTCCTTTCTCCCTGTTTGTTAATACATTTTTATTCGTGTCTCTCGGTCTCTCTTTTTCTGATGGTGACTGTCTCTCTTTCTCTATGTCTCTTTCTCCCTGTTTGTGCCTGTGTATCTCTGCACCTGTGTTTCTCTGCCCCATGTCTTTCCTTTCTCACTGCTTGTTAATACATTTTTATTCGTGTCTCTCGGTCTCTCTTTTGCTGATGGTGACTGTCTCTCTTTCTCTAAGTCTCTTTCTCCCTGTTTGTGCCTGTGTATCTCTGCACCTGTGTCTCTCTGCACCATGTCTTTCCTTTCTCCCTGTTTGTTAATATATTTTATTCGTGTCTCTCGGTCTCTCTTTTTCTGATGGCGACTCTCTCTCTTTCTCTATGTCTACTCCCTGTTTGTGCCTGTGTATCTCTGCCCCTGTGTCTCTCTCCCATGCCTTTCCTTTATCCCTGTTTGTTAATACATTTTTATTCGTGTCTCTCGGTCTCTCTTTTTCTGATGGTGACTGTCTCTCTTTCTCTATGTCTCCTTCTCCCTGTTTGTGCCTGTGCATCTCTGCCCCATGTCTTGCTGTGTAAGTCTGTCTCTGTCCCTCTTTGTGTTTCCGCTTTTTTCAGTCGCTCTTTCTCTCTGATTGTGGCTGTGTCTCTCTGTCCCGTGTCCCTCTGTATCTGTCGCTCTTACTTCTAATTGCCCCATGTATCTCTCTGCCCCATGTCTCTTTCCTTTCTCCCTGTTTGTTACTACATTTTTATTCGCGTCTCCTTTTCTGAGTCTGTCTGTCTGTCTGTCTCACTCTTTCTCTCTCTCTCTCTCTTTCCATCTCTCTCTCTCTCTCTCTCTCTCTCTCTCTCTCTCTCTCTCTCTCATCAAGTATTTTCGGTTAGTCATGTTATACAGACATTGTTATACAGCTAACCGACACGTATTATCTTATATATAGTCGTATGTCAGATCCTATTTTGCGGTCATAGATACATTTACGAATTACAAATTATATAGTAAATGTATTTAAATGTCATGTACGTGCATTCTTCAAACTTTGTATGCTAATGAATGGGTGTTTCAACTCTATGTGTCTTATCAGTTAAGTAATGAATGAAGTCAAGACAGGTCCCGGCGTAATCATCTTCGAAGTTTGTCTAATTGTTTAAATAAGTACATGTACTTTTAAACGTTTTAAGGCTATTCCCATCTTCTTATATCATATTTATTTTGTTCCCCTAAGTGGATGTGGTAGTCAGGTGGTGTAAGTTATCTTTTTATTGTTTAAAATCCTTCACAAGGTCGATTTGGTTATAGCAATAGTTTGTCATTAAAGAAGATGTAGAATAAAATAATGAAGAAAAAGAAACAGAAGATGATAATGATGACAAAAATAGAATGAAAACATAGATAAAGAACGAGATGAACATGTACATGAAGTCAATAGTGTGGTTTGTCCTATTTATTTAAACATCATAAAGTAAAGTGTTTGTTTATTATAATGTCACTCCTATTGAAAGGGCCAGCCACGCTGGGCTTATGAGACACCTTTATGCTGTACACATTTACTTCCCGAAAGCTATCATTGCCAGGCGTCAGGCTGTTAGACATTCGGTACCCCTCAATTTTACTAGCTGCTGGGTGAGCAACCGGCCGCATCAGAAAAATCAAAGTGCTTCCACCGAGATTCGAACCTTCGACCTCACACTTCCGAGGCGAACGCCTTAAGCACTAGGCCACGGAAAACAGTCTATAACAAACGTGTACGACCAATATTGAATAAAGTCATTTCAAATACAAATATCGATCTAATAAAAAACTTGGCAGATCAGTCCGTTTATAAATGTCGATAAAATCTTTACCTTTGAAAGACACAAAACGACTTGTATTGAAGGAAGAATAACCCATCATATAATGTGTATGGTGTCTCAACAAAATTACTATAATTACATGTGTTACGGTGAGGGTCTAGGTGAAAGGTGCATTTAATACAATCGACACCCTCTGCACATGCGTTTGAGCTTAACGATATGTTACCGACAACGTAGAAGATAATCATGTTGATTATATCTCTTCCACTTGTCTGGCTGTCAGTCCTTTTGTCTATATAGTTTTTGTCTTTTTGTCTGCCTGTCTCGTTGTTTGTCTGCCTACCTTTCTGGATTTCTTTCATCGTGTGGCGGTAGTGTAATGGGTAGAGTGTTGGCCGCTCGTGCCGGAGGTTGCAGGTTCGAGGTTGCGGGTTCGATCCCCAGCTCGACATTATGCTTCTCATAAACCAACACTCGGTACTCGAGAGCGGTTTATTTAAGCACTAAGCTTTCATTCTAATCGAGCTAAAATAAATAAGTATAAACTAGTAAAATATCTTTCTGGCTGGCTGGTATGTGCTTCACTCTATTATTTATGTTCTTTATTATATCTCTCCAACTCCTCTCTCTCTCTCTGTGTCTTTCTCTCTCTCTCTCTCTCTCTCTCTATATATATATATATATATATATATACATCTCTCTCTTTTAAATCTTTCTTCCTTTTTGCGCACTCTTTCTCTCTCTCTCTTCTCTCTCTCTCTCTCTCTCTCTTTCTCTCTCTCTCCCTCCCTCTCTCTCTCTATCTCTCTCTCTCTCTCTCTCCCTCCCTCTCTCTCTCTCTCTCTCTCTCTCTCTCTCTCTCTCTCTCTCTCTCTCTCTCTCTCTCTCTCTCTGATATATGTTATAAGTATTATTTGTTTGGTATTGATCATTATAATTTGAAAAAGACAAGAAAAAATATCGATCTTCACGTAACTGTAACACGATATTACGCAGTTAATTTTAGTGCATAGCAATGTTAACATATTGACGAGACCAAGCATATCTGATATGAACGATTTTGCATTCATCAAATACAATTATAAATAATACCCCACTCTGTCCTATTAATTTATATTGCGTGTATCATTTTGAGTAAGATTGGATTGTAAAAATGGCATACTTGTACACAAACCTTTAAATGCGTCAGTTTTGAAAGATCGTAGTTTGTAAATTGTTGAAGGGTTTGCTATTTTGCATACTTGTGGTAGTATGTGACAAAGTGTCAATCGTATCTTAATTTGAAAAAATGTTTAGTAAGTTTGTATTTTAAAGGTTGTTGTGCTCATATTTATAAAATTTGCGTAACCCCACTTGTTATGAGGGTCTCAGTTAAATATTATAAGTTGAATATTGAAAGTTGAATATTGATAGTTGAATATTGAGAGTGGAATATTGACAGTGGATTGTTGATAGTGGAATATTGATAGTTGAATTTTGATAGTTGAATATTAATAGTTGAATGTTTATAGTTCAATATTGATAGTTGAATAATATTAGTTAAATATTGATTGTTGAATATTGATAGTTGAATATTAATAGTTGAATATTGATAGTTGAATATTGAAAGTTGAATATTGATAGTGGAATATTAAAAGTTGAATATTGATAGTTGAATATTAATAGTTGAATATTAATAGTTGAATATTGATTGTTGAATATTGATAGTTGAATATTGAGAGTGGAATATTAATAGTTGAATATTGATAGTTGAATATTATTTGTTGAATAATGATAGTTGAATATTAATAGTTGAATATAGATAGTTGAATATTAATAGTTGAATATTGATAGTTGAATATTGAAAGTTAAATATTGATAGTGGAATATTAATAAGTGAATATTGATAGTTGAATATTGATAGGTGAATATTGATAGTGGAATATTGTTAGTTGAATATTGATAGTTGAATATTTATAGCTCAATATTGATAGTTGAATATTACTAGTTAAATATTGATTGTCGAATATTGAAAGTTTAATATTAATAGTTGAATATGGATAGTGGAATATTAATAACTGAATATTGATAGTATAATATCAAAAGTTGAATATTGATGGTTGAATATTAATAGTTGAATATTGTTAGTTGGATATTAAAAGTTGAATATTGATAGTTGAATATTGAAAGTGGAATAAATATAGTTGAATATTGAAAGTGGAATATTATTAGTTGAATACTGACAGTTGAATATTAATAATTCATCATTTATAGTTGAATATTTTTAGTTGAATATTGATAGTTGAATATTGATAGTTAAATATTAATATTGGAATATAAATAGTTGAATATCAATAGTTGAATATTATCAATTGAATAATATAAGCTCAATATTGATAGTTGAATATTGATAGTTGAATATTGATAGCTGAATATTGATAGTTGAAGATTAATAGCTCTGATGCTTATACATTTATAGGGCATAGTTTGATTTATGTATAGACAGTCGTAAATGCAAGGACTTGCGAATAAATAGAATAAAAACTAATTGAGATTTTGCGAAGCCACTCGTATTCACACAAAATCATGTCGCATTTCCATATTAAAATTGTCGAAATTGAACACAGATATAATATACTGCCAGGTAAACGACAACGGGATTACTTGAACGTCTGCGCGATGTTTTAATGTTTTAGTTCAAGACCATTTGCCAAATCATCAAACCGTGATTAAAGATAGCAAACAACTAACATTTCATGCATAATATATCAGCGTTTTGTGAATTTTAAATGACTAATTTGCAACTTAATTAACCAATATCGTGTAATTTTATGAACGTTTATTCAAGATATAATGCAAGTCTGTGTACTATTCTTCTCTATATTTTAAGACCTAGGTATTTTTTATTCTAACATTGGCGTGTTTCTCTTTAACATCATATTATGTACGTAATAACGAAACCCATTTTGTACGTCTGATTAACATGCATTGTACCACATTCATATTATTAACATTAACAAGACATTTTAAAAATTAAGCATTGTTTCATATCAAGCTTAGATTTTAATGAAATAGTATCAATTATGTTAGTTCGTTCCAATACCGGACATGTTTATGTATCGAGGTATGTGATAAGCAAAGTTTGTTTCAGTGAATTCATATCCCAGCTCAAAATGTTCATGGACTAAGCAAATGTATATAACCTTTGTATTTAGCTTAGGGTGCCTAAAACATAAAATCATATTTAAATGTGATTGTTTTTTATGTTTGGGCTGACATAAAATCACAGCGAAGGTTAAACAATATATGAAAGAATAGATGAACAGAAAGGAAATATTTTTTAAACACTATTTTATTCACATAAGTGCATACATTTAGCATACATAAAAGAATGAAGTAATAAAGTCATATTACATCTAACACATTACGTGGAAAGGATACAGAAAAAAGCTTTTGAAGCTTGTGTGAATCTGCTTCCGTATGAATGGAAATTATAGTGTCGGAGTAGTGGGCGGAGATGTAACTGTGGAACATTTTAATATTAATATAAAAGGGTCTTAACTCAATAAAAATCTATTGGAACGTCAAGACCATACGTCATCTATACAGCTTTATTGGATATTCTGAGGCTTAGTTCTTTTTAAAATATTGCCTAATATTTAGCGTTAAAAATATATGTAGTATCGGGTATTACCCAATATTTTCCATATCGTTTCGCGTTATAAAAGCTCTCAGTTCAAAGTTCAGTAGACAGTCAGTTCAAAGTTCAGCAGACAGTCACGTGATTTCGGTATGTAAATGTTTATCGAATGCGCATACGTTTCAAGTTGTTATGGGACACAACTTAAGCTTGCTGCGCATTACTTGAATGTTCGCAGAGTGTATATGATCATACGTTATTGAATATATGTTGTGCGATAAAAAAACTTGTATCATTGTGATGTAAATAAATTTTGCGGTGAAAAACGAAAAGCAAGTTTTGGAAATGTTTATAAACACCTCATATTCCAAAATGTAAGTAGCAATTAATTTACTTTCACCTTTAAATATATAGGACAGGGTCGTGAGATAGATTGTTATTTATAAAAAATACATATGCACATCGATATTTGATTCTTGGGAAAACTGTATTGGAATATATGACATATTACGTAAATTACATATGTTAACGATCAATAATATTTCGACACCAAAGACGATTTGCAACAATAACAATTACAATGTTCAACATAAAATAGGTACGAATGTGAGGGACTCCATATGTAAACGATCAATAATATTAAGACACCGAAGACCAGTCAAAGCAATGAAATCACAATGTGAGAACAACTGTCAGGAATCGAACTAAGGTTGTTGGTCGTATTTGACCATGGTGGAATGAGATATATACTTCTTTTTGTGTTCTAGAATGAGATAATTCTTAACCAGTTTTTTTATGTTTATTTGAACCATTTAAAAATCATGCAGCGATATTTTAGGTGTTGTATCACAATCAAATGTTCCGACTTTAACAGCAGCATGTAAAAGAAAATCATTATAAATGCCTAAAATAAGTTAAAAACTACGAATTATTGATTTTTTTTTTATATTATTCAAAACATGACAACCAACGCCACTGGCACCAATCCCTTCCAAAATAAACACGACCACAACAAATACAACAACGATATTTAAAAGGAATTGATTAGGATTTTCAAAACTTTTAAAATTAGTTAAAAACATATTTTTCCAAGATATCATGCCTATATATTCTTACTGACCCAGTATTGCCAAAACGATATCTATAAAATATGTCAAAATAATATATTAAAAACCGATTTCCTAACTTGGGCTAAGCCCTTTGGTTAGACTTAAGTAGATTTCCCCGATTAAAAGTGCTATATATTTTGTGACGTATAATTCTCTGTCTCTGTTCTCTCTAACCTTTTCCCTCTATATTTCTCTGTTTCTCTCTCTCCATCAATCTCTCTCCCTCTTTCTATTTTCTCTCTTTGTCTCTCTCTCTCTTTCTTTCTCTCTTTCTCTCTCTCTCTCTCTCTCTCTCTCTCTTTCTCTCTCTCTACAACTCTATCTGTCTCTATTTCTCTCTCTCTCTCTCTCTCTCTCTCTGCATGTGTCTTTCTGTCTCGTGTCTCTCTTTGTCTGTCTCTTTTTCTACTTGTTTTATGCCCGTGTCTCTATATCTCATGTCTCTCTATCTTTATCTCCCTGTTTGTACCTGTGTATCTCTGCCCATGTGTCTCTCTGCCCCGTGTCTTACTCTTTCTCCCTGTTTGTTACTACATTTTCATTCGTGACTTTCTGTCTCTCTTTTTCTGATTGTGACTGTCTCTCTTTCTCTGTCTCCTCCCTATTTGTGCCTGTGCATCTCTGTCCCATGTCTCTCTGTGTATGTCTGTCTCTCTCCCTCTTTGTGTTTCTGTCTCTTTCTCTCTTATTGTGGCTGTGTCTCTTTGTCCCGTATCCCTCTGTCTCTGTCGCTCTTACTTCCTAACTGCATCTGTGTGTGTCTCTCTGCCTCATGTCTTTCCTTTCTCCCTGTTTGCTACTACATTCTCCACCTGTCTGTCTGTCTGTCTGTCTGTCTGTCTGTCTGTCTGTCTGTCTCACTCTTTCCCTCTCTCTTTCTCTCTCTCTCTCTCTCTCTCTCTCTCTCCCTCTTTATATATATATATATATATATATATATATATATATATATATATATATAAATGGAGATAATTATTTGTAAATAACCAAGACATAAATGTACAGACCAAACTACTGCGAGTGCGCCTATATATATCTCTGATATCGATTATAAATATAATTCGTTAGTCATTTATCATTATAATTTGAAAGAGGTAAAGTAAACGATTTGATCGCGTGTCACCAGATATACATAAAAGATATTACGCGGCTAATTGTAGTGAAGAACAATGTCTAGATATCTACTAGACCAAGTATTTCAGGTTATCGTCTTGATAGAATAGATCTACCATTCATCCAATATAGCAAAATTGTTCTTTAAAATGACACACGACAATCCGTTAGATAACATCACTTACCAATATTGTTGTGGCAAGCATGTAAACATAAAGTTAAGATACCTGGTTGGCATGCATACCTTTAAATGGGTTTTAATTTTGGGAAATAGTTATTTTTTTAATGGCTTAATAGCATTTTACTTTGCATATTTGTAGCACTTTATGACAAATGATGGTAATTGTACTTTGATTTCGTCATTTTCTGTCAATGTTGTAATAAAGATATAACAGAGGTTGGTTATATAAGTCTTCAGTTTTTGTGTGGTATTAACGGTTGTAATGAAGATACAATATGAGGTATTAAAGAAGTCTTCACTTTGGTTAGGTATAAATTGTTGAAATAAATAATAAATATGATTTGTTTAAATTATTTTTTGATAATTTTTATTTTATAATAAACTGTTATTATAAACATAACATATTATATTCTTAAAGTAGTCGTCAGTTTTGTATGTTATAAACTTTTGTAATAAACATAACCAATTATATGCTTAAAGTAGTCGTCAGTTTTGTATGCTACAAACTGTTGTTATAAACATAAACAATTATATGCTTAACGTAGTCGTCAGTTTTGTATGTTATAAACTTTCGTAATAAACATAACCAATTATATGCTTAAAGTAGTCGTCAGTTTTGTATGCTACAAACTGTTGTTATAAACATAAACAATTATATGCTTAACGTAGTCGTCAGTTTTGTATGTTACAAACTGTTGTTATAAACACAAACAATTATATGCTTAAAGTAGTCTTCAATCTGTATGTTACAAACTGTTGTTATAAACATCAACAATTATATGCTTAAAGTAGTCGTCAGGTTTGTATGTTACAAACTGTTGTTATAAACACAAACAATTATATGCTTAAAGTAGTCGTCAGTTTTGTATGTTACAAACTGTTGTTATAAAACATTAAATATTATATCCTTAAAGTAGTCGTCAGTTTTGTATGTTATAAGCTGTTGTTATAAACATAACATATTATATTCTTAAAGTAATCGTCAGTTTTGTATGTCACAAACTGTTGTAATAAAACATTAGATATTATATCCTTAAAGTAGTCGTCAGTTTTGTATGTTTATATATTCTTTGTTAATTTTGAATTGTTTTGATTAAATACATTGTAATATAAAGGGAGAGCTGTGACGAAATGAATACGACAATACGAAAGTTGTCCGTCGTATATCTCCGCGGTTATTTTATATGTGGACGTGGTTTATCACCAAATGCGTTCACAGAGTATGAACATGTTGTGTTAATATCAAGTCATCATGTACAGTCTCATGTAACTTATGTGTAATATAAGTGATCCACGTGTTCGTCCAAAAAACTGGCCCAGGTCAGTCTGTGCGATATAGAACGTAACTAAACTATAAACTCGATATGTTGCTGAAAGAACACCTTGATTTATACACTTCGTGTGTTCCTTTTGAAAGCTTATGGGTTTCGCCCATGCAATTTACATGGTAGTTGCCGGTTAGAACAAAGTCATCATTAAGGGAGCCAATCAGATGAAACCATGAGAGGGGTACATGTTCTTCTTTCATGGAGATTGAAACTTTGATGGCAACCTTTACTCGGGGAGGGTCCGTTAAAGTCGCTATTAAACTTTGTTGTTTTTAGTGTGGGGGCCTTTATAAACTGGACACTTTAGCCAGTGAGGGCAGATTCGGACAGAGACTCGGAGAGGGAGTTTCTCGCGGAGAGTCTCTTTCGGAGTGTGCATTCTGGTCTGTCGCTTGGCACATTGCTATCTGTTGATAAGAATTAAAGTACCATTTGTAAAACCACGTGTTTGTTTTAAGTAATACCATAGTAGTACATAGTGTAACGTTTTGGTGCCTTAGACCTTGGGATAATTTCGCATGACACAACGCAGATTAAAGATAAGTGGTTTACATCGCTATACTCAAATTTGGTTCAGACTGGCAATTGCAAATTATTTTTTTTTGAACGGAAAATGTCACAAAATTTGGGGCAACAGACGGGAAGCTTCAAGAACGTGTGGGCGCAGGCCAGGTCTCTTGGGACACAGGGGACGGGTTATTTGGCAGTTTCCCTTAGAACACAGGGGATGGTTTATTTGACAGGGTATCTCAGAACACATGGGATGGTTTATATGACAGGGGCTCTTATGACATTGACACAAGGAATGGTGTATTTAGTTAAAACTCCCAGGGCACAGGGGATAGTTTATCTGGTTAAACTGTTTGACAATTCACCCGTTAGTGAGTTCAAAGACTGTATTAAGTCTGTAGATAAGTACTCGTTCCATTATGGTAATAATGATGTGAGAATCGGAGATTATGGGAGAAGTAAGAAATATTTGGGTGACAATGTTCAAAGAATGTTGGATGGTACAGAAATTGACTGGGGACGAATTAAGCGGAGAAATCAAATACTTAGAATGTAATACACGAAAAAACTAGCAACCTCAAGTCATTTTGGAGGCCCGATGGCTGTAGTAAGAGAGATAACGATGAACTGATAATTAAAATTTATTTGGCAAGGAAATCAGGTTCGCGTTTAATTAAATTAAATGTAGTAATATTCAATTTTAAGAATAATTAATGCAGGGATAATTATCTAGGGATAATTAATTTAAGGAAACTAGAATTAAGGTGCCTCTTATATTTCGGATCCATGCATGGTTGAATGCATAAAATTATTTACGAAATAATCAAGTTTATTACGTTTACATATGAAAATGGGAATTTATTAAATGTTTTGGGAGAATCAACTTTAAAACGGTGCATACATTGCTGATAAAACTTTGTTTAAAAATATTTGATTTAAAGTAAGAAATGCGGTGTATTAAAATATTTGAATTTAAGTAAGGCATGCGGTGTATAAAATAATTGATTTAAAGTAAGAGACGCGGTGTATAAAAATATTTGATTTAAAGTTGGAGTCGTGGTGTATACAAATATTTGATTTAAAGTAAGACACGGTGTATTAAAATATTTGATTTAAAGCAAGACACGAGGTGTAAGAAAATATTTGATTTAAAGTAAGGCATGCGGTGTATAAAATAATTGATTTAATGTAAGAGACGCGGTGTATAAAAATATTTGATTTAAAGTAAGGCATGCGGTGTATAAAATAATTGATTTAAAGTAAGAGACGCGGTGTATAAAAATATTTGATTTAAAGTTGGAGACGTGGTGTATACAAATATTTGATTTAAAGTAAGAGACACGATGTATGTAATATTTGATTTAAAGTAAGACACGGTGTATTAAAATATTTGATTTAAAGCAAGACACGAGGTGTAAGAAAATATTTGATTTAAAGTAAGGCATGCGGTGTATAAAATAATTGATTTTAAGTTGGAGACGCGGTGTATAAAATATTTGATTTAAAATAAGAGACGCGGTGTATATTATATTTGATACATAATATTTGATTTAAAGTAAAACATAGTGTATAAAAATATTTGGTTTAAAGTAAGACGCGGTGTATAAAGTATCTGATTTAAAGTTGGAGACGTGGTGTATTCATACATTTGGTTAAATGTAAGAGATGCGTGTATTAAAACATATTTGGTTTAAAGTAAGAAAGATGATGTCATAAAAATAATTGTTTTAAAGTAAGAGAAATGATGTATAAAACCATTTGGTTTAGAGTAAACTGACACAGTGATTGAAACCTTGATGGCAACATTTACTGGTGGATAGTCCGTCTAAGTCACTATTGAATATTGTTGTTTTTAGTGTGGGGGTCTTTATAAATTGGACACTTTAGCCAGTGACGGCAGATTCGGACAGAGTCTCTTACGGAGAGTCTCTTACGGAGTGGGCACTCTGGTCTGTCGCTTGGCACATTGCTATCTGTTGCTAAGAATTAAAGTACTGTTTGTAATACCACGTGTTTGTCTTAAGTAATACCATAGACGTACAATTTTATGTCATGTTATACGATGTATAAACGTATTTTTCTTTTGGGTTTTCATGAGGAGAATGTAAATATATAAAATGGCTTTCATCTAATATACGGTTATAATTATCACTAGAACACTGTTCTTACTGCATACATCTAATATTACCTCAATTTATGACTGTTGTGATATTTGGGGCTATTTTTCTATAGTTAATACAGTTCAGTGGCAAGCGCAACTGGCTATCATTCCGGGAGTCGTGAATTGGAATCCCCGACAGACTACAATCTCGGACTGTGATTAGTGATATACGACATGTCGTCTTGTTGGTATTCGCCTCTCGCTGCTGATTGAAGTGCTAGTTAACTTTCTAGGATCCCAGAAAAGAGTAATTTGGTTAACTGATCGCGTATCCGCGGTCTATTTAATGAATATTTTCAAAGAAAACCAAATGATGAATAAGATGTATCAATACTTTGAAGGTCAATGACAAATATAAACTGCATAATGCCGAAACATAATAAAGAAATGTCGTATCCTTGAACAATACTGTGGAACGCATTTACACTTGAAATTAAAAATGCCATATTTTAAAAAATATTCACAAATAAATTCCTGAATTTGTTAAAATGCGAAAGGAGAATTTTAAGGAACAGTCTTTAACAAAAGTAATTTAGGTTTATCGTGAAGTCAGTTCTGTAATGTCACGGATTTTATAATTAATATGATGTACATTGTTATATGAAGTATTAATTTTAAGAGGGCCTCAATGAAGACTGGCTTTGTAAATTGACTGAACCTCTTAAAATCAAGAATTTTCTTAATTGGTTACTTACTGGGTAAAACTAGTACGTCGGGTTAAGAGGCCGCAGGGTCGAGCTGTCGGTTGATTCGAATTCGCGACCAATAACATGTACGCCCAAACTATATCCTTCCAAATAGTACTTGTAATTATTTGTAGTTCGTTAGATAGTAGTTTACAAAGTTCGTATATATCAAAAGAGCAGCGTTATCTAAAATGGTAAAGCCTTTTGACTGACTGAAATTGGAAAATAAATCTTCCCCAAAATCACTATTTCTAGATTGTATTTTCATAAATGTAAATTGTAATTACTGATAAGCTGATATTTATTACATTCCAGTCACAAAACAGAATGGAACTAAAATTTTTCCTCAATTATCTTCTACAATACATGTGTTTTTGCAACAAACATATCTGCATCAGTATAGTATCATTTCTAGTTAGCTTGAATTAAACCAATTGGAACGGAACTTTGCAGCTAAAATATTTTTAATTTTACGGGTGGGATCCTTTATTACATTATGATTTACGGTTACATTCAGATATCATTACTTTAAATATACGAAGGGTATTCGTAATGCATTGTGTATTTGCCCTCTTACTAACTAAATCGCTAACGTCTTCATTTCATACCCTCAAAGTACTCTCTTGTTAGAAATATATAATTTTAGACTTTAGATCCATTTCCGGAAGCGCCACTGTAGGCTGATTAGGGTATACTACGAATGTACTGGTTTACGGCAAATCTAAGAGCATGTCGTGTCCATCTATGACCTGAGAGGAAGATTTTCAATTTTGAAAAGAGAAAAAAGTCACAAGGGCAAGGTTTTGGAAGTAAAGAATTTGTAACTTTCTCAGACTTTAAAAAGTCCGTTACAAGGACATAGGTGTGCGTTGGGACCTTGTCATGTAAGAGCCGAACAATAATCCAGCGACTGGGCGACGTTTATCGTAGTGCTTTTTCAGTACTTTTGGTACCACATCATGATAGGTTAGTGACTGGAATGTAATTACATAAATCATTTACTTTACACTAAAGATCCGTTTGCCTTCTGCCATGTTTGGTGGTCCATAAATATTCCCAACCTTCCGCACTTGTTTAAAATAGTGTACCCAGGTTTCATTACCTATGACAAAATTTGCAAATTGCCTTTGGATATATTCATGTAACAACTTAAGCTGTTTCCGGCAGTTTCAACATTTCCTAACTTTCCTGATTTGGCAGTGACACGCCTGCAATGCATGCTATATCACGCACATTGTATCGCGCATCATTTTGAACAATTTTTCAAATTTTAGACACGATCTTCTTACATGCTGCTGTTTTCGGCCGACCAGATTTTGCTGCATTTTTAACAGATTATACACCAGAATCAAATTTCTTTTTCTATTTACTAACTGTAACATAAGAAATTTTCGTCAACCCATAAACCCCTGTGATTTCATCAAAATATATTTTAGAAAACAATCGAGTTTAGTACAATCTTTGATACAAGTCCGAGTTTTTTCATTTTTTGCTATTCGTTTTCCAACATTTCTTACAACTGTGGCCAACGTTTACCTATATGAAATGACTGTAACTCTGGGATAATTTGTTTCAGCAGATACATGGATATACCATTGTGTAGGTATTGAATAGAACTATCCATGCGGTTAAATATAGATGTAAAATTTCACTTCTAAATACATAATACATTTGGAACTTCCCTCGTAAATACAAGGGCTGATTTGCAGATAAAACTAAAATATTCCAATAGTCCAAATGAATTATAAAAGAAAGCAAAGATAATGAAATAAAAAACATAAAGAATGAACCTGTATTATTTCATAAAAACCACTTAAAAATAAAATGACAAATTAAAGTTTGTATTGCACCATACATGTACAATAATAGTGAGAGTTACACACAAGTACATATACGCTCTTTAATTCGTTTTTGATTGTTTTGTCTCCTTAATTATAAATAAAAAAAATTTCGCTAAATAATTCATATCCTTTTTTTTGTTGTCACATTCTAGAATATATCTCGTTGATTTTTTACACACAAAATGTTTAATTTATATGACAGTACGCCATTATTTACACATGCGAAATGTGCGTCCTCATGAAGAAGATAACTAGTTTGCATCCAGGTTTGTTTGAAACAGAAATAACTGTGTGGCAGTATTTTCCGATGCCATCGCAAAAACCATCAGAAGGCGGCGTTTTCCGATATATCGTATTACTGACATACTTGTACAACCTTCCTCCCTCGGGTCTATACATAAACTATCATCGAGATATCAATATTGTTTACACAACATTTCTCAATTTTGATATTCAGCAAAATCTACATTAATAAACGTGTCTTCTGTATGTGGCGTAAACGTATTTACTTGTCATTCAAAATAATCATCTCATTAAATAAATGTTAAACTCTTGTTAGATTATGTGAACATACATGTATGAAATGTATTTCTCTACAGCAGTTAAAACACGATTTTCTATTATACGCTTTAAGAGCTCACTAATTTTGTACCCGTGTCAGTCACTTATTACTACATTCGGTTACAACAAGCACGATATGAATAAGCATGATTTTGCTTATTGGTAAATATGTTTTATCTCTCTTGACGAGTACTTGGCCGTCAATCATCAGATGTTTGACCTTAACGTATTACAGAATGTGCCAAGTTAGTTTAATTTATAACAGTAAAGCTATACCTATTTTAAAATATAAAAGTATTATAATCGTGGTGCCAAAAGGAGTTTATTGAACTAATTTGATAAAATCAATAATGAATAAGTGACTTTGAAACAAGTTCATGTATGCACTTAGTAAAACAGCTACCAAGTTAATGCTTGAAGCTGGAGTTACTTTTGCTGATCCTTGTGTATTTTCATGATATCAGTAAACGCAAATTCGGTAAACATGATCCCCCTATAGGAAGCATTCAATAAGTATGGTACCCGAATGACATATCATATTTGTAAATTCTGATAACTTATTAACATATCTTTTTGACAGGTTTATAGTTCATTTAGATAGTATGCGCCGCTAAATGTGACAACACCTGTACTGGTTTTTATAACTGCTTGCATGACTGATAAACATGCGTGAATAAAGTTTGATAGACATTCCATTTGTGAACAGATACCTTATACTCAAAATGTCATAATATTTATTCGTTAACTACTTAACTTATTGTTAATAAAACTGTCGGAAGGAGTCGTCAGTATATATATTTTATAAAAGTCTCATCATTGTATAAAACATATGACACAGTTTAACAAAATAGTATTGCATATACCATTTAATTCTATAAGAATTGTAAGCGAATATTAAATAAAAATATATCACATTGTCAATATCATTATCACAATATAAAGGAAATATAACCAAACTGAGTAAGAATTGGGTAGTCGCTGTTAATATTGTCTTTGGAGTATATATACTATATAACCATAACTATTACATACTAGTAAATCACAATTTACATGTACATATAAAACGACTAAACTTGCATATTTATATGCATATTTTTATACTCACCCTCCAGAACGATGACCCTTCTTATACATGTAATATATTTATTCCGTATATTAGATGTGCCCAGGCTAATACAACGGAAATGTCCTTTGAATAGCTCGTCTCCTATTGGATATGTATTTGTTATATATTTTATGTTTTCAAGGAGTGAAATATCTTATGCTAATATAACCGTAACCAAGCTTTGCAGTCTTTATCACCGCCAAAATAATCATACGCGACAGGGACTACATTTTATGTCTATTTACAATGCTATGGATATACATGTAAACCCAGTTATATTGATTTACTTCCGTTTAAATATTGAACACTGAACACTTTGATAACCTCATCCCATGAGGGTGTTGTTTAACCGTAAATCTTGTGTAAACAGAACATGATGTTAGTTTGATTGCCGAGTGATTTGAATATGTATGTACAGTACCGCTGCTGTTTGAACTTCACGTGTGGTAACATTGCTAAGTTTGATTAGAATTTCAACACCATATACCGCAGTGTGGTCTAGTTATAGGGCATTCACCTTGCATGTGGAAGGTCAGTTTGTTAAGAAGCAATACATTAAAGTTCAAATAATTTAAAATCTATTAATATGTATATTAGATGCGCCCAGGCTAATACAACGGAAATGTCCTTTGAATAGCTCGTCTCCTATTGGATATATATTTGTTATATATTTTATGTTTTCAAGGAGTGAAATATCTTATGCTCATTTAACCGTAACCAAGCTTTGCAGTCTTTATCACCGCCAAAATAATCATACGCGACAGGGACTACATTTTATGTCTATTTACAATGCTATGGATATACATGTAAACCCAGTTATATTGATTCACTTCCGTTTAAATATTGAACACTGAACACTTTGATAACCTCATCCCATGAGGGTGTTGTTTAACCGTAAATCTTGTGTAAACAGAACATGATGTTATTTTGATTGCCGAGTGATTTGAATATATGTGTACAGTACCGCTGCTGTTTGAACTTCACGTGTGGTAACATTGCTAAGTTTGATTAGAATTTCAACACCATATACCGCAGTGTGGTCTAGTTATAGGGCATCCACCTTGCATGTGGAAGGTCAGTTTGTTAAGAAGCAATACATTAAAGTTCAAATAATTTAAAATCTATTAATATGTATAAATGTTACTTTAATGTGATTATGTAATATTTTAGGTTGGTGATGTTATATTCCAAAAGGAGTAACTGCTCTGGTGAGGTGCAGTAAACCAGCTACATTAACATGGCATCGTAAGTTCTTTCCATCAAGAGTAGGTTCATCAAATAATTCACCTTATCAACATGAAGTAAACATGCAATTGTAATTTGGTGTAGATTATACGTATTAAGTGTATATGTGTATATTGTTAGAGCGTTGTTACTGGATTGCCTTTTTCATCAGGAATGCTACGTGTTGGACTATGATAGTACAACGTAATTGTATTGGTATATCTGTACCTCGTGACCTCATCTCCAACTACAGATTTGATGCATTCAGTTGAAACGTTATATACACTATGCACTTTGCCAAGATGATGTTCGATGCGTCCAGCTAATTTCTTTGATGGTTTTGTTTTTTCATTTGAATTTTGCAATATTGCATATGTTTCTATATAATATACACTATATATATACTGAACCAAAAAAGAAACTTTCGCTAAGTTTGAATGTGAATATTTGTAAACATTTAACTTAATTTGACTAAAATCGTCTGTTTGTTGTATAATTATGTCTTATCAATCTACTTAAATAGCAAAATTGGACAGAACTTATCAATTTTATTGTTAGATTTGAATTTAAAACAGGAAGGGACGGATTTACAAATCGGGTAATCAGTTGCGTGTGTGGCCGCCGCGTGCGATGCTGACTGCTTGACAGCGACGTCGCATTGAGAGCACAAGCTTGTTTATGTCAGCCTGTGAGATATTATCCCACTCTTCAAGAAGTGCTGCTCGCAACTCATTCACGTTGCCAGGCGGGTTTGGACGTCGGCGTACGTGTCGGTCAAGATTATCTCATAGATGTTCTATGGGATTCAAATTTCGATTTATCGCTAAAAAGATTTGTCCGCCAGCGCTGTTTTGTCCAATTTATGTGTCCCCGGACCTATTGCTCTCTGTTATCGCGATAACGGCGCGTCAAAACCGTTCTGACGTTCGAACGACGTCCGTGCAAACCGTTATCGTCTAAAAGATTCCGCACAATCTGTGCGGAAATCCGGGTGTTGCGGGTACCGGGTGTAACGGCAGATGTAGCTGTTGCGGTGCGAAATCGATCTCGAAGGTGCTGGTTGAAGATATAGCGGTCTTGGGCTCGAGTCGTGACACGCGGTCTGCCACTCCGTGATAAGTCTGCGGTACTTCCGTTCCGCACAAATCGCCTTCGGAGGCTCCTGACTGACTCCACAGATGACACAATTCGTGCTGCAACCTCTGCAGTCGGAACCTCAGCCTCCAGCATGCCGACGACTATCACATGAGTTTTGCGGAATTCGTGGCATTGGAATTCCGATTAAAAACCTTCAATTTTGATATTTTTCAGTATGTTTTCGACTAATGCAATATTTTGAAGCGGACACATATCCAACACGTGGACCGGATATACCCATCCCGCCAGTGCACGTGGAAATCGGACTTGAGCTGAATAAACTAACCTTAATTTTATCTATTGATTAACTGAGCGATTTTGCAAATTAGAACGATTTTATAAACTACCTCATGTTTATATGTACATACATTCCATAGGTAACCTAAACATTTTGCATGTGCTTTACGAAAGTTTTTTTTTTGGTCCAGTATATATCAGAGCATGTTCCGAGGACAGATGTTAGACAGTATATAATCATTGTCTAGCTTGTAATAGTATAACTATTTTACACTATAACACGAACAGTTGGCTGAATGGTGACGTAATCATTTTTCGACGTTATTTTTGATGTCAGATAGTATACTATCGGAAGGAGAGTCCTTTACGAATATTTCCTATTTAACATATTTTCAGATTAACGTTTGCTTGGTCATGTACACACTACGTAAAGCAATACTATATTATGAAAATTATCATTATTGGATACTAATATTTCTTACGACTTGTAAGGTTTTTTAATGTTTCTTTTCTTCCTTTCAGGATTTACGACAATGCGAGGATAATAGTGTCTGACTTGTTTGATACTTTAGAGAAAAAATTGGAAGATCTGTTTAAACACGATAACCTAAAAAGATTATTTGAAAAACAGTTTCCAGCCTACAAAGAAACAATACGAATTCACAAAGATCGTTTGCAAGAAATATGTCCTCTGGTTGTCGTCGGTAAATTGTTTTACAATAATGTGTTATTTAATTGTTTAATAGGTCGGGTCTTTAAGATCTATGTTTATTACAAACTAAACATTATATACCATTTTACTTTTTCTGAGAATAAAAAAGCTACTATACTTAACATGTCATCACTTTCTCTCCAGCACGGTCAGAGATATATAATCTAGTGAAAAAACAATCGAAATACTGCAAAAATCATAAATTCATACAGAAGATGTGTCTAACTGACGTATATATTTCACACACACACACACACACACACACACACACACACACATATATATATATATATATATATTTATCTATTTCGTAGGCGAAACAAGTTGCGGTAAGAGCTCTTTCCTGAACCTTATATTAGAAGCACACGTTTTACCAGTTGAGCACCAATATAGCACGGCAGGAATCATCAAGATACAAAAGGGGGAATACCTTACCGTGATGACCAGCGAAAATAAAAAAACAGTGTACAGAGATGTTAAAGGTAAAGATGATGCTGCTGAAATAGTGTGTAAACATTTAGAAGGAATCATAACATCAAAAACAGGTGACGATGAAGAACAACTTAATAAAAAATGCACAGAAGTAACCATAGTTTGGCCATTTGAATGCACTTTTCTACAGGTAAATATAAAATCAACGAATTTATACCAATGTGTATATTATCAGTATTTCTATTTATAAGATATCTGCTAAACATTTAAAGAAAATGCCAATTTACATTTGTGAGTTGGTTTCCAATCAGATTTTAAATAATCCATGTATGTATTTATTTATTTTATACAAAAAAAAACTCCTCGTACTTGATTGTATAGTGTGTATTTACATTGCAATAAAGAAAAACACATTATGTAATATGAATGTTTTGTCCTGCAAAACACGCTTTTTTATTTCAATAAATATTGTTATTTCATATATATATTCGAGTTCAAAAGGAAGTTAAAACCCGAACTAATATATTATCACGTAGTTGCTTATTCAATTAAAAAAAAAACTCTTTAAGATATTCTCTTCATATATAAGTAATAATGCAATTTTTTATAAATTCAATTTAATAAAATATTGCACAGGACGGTGTTACAATTGTTGACACACCTGGCTATGGTGGAAATGAAGACCTGAATTCTCTACTTATGAAATACATACACAAAGCTGTAGCATTTCTGTACATCATTAATGCAGGAAATGCTGGTGGAATACAATCAGACAGGGTTGGTATTTATGTAAAACTTTTGTAATTTTTGTTGGTATATAAATCACTTCACAGACTGTAGTTTTTGTCTTTGACAGCCACTCAGTGTTAAAACAGATAAAGCTTGCTGGGATAAATTGAACAAAATATCTTCCAAGACGTAACGATATTTTGGGAATAATCTTTTTTAAAACTTGACAGATTATGAATCAAGCGACATGGCAAGTGTTCCATAGGGGTGTATGTCCATAAAGTTATTAACTTTCTTGCGGAGCACTTTTAAAGTTTTTACCGGTTACTGAAATTTGATCATCTTACGGTATCTTACCTAATCACGTGCCTTTCCCGCTTTCGTAACTCTACGACGCAATTTTGTGACGCACATCATATATACTCGTATTTTATACAGTTTTATATAAAAATTACTGTTAATATGTTATTACATTACCTGTTACTTTATGCTACTATAATCAATATAAAATGAAATAATCATCAACTATTTTAAATGAAAATAACACAAATAAACACTGTTAATATATTTAATAGTTGAAGAAAATCATAAGAGCACAGTATAAATACTGTGAGGATAATGATATTGAACGCCATATGGACACAAGACGGGCCTTGTTCTTCCTCAACAAATGGGACCAAATTGATCCATATCCGAAACAAAGGATATTTAGCATGAAAAAGAGGTAAGCCGCTTCTTTATATACCGTCAATTCAATCTCTTCATTGAAATTTAACAATATAAAATGAAACTCAACGTGAACCTACCAATCTATTAGTATATTTACCAATGTTTCGTAGAAGAAAAATGTTTCATTAATTTTATTTTGTTATTTTCTTTATTCTTTTTTTTTTTATTTTTTTCCCCGGATTTTAGTGATTCTTAATAATTGATTTCTCTGATTTAAATTTTAACATTTCAAATGCCTTTCTCATAGTAAAACCTATAGCTTTATTTGTAAATACTCATATGTACGTTTATATGTGTGTCTCATAAGTCATTACTAGCTGGATGTTATAACTCATCATCTTTTTAAATATGTATACTGTATGTGCCACGTTAATAAAATAAAGTATTATTATTATTAGTAGTAGTATATTTACATGTCATTTAATGTACTGTCACCGTTCTAAGATAGTTGTGTGTACCATCTGCAGTAGATCATGCATCAACAGTTACCGGCAGAAAAAGGGGCAATACAAATATATTTATTAAATAGTTCATTTAAAATACCAATTTCACTACATGCTTTTGCAGAATTATAACGATTTCTATATTCAAATTGATATAGTGAAAGGTCAACTCCAACAGGTGAAAATCAAAGCAAGGTTTGGAGCAGCACCATAGATGTACTTAAGAAACTGTGGGTCGGCTTTCAAATAGATCAAGCAATGAAGTTCAGCATTCATGAGGTGTGTGTAGTTGTATTTTAATGCACGCAAATTATGTGATTGCCTACACATATCCTTTCTATATATAAAGAAAAAGTCGAAGAAACATCTAATTTTAAATGGAAAATAGCATTTCACTTTCCTTGTATTTATGAAAAAGATCAATACGGTAGATACCAGGAATCTGAATAAATATACAATTGTTTCTTTTAATTTCCACATGTCTCAATGTTAACGATCTGTAACGAATTAAAACATTTCTATGCATGATATTTTAGTCCCGCACACTCGCGGAAACGGTACTGTTTAATGTTATATGAAAAGTTATTGTAGTGATTAACATTATGCAACTAAAATATACAGATAATATCTACGCTATATCTTCTGCAACTTTGATCTACATGAGCAGGACTTCTATGCAAGACAGGCTCATTGTCCAATAGAATAGATGTTTTTGTTTCATGAATTTTCTAGTATTCCAATAAAGGACACCTGTTCTTTAAACATTATTTTTCTATGCTTTTTAATGTTCAATTTGCGATTAAAGATTAGGGGCCATTTGAGAGATCCTTGCATTGGATTAGACGAAGACCATGGAGAGAAAGCATTGGCAAAGATTGCGGCAGTTGCTAAGAATAGTCTGGAATGTGGACTGGATCCTTCAAAAGCGTAGGTTCTCCTGATTACTAATACAAATAAATATAATTCGCTACATATCTATAGTATACAAACCGTAATCCAACTAATATAACAACTCTATCAAAGCAAAATGGGTTTATCTAATATATGCCAACTCATATTGAACACATGCCTGTGTCGTGGGCGGGTAACGAATATTCAGGGCATGCATGCATGCATATCTTCAATATTATTCAGATCACGTTGAAACACATGCGTTTGTCACAAAATACGTGTTAAGCAAGCATATAACTGAATGAGTATAAACTAGTTTCAAATGTAGACAATCTCTGACATGCTTGATTTTGATAGGTGATACATTGCAATTCTATCTTAATAAACGACGGTTTGAATCATTCTGAAACATCACTGGGATATTTACTTCCATTATTTATGTCACCATTATGTTTATTATTGGCATTTGATAACACGTGTGTTTGGAGATAAACTTAGCATAAGCCGTACAATAACAACAAAACTATAAGTATAAAGTAGACTACGTAAATCGCTTAATTATAATTTTTGTAATTTAAGATTTGCATTTTCCTTCATGACTACATTCAGTACAAACAAATGTATTATTTTCTTCCCTTGCCTTGGCTTATTTCTTAATGTTATCTGGATTGTCCAAATATTATGTGTTTAATGCAAATAAATCCATTTTAATATATTTGCAGGTGGCTTAGCGTTGTCAGCAATTTTCTTTTAAGAACATTCGTCTCCTATATTATTACCGCTGGAGCAAACGTGGAAGAAAAAGAGAAAATTGTAGAAGAATTTGAATCTCTAAAGGAAAAGGTAACACAATTGAACGATAAACAAATGGTCAAAATGAAAACCAAGCTTACTGAGAAAGCCGATATATTATCAAAGTTAGTATTAGATCATATTTCTTCAGTCAGATTTAAAGAAGAAATGCACAACTGGGAAGCTAATGACATAGAACTAAGTCTCATAACAAATACAAAGGAAGAAATAGAAAGCAGCGTGAAGCGTGTGGTCATTGAAAGATTTTCCTCCGTAATCAGAATCCAATTGTCAAACGAATTTGATTGTTTTGCACTTGAATTGAAGGATATCCTTTATCAAGAAGCAGAGATTGTCCTGTCGCACTTGAACAAAATGTTCGACAAATTCAAAGTAAAAGACACTTCTTTGATTGATGCAGGTGCACTGCTAACCAAGTTCACAATGATAGATGTATGGTCTTCCTCTTTCAGTTTTAACTTAAGTTTAAACTTAAGTTTAAACACGGTCTTCAATAATCTGATAGAACACAGGTTAGCACGTTTTTTTCAACTGATCTTGAGAGTAAACTCGAAAAAGATCGATATTCTGACGAAAGCGTCAAATAATGCTGTTGAAAATGTCAGCAAAACTGACTTACAGGATGATATAAAAAAAGCACTGAAAGAAAACGTAGAAAGCGCTATAGATACGTTTAGCTTACATATTGTACCACAGACTATATCTTCACTTGCTGTGCAGTGCAATGACATTAAAAACAGCAAAGATACAGAAGAATCAACTTTGAACAAATATAAAGGTTTGATGAACAGTTGGAAAACATTCTTTGAAAGTTGCAAGAAATTAAGCTCAACACAAAATGTGCCAGGACAATCTCTGTTAGCTATGTGAAAAGGAAAATCATTTCAGCTGTTATAGCTATACAGCCTACGCGTGTATATGTAAAAGCCTTTGTTGTACCATATACATTTGTATGCTGTATCATGTGTAGGCGAATAGTCTGACGGGCAACCTTTTATTTATATTGATTTGTCAAATGTGTTGATTAGAGACGACTTGTCGTATGTGGTGATCATTACTGACACTTATTCTTAATACATATGTGTTGTATATATGCTGATATGGCGACTGCCTCTGTTGAATATTATGGCTCCTGATGGTAAATATGTTACATTCACGAAATACCGCAAATGTATCAATGTTTGGTGAAAAAAATAAAAATTCCTTTAATTGCCATGTTTCGCATCAAATACTAAAAATATACAAATGGTCAATAGCTACTTAATTAAATTTCGTTTGCTATAACGCCGTTAGTATTATGATAAATGAAACATCTTATTCGTTTACATTTCTAAGATTTGTAAGCACAAATGTTGCAGTACTCGGCTGAGCCTCGCACAGCTCGTGTTACACATTCAATAATGTGTGTGCGCATGTAATATAAGTAACACATGGTAACGCATACCCTGAACTGTGTTTCTCATTGGTCACAGTTTATGGACAATTGAAAATTAACAATGTTTTTGTAAAACAGTGACACTCGTTCTAATACGTACATTCATCCAAATAGAGTTTGTGAAAGTAGCATTAAACTTAACAAATGTTTAATGTTAACTAACATTAAAACTAAAAGTTACATATTCTTATATTTATTATTTGGTTTTCGGTACTGAAAGCTGATATAACCGCTCTCGAGTTCGCATACTGGTTAGAACCTGTACTAAGTGTTCTTGTTTTAATTTAAATTGGGTCAATTTGGGAATCGAACCCACAACCTCTGGTTTGAGCGGCAAACACTCTTTCCACAATATTGATTTGAGGTCTGACTTTTGACACACAAATATATTTCATATGGTTTACATTTAACAAAAAATGCGTTTTTCCGACTACCTGAAACGGGGCCTTTCATTTACGCTGGTTACTAGTGTTTTAGTGGCCAAAGGAATTCCGGCCAATATCAGTGTTAATCGACCACCATAAATAACTGATATTTGATCCTCCATAGGTTACTCGTTGCTTTGGTTACTTTCTTCGGCGGTAATCAGAATCACTTTCAGTTTTTGCGGTATTTTTTATAAATTGCCTAGCTTTTGAAAATTATTTTGTTGCAATAAGATTAAAATGTACATTTATGTCGTATTATTGACTGTTTTTTTTATAAATAGACAAATTCAATTACTTTATATCGACATTGAAAAATCGATTTTGTGTGTATCGCATCTCCCTGAGGTAAATACCAGATGCAATCATTCCAGGACGACTGTGATCTCAAAAGGTCATTCTCGCCTTTTAAGATGTTTCCCAGCGAAAACATCGATCGTGAGAAGTTATAAACCATGCGCTGCTTAAGAACTTCCGTTTATAGAATATTTATTCTTAGACTAAGTGCTGTGGTAAATGCTATACTTATATATGTATTGTATATTCTCAGGACGATTGGAGAATGCGGATTTAAAAAAAATGCCATTGATAGGGTGACTAATTTGAAATGTGGAGCGCGTGGTCTAGTGGTAGAGCACCGAAACCATGATCGGAGGGTCGTGGGTTCGATCCTCCGCCACGGCTATGTGTGGTGTCCTTGAGCAAGACACTTTTTCCGCATATGCTTTGTACTGGTTCTACCCAGGAAGACTTCGAGCGTGATTTGTCTAAGTTGTGAGAACTTGTTTCACAATCGAAGTAAAATAAATAAGTTTAAACTACTAATTTGAAACATAGCGAGTTATGAGAGTGGCGTTCGTTATATAATGTAGTTTGATGTATATATTTGTTAACACGTACGAGACACTTGTGGAAATCAAGTTATGCTAAATTTTAAAGTGTATCGATTGATACCAAGTTTCGAAAAGTCCGTGCATTTGATCATTCTTTATTTTTGATTTGAAAATATATACTAATATAAACTAATTATATTGTGTGTAAATATGGTGGGGAAACGGATTGAATTCTGTTCTCATATATGGACATAAATGTTAGTCTTGAAAATGAGGCAACACATAGAGGGTCGCCGCTTTCTCTGTAGGAGTGCAGTAGAAACTGCCGTTTTTAATTAGTTGAAAGAACCTTTGGAAATGTGTATTAGAGGCATGGGCGAATATTTCAAGAGAACAAAAGCGCAATTGCACCCTCTCCGTTTGTTTGAAACAGAATAACGTAGTTGACGGTGATATCTTTTTTTTATTTTACATGTAACTATTCTTAACTGTTATTTTATAGGTATGTCATGTTATGGGGAACAATGATTGCCAATTACATATACAATATATTAGGCATTTGTATCATATGTATGTATTGTTTATTTTATATTTCATTGTTTTGAAAGTACAAGTACATCTATTTATCAAACTTATCTTACTGCTGTATAATGAGATTGTTTTTGAAGTTCACATGTGTTAAACTTGATTTCACTATAATATCACTTAATAAAAAATTAAATGAATAAAGTTTAACGTATGTAAAATTCACGACATTGTACCAGAGTATTGTTATGTATTGAAGTGTGAAATTTCAAAATGTTTTTGTTGTTTTAACCCTCGCTGAAATTGACCCGCTGGTCATTATTAGATGAAGAGGTAACACAGTTTGTTTTATCTGTCTAAAAGTTATGATGTTATTACATCAAATAAAATTAGTATTTTAAAAATGTTATCAAAACAATTTTTATTTTAATTAATATTAACCATTATATAAGGAAACAACGGCGAAAATCGTCGGAATATACGAACCGCTATGGGGCGCTGTAAACTAGAAATTGCGGTACAATGTTTATAAAAAATAAAGCTGTAACGAAAGCTGAGACTTATTATTATTTAAGATAAAATCATACTCAGTTCTTCTATAAACGTACTGCAATAGATGTAGATTTCGATTTTTTGTATGTTTTAAGCACAATTGACAGATTTTAATATGGAATTACAAAACAGAAAGCAAACAGTTGGTTGATATGCTTACAAATATAAACACTCTGAAATTTACTTTGACGAAAACTATCCCAAGTTTCTTTAAGGGTAAATTTTAAGGCAGATTCATTTGAATTGATCTTTGTTGAATTCAAGTACTGATTTAAATGCTTTATGTCTTAGTGTTATATATAATATTTGAATTCGTTGATTATAAGCGCGCCTAGCTACAATGTTTATAAAAATAAAGCTAAAACGAAAGCTGAGACTTATTAATATTTAAGACAAAATTACACTCAATTCTTCTGTATACGTACTGCGATGAGCATCTGAAAAGATCCTAAAAAACGTAAATTCCGTTTTTGGGAATTTAAATACCTCCCTTTATGAAATAATATATATACGAATGCACTGTATCTCTATGATCCAACGGGTTTATACATATGTCCTTTATATAGCATGTGAGTAGTCGTGAATCCTTAACTGGATCCTACTCATATGAAGCTATCAGTCCATGTATGTAAATTGTCCGTCTAGTCCAGATGTGTTTCATGTAAATCCATAGTATATAAGTCATAGTCGACACTAAATTTGTTGGTTTGGCAAGGCCTTGATATTTTGTCTATGGTTTGCATTGTGGCTAGATGCGCTCGTCCTAGTCTGTTCTGTACACTTATGTCTTGGTTATTAACAAATACTTATCTCAATCATATATATAACTATATAACTTGTGAATTTGTTAGTCATTTGACTTACTGTATAAATACTTGTTTACTTATACTTATTTTTGTTAGCAAACATGTGAGGAAAAGTTTCAGACAAAATATTAGTTAAAATGTATATTGTTAGCATCAGAAATTTAACACAGAAACATCTTAAATAACAGTAAATATATATTATGATATATTTTTTTATAAATTTAATATGAATTTATTCATGTAATAGTTTGTTCTCTTCTATTTTGTTATTTCAAAAGCATTTTCGGTTGTTATGATAAATACGATATACATGTATAAAAGGAAACGTCAGAATCGGTTTTATTTACTTCATAGGTCAAATTGTTTTTGTTTAAAAAAATATATAATAATATTTCAAACATTCAAAATGTTATGATTTGTGTACAAATTAAAAAGTGAAGAAAATCTGTATATCACAAAAGAAAAATATTTCCAGAATAATATATTGACTGCTTCAGTTTATATTGAATAAAGATCACACACAATGGAATTAAATATGTCATAAGGCCAACTATAATAATCAATGCGTTAACTGTTTCGCTCAGAAAAAAAAATACGTTGGTCCAAAATCAAACTGTATTTGCAATGCAAACACACTACGTGTCACAGAGTGGAAATGTTGGCAGTACCAAATGCCTATATAAGTGTTATATATTAGCTGTTTATACTATAAAAGTAATTGTTAACATCAATAACAAATCTTCGTATTTGGTGTTTGGTGTGGCGGAATGTTTTGTTTTTCGGTTCTTCTAAGTTTAATATATTTGTAATTTAGTACAATATATGATATACATAATAATTAAAGAAAAGGATGACACACGCATTCCATATATTGTAACACACACACATATATATATATATATATGTAGATATATGTTGGGAATTCTATTGTAACATATAATTTGTAGATAAATAAGAATTGATAACTTAATGGGGTTGTTGTGTTTTCTTAAACCTTCCAGTGATGTTTATAATATGCTTTCCTTACATTTAATATAACATTGTTTGCCTAAAAGGACACACTTAATTTTATAAAGTATTGCCTATCTGAAACTTACATACCTAAATAATGCATTTCATATCAATTTGCTCATCTAGTGACATCACTAATTTTATAAACCAATGCAATAGTTTTTGAGATATAAAAATGTTTGGATTGAAATGGCAACATATGCGTAACACGTTCATAGGTATTAATAATACAGTAACGCATAAACTTCCGTTTAAACATTGACAAGCTTGTCATGTTCCGGATAAGTCTCGAAAGAGGGATAAGAATGTCCATTAATATTTTTTCTCGTTTTCTTTATTATGTTTTATTATATTTAAATTATCAACACAGATCCTCGATAATGACCTTCATCACAAAACTATTCTACTTTTTAAATGCTTGTTAAACGCCCAAAATATATATGTCATAAAGGACATTTTAAAGTCCATACTTAAAGTATGTACCAGAAATTGCATATGTTACTGTAATCTCTCCGCTAGTTGCTTGTTTAAATACTTTACTTCAAATATAATTTTACTCTGACATTTTTCTTGTATGTAAAGAAGACGTCATACATATATACGTTGTCGTCATTATTCTCTTTTTACGTAAAAAATAACATATATATGATAACGATTGGCGGATGAGAAAATAGATTACAAGAAATTGATCGAATCCCTGATTTTCGTCTAGTCATGTAAGAAATAGAGATGTCCTCAAGAGGGAAAATATTATCTTATATGAGCAGAAATAGGAGAAATATATTCATTCTACATATTAACTTTTTGAATGTTATATGAACTGTATGTTAATCTGGTATTTTTGTACATCAACGATGGACCTGGAATCTTCTTCCTCGTCATATAACATAAAATAATAAATTCTTTCCTTTTAGCACCAATCAATTCAAAATAAGCAAACATAATTATATAATACTTCATTTAAAATCTTGTTTATTATTTAAACGTCATCTAGGGTTACAGCCGCAGATCAAAGAAACACAAATATACAGTAAGCGTATGTGATATTAAAAGCATGTAACGAGGACGACTGAGTCGATATGTGAACATTAGTAAAATCGGACTAATAAATCGATGAAAGACGAATCATTAACCACTTGAATAGCACTGATGTTAATGTGATTATAATTTTACTTTTTGGTTTTAATGCAAAACATCCAATACAGTCTGGTGGGATAGAAATATACATGCGTCTTACTTTAATATTTATTAATCAAAACTTGATGTCGTGTAGTCGTATTTTATTACGGCGGTTCATCGATACGTTATTGCAAAGCCTTAACAAGCCTTGTCTGTTTCAATATGTTTCTCAGTCTGTTCGTGTTGATAGGCACCCAAGTTTTTCATGAATAATTTACAGAACTGACATATTTTAGATATAATACACGCATATCCATACACACATACTATTATCATATATTGATTATAAGACATATACTCTGACCTAATACAGGGTATAATATATATATTCATTACATTTATACCTATATATAGTAACAAAAATAGAACGTTTTTAACAAAATATGTTTAAAATCACGCGCCGGTATTGGGGCCTCGGGATCAATACCGAGGCCAATATGGCACCGGAACGAATCCATATTGGCCCGGGTGTCGAACAGATTGCGTACATATTTTATTTTATTTTTCTATTGTTAAGTCTTTCCTTTTAAATACAAAAGAGACCATAGTATATCATGGAAATTCAAAGTCGTCAAAAACATATACAGGATGTCCCAAAATATCTGATACAGTTTTGAACGTAAATATTTTATTACTGTTCATAATGAATCAAATAATATGTGTATCATGTTACAGGTTATACAAAAAAGTTTTTTTTGATATGCAATAAGTGCTCTCTCTTTGTATGCATATGACAGACGGTGAAATCTATAACCCGTTTTATAGAATATGCTCCAAGTGACGTTCTTTTTGCTGTATCACGACGTCAAGATGGTCCCTGAAGTTCCTTACAACTGATGCGCACGTGTTCTGTCCGATTAATCTTATTTCCCTTTTGATTGCATTCTTCAGTTCTTGTGTGTCGTTTGATATTGGTTTGTAGACCCTGTCCTTTCGGTACCCCCACAGGAAGAAGTCAAGCGGGCTAAGGTCAGGCGAGTAAGGCGACCCTTGGGCCAATATGGAACACCAGGGCCAATGTGACCAACAGGCACACTTCAACCATACAATAACTTCTTAATATATAAGATTCAAACTATGCTCTCTATAACAGGATTTGTCGTATAAAAGACTAAATCGGGTTATTGAAGGGGGCTGACTGGTGGTGTTCATTATGACAATGTGATTCGAACGGTAACTCAGTCTTGCTTTCTCTTTTTAACAAAAACGGTATCCATTCGACATGTATTTTTTACGGCTCTTGAACTATGAAGAAATTTATTACTTTATATATATATATGTCGCTAAAAATTCAAAATTATGATACTTTGAATGTTATTATATTGTTATATATGTGTATCAACACTGTGTTTTATCTGATGATAGTGGTTTAAGATGGATTTCATACGGACCGAAACAACCATGCCCCACCAACACAGAAGTAACGCTAATATATATATATATATATAAATGCAGCTTGTGTTGTCGATATTTCATTCGAACTTGTTGTTGTTTTGCTGTTGTTGTTGTTTTTATATATATTTCACTATCTATTCATCAATTTGTTTAAGTTTGTTTTAGGTAAGGTTTTTAGCATCGTCGTGGTCAGTTCCGAGTAACAGTGGTAATTTCACGAGTCGGTTTGAATGGTATTACAGTATCCGTTATAAAATGTGTTCTGGAATTACTTAAAATGATAATGATTAGTACAGTAGGTTTAACTTTACCCTTATACTTATTCAATTTCACCTATTAAAATGTTTAGGCAAATATAGGTCAATGAACATTGACACGACGGAAAAGAAATTAATTGCAATCAATAGAAGTAACCGTTGGTAGTATGTTATCAGATTTGAATAGTAGTTGTCTCCCTTGGGTAAAAAAATAAAATTAAAATTAAATAAAATTAACAAATAAATTAAAATAAAACAGTTGTTTATACACTTCTCCCTCGATGGCTTCCTGTATTAACAAGGTGGTACCATGTGGTAAGGTATCTTGTTCAGGGCATAAGCACACATGCGTTATTGGGATTTGACTTTAAAGCGTTTTGCTTAATAGTCAAGTGTGTTAACTTTTTACAATGTTTAAATAATATAAATATTTTAACAAAGAAATGTTATGAATATGTAGTAAATGGGAGATTAGAATTGTAACATTTTTTTTCAGATTGATAACTACAAGCATGCCAAAGCGCAGATCTATGAGCCAGTATGACACCCGCAGGCAGCAAGAAGAGGTATAATAAAGATCCTACAGCAGAATCGGTGATAGATGATGATTTGGTGGAGCCTCCAACAGTTTCACCAGAGCTGGTACAGGAGGTCGTGAGGAAGGTGACACCCCAGTTAGTGGAGGCCATCAAAGCCAGGAGTGAGCCAGCACCACAACAAGCTCCTCTGGCACCGCTACCCAGGAATGACTCGGGTAATTTATTAAGCTATAATGACGCTTTAGGTGTTATTGTAGGTGCCAACACAAAACAAAAAAATAATGAACGGGGAGTTTGTTGAGATGGGACTGCTCACCAGCAATGCCTCACATCAAGGGGACTCCAGTAACAGGGTCTTTATGGTTGAGGGGCAGCTGGTGTTGCAGCCAAGGATTCCAACTACAAAGATCATTAACATAAGGCAGTGGTCTGATGCCTTTTTAGTTTTTATTAGTATATGTACAATAAGCCACCCAGAATGTGTTCAGGGCTTACTGAAATACATGAGCAAAGTCTGCCTTGGTGCGCAGCGATATGGTGGCATAGGGTGGAAGCTTTATGATGAGCAATTTAGAGCAAAGAAGGCTTGGGAACCAATAAAAGTTGGAGTATTGTAACCAGGAACTATGGTTTCTGTATATTTTCAATACGTCAACATCCAGTGACGGTTCCAAATCTGCTCGTAGATGTTATGACTTCAATAATGGTCTGATCGGTGTAGCAAACAGCCGTGCATTTACAAACACATTTGCACGCGCTGTTCTTGAAATCATCCTTATTAGCGTTGCAATGTAAACGGTTCAGCTCAGTTTGGTATGAATGGTTCTTATTTTAGGAATTGTGTCGGCGGTCAGCGAGTGCCCCACTTCACATCTACACAAAGGATCTCCGTTCGAGCAAGTTTCAGAGCCAATGCACCAGTTCGAGGGTCTCCAAGGGGTTTCCCGGATTACGTTGGTCCTCGGTCAAACATCAATAAAATTTGAGGCTTTATGTCGTGTTTTAAGCTAATGTACTAAACTAAAAGCAAAAGAAGAATTAATAACTGGTTTTAAAAACGGGTTTCCTTTGCATTATTAAGTAATGAAAAACAAGCGCTGAATTTGGTACTTATGGAAGGGCCCATCCGAAAGCAAACCCCTTATAAATATAAGACTGTCTCCCATCGGCTTTATGCCAAAAAAGGATAACACTTTTAGATTAATACATCACTTTTCATAACCTCAAGAAGAAAGTGTGAACGATTTTATCGATGACAATTTATGTAGAGTTCATTATACATCTTTTGATAAAGCAGTTGAAATGGTCAGTTCACTTGGTCCGGGGAAATTATTAGGTAAAATGGGCATTAAGTCTGCATTTAGACTGCTACCTGTTAATTCCCAGGACTTTGAGCTTTTAGGGTTCAGTCTAGGAAATAAATATTTTTATGATAAATGTCTTCCCATAGTCTTTTCTATATTTTGCGCACTTTTCGAAAAATTCTCCACTTTTTTAGAGTGGGCAGTATTAACAAGAGCCAAATAGGGACAAGTCCTTCATAATTTGGACGACTTTTTGTTCGGTGGTCGAAGGAATTCTGGCGAATGCAGGGCCATAATAGGTTCCTTTGTAGACCTATGCTCAGAGATAGGTGTACCTCTTGCACATAAGACATTGGGTCCTTCCCCCATTCTGATATTTTAGGTCTGAAAATTGATTCAATTGAAATGAAGATCAGAATCCCCAATGAAAAGTAAGTTGAGCTGAGGCATTTGTTATGTTATGTTTTCGACAAGAAGAAAATAAATCTTAAAACACTTCAGTCACTAACCGGCTCGCTAAATTTTTGTGCACCTGCAATACCAGCTGCTCGTGCTTTATGTAGCCGTTTCTATGGTGGTATGTCTGGGACTGCTAAACCAGATAATTTCATAAGGGTTACAGATCCCATTAGGGAGAATATTAAAACTTGGTTAATGTTTCTAGATTGTTTTAATGGTATATGTTACTTTCCAGAGCAAGAATGGTTAAGAAATTCCAACTTACAGCTCTTTACAGATGCATCTGGTTATGCTATTCTAGGATGCACCGCATATTTCGAACCCTTTTGGATTTTCATTGCATGGTCTGATGCCTGACAGTCAACCGAGATATTAAGGGACATTACCTTCTTAGAGTTAGTGCCAATTGTATTGGTTTTTCAAGCTTGGGTACATTTCTTTCGGGGCAAAAATATTATTCTGAATACCGATAACCTTGCTCTTGTTTCTATCCTGAACAAAAAGTTGTCCAAATCAAATAGAGTAATGCATTTGTTACGACCATTCGTTTTGCTTTGTAATTTATAGTGTAACATTCATACTGATGGTAAACTTAATAGCATAGCAGATGCTCTTTTACGTAGACAATGGGTTCGTTTTCAGCAACTGGCACAAAAGGCGGAGAGACACCCTTTCCCAGTTCCAGAGTCCTTCAAATTTCGTTATTTAAAAAATGGTTTCCGGTATGGAGCGCCTTGATAAGAGGGTTTACTATACTTACCAATTACCCCTGATCTAATAAAAATGTTTTTGAAGTATTACCAGTAATTTGCAGTTCTGCATATGAGTCAACATTGTTCTCAACAGCGTTTTCGTTAGCATATTTTAGATTGTTAAGGGTTGGGGAGCTTGTTACCGATTCTAACAGTTTTTCTAGCCATGCTTTATCTATATCTGATATAAAAAATACTATTAAGAGTTCAGTCGTTGAGTTGCGTATTCCGCATTCGAAGACAAATGAATCAGGCAAGGGTACTGTGATTTCCCTGCAAGCATTAAATTCTAGTCACTAGATATTAGTTTTGTTCAATTTTAAATAAGGCTTTCACAGCATAAGGAATTGATCCGGGTAAATATATGTCGCATTGGGGCAGCCACTACTGCCTCAGCTAATGGTTTGTCCGACGACGAAATAAAAGAAATTGGTAGATGGGAGTCGACAGCTTTTAATACTTATATAAGGGTCCCAACTGAACATTTGAATTTTCGGTTATATCAACAATCTGACCTGCCAGTTAAGTATTGCAGATGTCAGATCTAGCGTATGGATTGTGGGTTCCTCGCTGGTAAAAAGAGCATTCACCTTCGCAAGGAACTCTACATCTGCTAGTGTCAACCTTGGTTTTGAGAGAGGATCTGTCAGTTTATGATGGCAAGGAAAAGGCGGCATGAAATGGCAGCAGGTGGAGAGAACAATTAAAATGCTGCTGACAGTTGATAAACCTCCTAACATATTAGTACTACACGTAGGTGGTAATGACATTAGACAGATTCCTGCTGCCGATTTTAAGAATCAGTATCATTCAGGTCATCAAGGACTTAATACCTGGTGTACTGATCATCTGGTCACAATTTTTACCTCGGCTAATGGCGGTATGAGACGGACCATAAAGCTTTAGGAAGAGTTAGGGTCAGGGTAAACAGTAAAGTTGCCACTGAAGCACTCAGATTAAATGGAGCCTATATCAGATAACATGAAATTGTAGCAGTAGATAAGGGACTTTTCTGCGACGGAGTACATTTATCGGACCGTGGTAACCAACTATTTCTTAATGGGCTGAAAGAAGGCATTAACTTTAAATTCAAGTGTTCTGGTTTCCCATAGGATGAGTGAATAGGGTCATGGCTTTACTTAATTCGTGTACAGTCAATTACATTGGAATTACATCATAGTATTTGTAGTACATCAGTATTCCTCCATTTGAGGAGTTTGTATTATGTATGTTGGCGCGACAAATCGCTTCCATTTGAAGTGCGTCAGCCAAGCATCCATTTGAGAATTTTTGTATATGTATGATTGTGTAACAAATCACATTCATTTGAGGTGCAGTATGAACGTCTGTGCCCAGGGTTCTTGGTGCAGTGTTGTGTAAAGAGTATTGAGTTTGATACAATGTATTAAGAAATTATTAAGGAATGTTATTAAGGAATGTTTCGTTGCTGCTTGCTTTCCGCTTCCCCCATTGTATGGCTGTGCATCTAGTGGTATGTTATACCACACGAGGCATATGGAAGCATATCGCAGTCTCGGCAGCATATAGTGATAGGTGTATAAAACAATTTTATTTAGATGATTGTGACTAAATGCTGAACAGCTCTCTTTGTGAATTTCTGCTCCCAGGATTCATGGAGTCAAGTAAGAAGTTACAACTCATTATATCTGATGTGTTTTCTAGATAAAATTTTCGTGACTACACAATTGTAATCCATATTTGCTAAAATTTTCTATTTTTATCTTGAGGCCATGGCCATTTATGCCAATAAATATAAACTATAACTATTCATTTAATTATGTCATTATTATAACCCATCTTCAATAATATAAGACTATTCATAGTTATATTCATTAATAGTAAACCTGAAGTTCCTAACGTTACAAAACTAAAGTATTTATTTAAATATAGAAGGATAGCTTATACATGTTTAGATAAGAAACAAAGATGATCAATAGTGAAAAAGTGAAAGTTGTAGTAGAAGATGAAAATTGCTAAGATCTTTCGGTTGAGTTTTTAAACATTTATTTTAAAGGAATAATTTTTCTGATCGAGATTTAAGACTAAGAGTCAACATTCCAGATTTACTCATCACTTCGAACTTAAAACAAGAACCATGTGTACGAATAAAGTGACGTATAAGATAAGTCATGTGGTTACAATTTGATTTTAATTTGATCCGTTATACAGGTTAACACGTATTAAAAATTGTTTCATCTTAAAAAGAATCGGAATGACGATGCATGTTCGTTAAGGAGATTTAGTTCCAGTTCATCACTCCAATTTTAATATCGATTTTGTCACATTTTGGTGAATTTTACTTACCATATTTTAATTTTCAACGATTATTAAATACTTTTATATCCATTTAAAACATTTGTTTAGAATTTTTAGCGTTTTCTCTTATATACTCCCTTTAGATGTCATTGTTGATTGAAGGTACGCTAACTACGTCCCCACTATAATTATATATATATATTGTTAGCATTACTGTAATTAGTGCACACTCTACCTTTATGTATCAAATATTATTTTCTCAAATATATACTATAGATATTTCAAAATGTATTTCAATATCAATACTATTATTACATTAAGTACTGTGTAAAGAACATCAAAGTTCGTCATAGAGATTTGGTTAGGTGACCATCGCTATTGTACGTGTCATACAAAATAGATATATATAAGACCAGTTACATTAACACTCATAAGTTCAGAATGTTTGGTTTAAGACTCTGTAGCTAAATGACCCAAGGCCGACAACTCACAAGGGTAGAATACAATCATACACAAAGTAAAATTTACAATTTTAAGTTTACATGAATAAAATTACGAATACACAATTATACAATATATACAAATTAAAGATAATTGCTCAACACAAAAAAAAAACACAGCTGGTTTAAAAAAAGGCCTATGGTGGTATTAACACTTTTTTTTCACACAGTTCTATCTCCTACACGTACGAAATCTACATCGTGATCCAAACTGCTTACATCATATGAATGTAAAACTGTTTATAAAAATGCACTAGATACTACCCGCGTCCTGATTATCGTAGATTTAGTATCACTCGTCCTTTTCGGCGGTGGCTATATAAACTGGGTTATCTCCCCTAGAACTCTATACTGAGTATATGACTTTACGTCGCCTCGTACCAACTATCGACCGTATTCCGACGTCAGTTTCATGGCAGTTCAAACAACATCTCATACGACCCTCCGTAAATCTCAAAATAGCAATTATATTTCTACATAACTTCTCATTTATAATATGAACACTTATTCTATTCGCTTTGTTAATATCAAAATAAGCATCAACAAAATTTAATTACACATATCAATCAATTCTAACATGGTGAATCTCAATATTTCATCGTTAACACAATACCAACATCCCAAAATACGTTCTCAGATTCCTCGGCCTATATTTTAACAAAGTGCTTCTCAGTACCGTTAATGTGTATTGAATTATAGACATTACCGTCGGAATGGATATGAACAATTGATACAACTTTATTTAGATCTGATTATGTCAAAAAATATATATATATATATCAGACATTTAAATACAACATAATATAAAATTCACATACCCATATGCCGTTATAAACTGGAACAGTAACATGCTCAATTTCGTCACGACTACACCAAAAGATGATTCTGCTAACTGGACATTGCTTCCATAACACAGTCAGCATATATGGCAAAACAGTCCACATACCTTAGTGAATTTCGTGTAAATCATGAAACAACAAACCTTCAAACATCGTACGAAGCCAATTTTACGCTATTAGGCCAATGCAAACCTAAATTAGTTTTATGACAAATAAACCCGTTTAATTGTTCTAACTTTCTTAATACTTAAAGGAATTTGATGAACTAAACTTCAAAATAATTTATTCTTTAATCAAAGAATGAAAATGTAAAACTATCTTAAAAACGTTGCTCCTATCGAGCTATCAATACGTTTTAACAATTCCACGCTACCTGACCTAAATATAGCCTATATCACTACAATGGACACGTGCTAGCCGACACTACTAAATTAGGCCATAACAACCTAACTATTTTGTTACAGACTCATAATTATAGCTTCATATCAAACGTTGAAATCAAAGGGCTGGTTCATGTTTTAAACAAATTTGGTTCATGTCTATTGAATCTTCACTTCACAGTGTATGAGAATAAGATAACCGATTAGATTTCACATAAGTAATAATTTGAAACGAGATTTCGTGAGATTTTGTAAGAACACATGAGGATTTCCGAACCCACAGTTGCTTTTACTTCTCTATAAAATTCCTTAGTGCAAAGTAGAGATGTTCTGTTATCTTTAATCAAAATTATACACACCTACTACTTGGAAATTCTTGAATAAAATAAGTGTGTTGGCTTATTTGTTATTCTGTATTATGGTATTTCACCGGAGTTCAAAAAAAAAAGTTCGTAAAAACACTTAGTACTATCAAGCAAGTCGAAACCGGGGACAGGGAAATAATATCATTGGCACTATCATTCTCTTCTTATGATAATAGTATATTATGTATACCATTATGATAAATAATCATAAAAAACACACACTTTCGTATCCTTTGATTTTTCTAAACTTTATATATAGTATAGACGTGTAATGGAGGATTATAAAACCACTTACAAACCAAGTGCTACTTTTAGTTGTGTGGCCCAGGGTAACTTGATTTGACTTAAAGGGAGTCATAGCTATAATTTTGGGTCGTACGTCGGCGTAGTTTGCGTCGTAGGAGCAGATAGATGTCTTCGTAGTTGCCGTCGTCGTCTGTACAAATAAAATAATTTTTTTTCTCAAAAATAAACGTCTCTGAAACAAAGAAAAGAAACACACTCTTGGTAGAACATTAGATTATTTTCTATAAAGTTTGTGTTTTATTCTTTGTAAAGATTGGAAAGTCAGCATAGCCGCATTATTTCAAATTGGCTGAAATCAAAAACATTGTTAATTTCTTTAACAAAGAAGTAAAAACAACACTCAAAGATAGTATTTTACAAAGTGTGCGGAAATTCAAAATGGCCGAAAAGTTAAATATAGTTAATGAGATAAGCTGAAAATTAATAGTATATCATCGATATAACCAGGACACAACTAGGTAGGACATTTCAGGATGGTTGGCTGCTAACTCTGTGTTTTCTAATTGCGTTCAATCCCAAATGGGAACAGTATGCTTTAATTTAAACTTAATAATTTTAGTTCGATTGCGATACAAGTTCTTCCAACGTATACAAATCACGTTCCAAGTCTTCATGGGAACAACCGGTAATAAGCATATGCGGAAAAAGTGTCTTGTTGAATGACACCACACATGGCCGTGGGGGAGGATCTAACCCACGGCTCTTTGATCATGGTTTCGGTGCTCTACCACTGGACCACGTGCTTCATTTCTGATTTCTGATGTCGAATTAACTCAGTCTTAATTAAGTGATAAGTTTTGATTTTATATAGGATTATTGTACACCATTTTTCAAACTTTCCCCATATATAAACCATTTTCAATATCATATTTCTACGTTTTCATAATTATGCTACTATGTATATATTACTCTGATACATTTCCCTCAAATAATCGATCACTTTGAGGAGTAACACATTACATGGTGTGACACATGCCATGTAGCTGGAATTTAGTGAGGTTATTGGCCTGTTGGAAGTTGCTTTGATTAATAAATTAACAATCATTCATGTATGTGAAAAAACAGAAATTTTCATTCGTCTTTTGTTTCAAAACCAGCTGGTGTGTTAATCTTTGTTTTTTACTTACCAATGTTTCTATTTATGTCATGTGTTAAGAGTTTGCACTATACTTTAAAATTCATTTGTACTATATTGTGTTTTTTTTTCATCTCCGTTTTTATTAATTTTGATCACACAAAATACCACATTTATGTGCCGGCGTACAGAATAACACCGTTTTTTAATAACCTCTGAATTACATACATAACTTTCAATAATGTTAATTTCTCTTGTTTAACAGTGGAATTTGTCATTCATTTTTGTTCAATCGTTCATTTTTATTTTTGTCCAATTTCCTGTATGTATTACATTAAAATAGTCGTCCTTAGTTTATAGTAAAAATAAATTGTTATTACCCGAAGGGTCATAATTACGTGAAGAGACGAGGTTAAATTAATTAGTTTAGCTCACCGTTTGTTTTTACTTTTCGACCCAATAGATAATAACCCTAACTTATCCAGTGAATATGATCTCCCGCTAAATAGCACGCATTGTTATTATGATATATCAATGGTATTGAAGTACAACTGATAACAATCGATAAACGAAGTTTATATTTCGATACCATATGATAACTCGTAGCTAATTATGATTAAATTACCACATATGTACTAGTTTTTCATCCCACTGTATAGCGTTCAATAACCTCACATACAGTTCAAATGTATATTCAAATTTAAATGTATTTATTATCGCTATTGAAATTTGAACCGTAACTATAACATAGGTAATAGTTTATAGTTGTGGCGAAATACTAGTATTGATATAAAACTGTCAAATCCGCACATGTACGTATTTTGTTATCGTGGAACCTGTTTCACAATCGATGTAATAAAAAATAAGTTTAAACTAAACTATAACGGTGATGTCATATGTTTTTTTAGATATGGTTTTTGCTACCGACCGTTCCAAGGCGGCGACACCTACTGTCAATTCATCTCTGTAAATGCATTGTACCCTTTATAAACTTTCCGTACATTAATTGTTTTCATGCTGCTTTGGTAGATGTGTCCATTGAATGCTATTTTTCCTGTTGGTTATATATATTCTCTTTTTGTAGGAGGCAAAAGATAATAGTCGATGTTTAGTTTTGTGTAAACATTTTTAGGAATATGGCAATTCAATCCTATATCATGTGGGGGCTAGATGCCAGGACTCCCACACCTACTTGCATTATATTAATATATGTCGATCAGGTTTAACTGAAAATACTGCATGCACATTTGCAGTTTTACAAACATCTATTATGGTGGCAGATATACCATAATAATGAATGTTAATTTGTTTAAAATCAAAATTGAAAATCGATAAAAAGTATAACTTTTTGAAACACGATGGGGACCTCCACACCTACATCGGCCAAGCTTCACTGATAAAACTGGATGCACATTTGCAGTAAGAACAAACATATAATATATGGTCGCAGAAATACCATAATAATGAATGTTAATTTTTTTTCAATCAAAATTAGAAATTGATAAAAGGTAAAACTGCGTCATGAAACATCAACGCATATGTCCACACTCAAAAATGAAAAAAATACATGTGTCGATTCAAATAAGAAAAGTTATGTAATTTTCTTAATATTTAAACTTATTTATTTTATTACAGTTCTATTTTATAATCTATTCTATCAGATATCGAGAAAGTATGATATAATTATTGTCTTCTTTGCCTCAAAATTTAGATAAACATCTCCCACCAAAAATAATCGCATATTTCCTTTGTGTGTTGTTAAGATTACCCTTAAATAAACCGTACAATTGTTAATCAAAACTTAATATCTACCGGTATTAGTACAATCCCTGAATGATAACAAAAGTTCACAAGCTATATCTAACTTGTGGATATCCAGCTTTATATCACAATTATGTTATCCCGTATTACAATAATGAAGTAAATATATGACCTTATTTGAATGTACTGATCAAACATAATTGTTATTCAATTTGTAGATACAGTCAAACACTGATTATTTTGTAGTTTAAAAATAACGCTAGATTTCGTACTTAGTTCGAATCACCGCGATAAATGATGAACGACATTGTGTCTTATTATCATTCGTCTTTTGGCGATGATTAATATAGGACAGTTATCAGTTACTGTTACTTTTACTGTCCGAGACGGGTGTGCTCGAGTACTGTTTAACCTTCCAGGATCAAAAGAAAGAGTGGTTAGGTTAACTGATCGTCTGTTACTCCTGGATTGCATAAAATGACGCTAAATATTCAATAAATCATAAAAAATCATTCTTTGTTCAATAATTATTAAGAAAACGCAAATAAAGAACCTAGTATACAACTCTTAAGAATATGTTCTGATTAGAGATATCTAATCTCAATTCTAACAGCAGTTCACACACCAATACTATCCCATGTAGTCATGAAATTTTACAACAAACCAACAGTCTTTTATTAAAAACAGATAAACACTCTTTTATCATTTGATGAAACAATACTTTAACCAACAAACACTTTTCTTAACACCACAATACAAAATGACTGAATGTTTGAGGAAAGTATATTACGTGTTACATTTTATAGTAGTATTTTATGTTTGCTACTGTACCTACGCAGTTTCAATTGCTATAGACGTTACTTTCTGTCCCAGTTTAATCTCACATGCGTGTTGGTGTCCAACATCGGTTATCTTTGAGTGTTATCAATGTTGATAGGCGATATTTGCATTTGAGAACAATTGGTTACAAGGTCAGTTGATATAGGATGTCTGCATTAGCTATAAATGCTATTTCCTCTCTATCGCAGTTTTGTGAAAGAATTTGTTTGACAAAGGTAACACATTTATTGATATTTGTTTGAGTTTTGTTTTAGTGTGTTCTAGTAATTGGAGAATTTTAATAATATGAAATGCATTTATATTTCTATGTTTAAATAGCATTGTTTTGAATAAATAACAGACTGGGGGAGAAGTGTAAAACAAACATCATATATACATAAACTTATTTAAGGAGGTTTATCGCCCTGCAATAATCACCAAGGAAATGACACCAATAAGATTAAATGTAAGCCGATTTCTAGAACACTTTGTAAAATTGTATCTTGAACGGAACAGCTAACCTGCCACTTTATATTTCCAATACCTGTGCTAAGATATTGAGTAGTGTTATTAAAACTGGAATACGACACTAGCAGATAATATGTATTGATTGTAAATAGCTTAATGTTCTTTCTCGTTTAAGTCCAAATTCCAAGGAAATTGGTTAGATGCTTTTAAGAAAATGCGTAAAACGTCGGGTACATAAAATATCAGGTGGCAGGTTAGTTGCTCTGTCCATTCATAATAGCAAACTGTTTGTTCTGTATTGATGATAAGAATCATATGTGCAGACAAAAAGTACACTTTGAGTGTAAATGAGTTTTGATTGTACAGATATATATATTTCGGTGATTACATATTTTGGTCAATGTAAGGCTTCTTATTTATATTTAAGGATTTCATAATTTCACAATTTTTCAGACGAATAACTATCACGTGTATGCATACTATATTCACGGCAGTTTTGTTCTGTTAAGTAGACTGGCAGAATGGCAAATAGGGTTGTTCAGCGACTGTTGTTCAGATTGATGAAGATGTTGTAGCTGATTCGAGGTTAAATAAAAAGTAACCAGTTTATCAAAATGGCATCGTAAGTTATGCACTTTAATAACGTTGACATCTTAAATGTAATGTAAATTATTTTACAATTTCTTTGATGTGTACATAGCAAACTCTCTATTTATGATACTTATCACAGCAGTCTCACATTCTGTGTTTTGGTGTATATTGACGCCCTGTACTATTTAGTATTGATGTCTGGTTTCTTGTACTGGCAAAGCTCATAAAAAACACTGCTTTAGCCGGTGCTTGAAGTAAAGAGAGGTGTTGCATATTAAACTACCTGCTATACGTATATTCAATAAGAGTTTAAGCCTGCCATTGATGTTTTTTTTTCTATAGTAAATAAAACATTTACAAACTTCAATGGAAACTTACATTAAATTTTAATTGTTTGTCAACCTCTGCATACCAGAATATGATAAGAAAAATAGGGGTCATGTAGCATCCGATGTATTTTATCTGTTCAGTATGTACACTTTTGACGAAGTGAAATTAGAAATTATAGACCCATACCCCAATTTCCATGCATTATTTTGTTCTAAATATTCACAATCAAACATGACAATGCTTTGAGTTTCAAAATGTACAAAATACATCGATAACGCCATTCCAATATAAAAGCATTCAAATAATGAAGTTGCATTTTAAAAAAGAAGAAACAAGGAACATTTATAACCGTCATCATGTGACTACGACACGGAAGCATTTCCTATTCCCATTACTATGCCTATAAGTAACACTCAATTTTTACATATATAATGACCTCTGGTTTAGTAAATACAATCAATTTGCGGTAATACTACCAAGTTTCAGGCATTGAATACGGACACTTTTGTCAGAATACCATTTTCTGCATGGTCATATGTACAGGCGCGAGATGTAGCATTCAAATAATTGATATTATGTTCAATGTGTACATTGCTGACAGAGTGAAAGTAGACGTCAGAAATAATTTATTAATGACCAATTACCAATCAAATTTATTTTCTTAAATGACAATTCAATTTATTTACAAAAATATTACAGGAAAGGCATTTGTTCAAAAGAAGAAACAAGTATTATTTATAAACGCCAATATGCGACTATCCCACGGAAGCATTTTCTGTTTCCAATGATGGTTCATTGCCTTATTCCGAGTAAACTATTTGCATGTCACGGGTACAGTATATGCTTTCAAGCTGTCATTTCATTACATATTTTAGAAAGGGAAGAAAATCATCCACCCAAAAGCTATTTACAGAACATCTTTATCAGTCTACATAAAGTTTATTAAGCAATTATTAATTAAAACTGAATAAACAACAATGAAGTAATTATCCATTTTTTTTTAACAGCTAATAAATGTTTTGCATGTATTATGCTCAAGAAAACCTTTTCATATTATTTAAAAGTGATTTCATTTTATTTACAAAAATATTACAGTGAATCCGTGTCATGTATAACAGACGAGGTAGATGGTGATTCAACACGTCATCAACACGAATCAACGTAATGTATTTTATAATTTTATAATCTCTGACAAGGCAGATAACTATTATAGCAAATGCTGTCTTAAATATATCATTAAATAATATATATCACTAGTAAACTATTCTTAGTCCCGAAGTGGTCTGTAAATGTAAATTTGTACTTTGTTACCATATTGAAAAATTTTAATTAACCCTTGACCTTTGAACTACTGATCTGGTTCCGGTTTACGATACTTTATCATGTTTCGGTGCCAATTGATGCATCAGTGAATGACTACTATCAGTTTGCAGTAATACTGCCATGTTTCAGGCATGGAATTCTGAAAAGTTTGTCAAAATACTATTTTCTGCAAGGTCATCTATTCTGGCGCGAGATGTAACATCCAAACATTTTATTTTTCTGTTCAATGTTTACTCTGTTGACAGAGTGAAATTAGACGTCAGAAATAATGTATTAAAGCCCTAATTTCCAATCAAATTTATTTTCTTAATTGACAATTCAAACAATCATGACAGTGCTTTCAAAATGTCCATATTACATCAATAGTGCCATTCAAATAAAAATATCATGGTTAAAATAAGGTAAACGCAATTGTTCAAAAGAAGAAACATGATTATTTATAATCGTCAATATATGACTATCTCACGGAAGCATTTCTGTTTCCAATGATGGTACATTGCCTAAATCCGAGTTAACCATTCTCATGTCACGGGTACAGTATATGCTTTCAAGCTGTCATTTCATCACCTATTTTAGTAAGGGAAGTCAATCATTAAGCCAAAAGCTATTTACACAATTTAAACTTAATAAACCACAATGAAGGAATTGCCCGATTTTTTCACAGTTAATAAATGTTTTGCATGTATTACGCTCAAGAAAATCTTGTCAAATATTTTAAAAGTGATTTCATTTTTATTTACAAATATATTACAGGGAATCCGTGCCATGTATAACAGACGAGGTAGATGGTGATTCAACACGTCATCAACACGAATCAACGTAATGTATTTTATAATTTAATAATCTCTGAGAAGGCAGACTGCAAGTATATAAAATGCTGTTTTAAAAATATCATTAAATAATACATAATTTATCACTATTAAGCTATTCTTGGTCCCGAAGTTGTCTGTAAATGTAAAGGTGTACTTTGTTACCATATTGAAAAATTTAATTAACCCTTGACCTTTGAACTACTGATCTGGTTCCGGTTTACTATACGTCATCATGTTACGATACATCAGTGAGTTACTACTATCAGTTTGCAGTAATACTGCCATGTTTCAGGCATGGAATTCTGAAAATTTTGCCAAATACTATTTTCTGCAAGGTCATCTATACAGGCATGAGATATAGCATCCCAATGATTTATTTTCCATTCAGTGTGTTGACAGAGTGAAATTAGACGTCAGAAAAAATCTATAATTGCCCTAATTTCCAATCAAATTTATTTTCTTCAATGATAATTCAGACATGACAGTGCTTTCAAAAGGTTCATAATACATCTTCAGTGCCAATCAAATAAAAATATCAGGATTACAATGAGAAAAAAGGCAATTGTTTAAAAGAATAAACAAGTATTTTTGATAAACACCAATATGCGACTATCCCACGGAAGCATATCCTGTTTCCAATTATGGTTCATTGCCTAAAACCGAGTAAGCTACTCTCAAGTCACGGGTACAGTATATGCTTTCAAGTGGTCATTTCATTACCTATTTTTGAAAGGGAAGAAAACCATCAAACCAAAAGCTATTTACAGAACGTCTTTCATACGTCTACATAAAGTAAATTAAACAATTATTAATTAAAACTGAATAAACAACAATGAAGGAATTGCCCATTTTTTCACAGTAAATAAATGTTTTGTATGTATTATGCTCGAGAAAATCTTGCCATATATTATAAAAGTGTTTTCATTTTTATTTACAAATATATTACAGGGAATCCGTGTCATGTACAACAGACGAGGTAGATGGCGATTCAACACGTTACCAACACGGATCACCGTAATGTATTTTATAATTTATAATCTCTAAGAAGGTAGTCTACTTGTATATAAAATGCTGTTTTAAATATATCATCAAATAATACATCTCACTATAAAGCTATTCTTGGTCCCGAAGTGGTCTGTAAATGTAAAGGTGTACTTTGTGACAATGTTTAAGACCTCGAACGAAAACATGACCTTTGAACTACTGCTCTGGTTCTTGTATATGATATGTCATCATGTTACGGTGCTAATTGATGCATCAGTGAAAGACTACTATCAGAAATACTGCCATGTTTCAGGCATGAAATCCTGGAACTTTTGTCAAAATATAATTTTCTGCAAGGTCATATTTACAGGCGCGAGATGTAGCATCCAAATGATTGATATTCTGTTCAATGTGTACATTGTTGACAGAGTGAAAGTAGACGTCAGAAATAATTTATTATTGCCCTTATTTCTAATCTAACTGATTTTTTAAATAACAGTGCAAACACGACTGTGCTTCGAAAATGTTCGTAGTACATCAATAGTGCCATTAAATAAAAAAAATCAGGATTAAAATAAAAAAAAAAGCAATTGTTCAAAAGAAGAAACAATGATTATTGATAAACGCCAATATGCGACTATCTCACAGAAGCATATACTGTTTCCAATGATGGTTCATTGCCTAAATCCGAGTTAACTATTTGCATGTCACGGGTACAGTATATGCTTTCAAGCTGTCATTTCATTACATATATTAAAAAGGGAAGAACATCATCCAACCAAAAGCTATTTACAGAACATATTTTATCAGTTTACATAAAGTATATTAAACAATTATTAATTAAAACTGAAAAAACAACAATGAAGTAATTACCCATTTTTTTCACAGTTAATAAATGTTTTGTATGTATCACGCTTAAGAAAATCTTATCATATATTTTAAAAGTGATTTCAATTTTATTTACAAATATATTACAGTGAATCCGTGCCATGTATAACAGTGATTCAACACGTCATCAACACGAATCAACGTTATGTATTTTATAATTTTATAATCTCTGACAAGGCAGACTACTATTATATCAAATGCTGTTTTAAATATATCATGAAATAATAGATATCACTAGTAAACTATTCTTAGTCCTAAAGTAGTCTGTAAATGTAAAGGTGTACTTTGTTACCATATTGAAGAATTTTAATAAACCCTTGACCTTTGAACTACTGATCTGGTTACGGTTTACGATACTTCATCATGTTACGGTGCCAATTGATGCATCAGTGAATGACTACTATCAGTTTGCAGTAATACTGCCATGTTTCAGGAATGGAATTCTGAAAATTTTGTCGAAATACTATTTTCTGCAAGGTCATATATTCTAGCGCGAGATGTAGAATTCAAATGCTTATATTCTGTTCAATGTATACATTGTTTACAGAGTGAAAGTAAACATAAGAAATAATGTATTAAAGCCCTAATTTCCAATCAAATTTATTTTCTTAATTGATAATTCAAACAATCATGACAGTGCTTTCAAAATGTTCATATTACATCAATAGTGTCATTCAAATAAAAATATCATGGTTAAAATAAGGTAAACGCAATTGTTCAAAAGAAGAAACATGATTATTTATAATCGTCAATACATGACTATCTCACGGAAGCATTTCTGTTTCCAATGATGGTACATTGCCTAAATCCGAATAAGCCATTCTCATGTTACGGGTACAGTATATGCTTTCAAGCTTTTTTCTCATTATATATTTTAGTAAGGGAAAACAATCATCAAACCAAAAGCTATTTACACAATTAAAACTGAATAAACCACATCGAAAGAATTGCCCATTTTTTTCACAGTTAATAAATGTTTTGCATGTATTACGCTCAAGAAAATCTTGTCAAAAATTTTAAAAGTGATTTCATATTTATTTACAAATATATTACAGGAAATATGTGCCATGTATAACAGACGAGGTAGATGGTGATTCAACACGTCATCAACACGAATCAACGTAATGTATTTTATAATTTAATAATCTCTGAGAAAGGAGACTACAAGTATATAAAATGCTGTTTTAAATATATCATTAAATAGTACATATCACTATTAAGCTATTCTTGGTCCCGAAGTGGTCTGTAAATGTAAAGGTATACTTTGTGACAATGTTTAAGAATTTTAATGATAACGTGACCATTACACTACTGATCTATTTCTGGTATTCGATACGTCATCATGTTACGGTGCCAATTTAAGCATCAGTGGATGACTATCAGTTTGCAGTAATATGCCAAGTTTCAGGCATGCAATACTGAATCATATGTCAAAATACTATTTTCTGTAAGGTCATATATGTAGTATCCAAATGCTTTATTTTCTGTTCAGTGTTAACATTGTTGAAAGAGTGAAAGTAGACGTCAGAATTAATGTATTAAAGTCCATATTTCCAATCAAATTTATTTTCTTAATTGACAATTCATGACAGTGCTTTCAAACTGTTCATATTACATCAATAGTGCCATTAAATTAAACTATCAGTGTTGAAATAAGGAAAAAACAACTGTTCAAAAGAAGAAACATGATTATTTATAAACGCCAATACATGACTATCTCACGGAAGCATTGCTGTTTCCAATGATGGTACATTGCCTAAATCCGAGTAAACCATTCTCATGTCACGGGTACAGTATATGCTTTTAAGCTGACATTCCATTGCATATTTTAGTAAGGCAAGAAAATCATCAAACCAACAGCTATTTACAAAACATATATTATAAACCTACATAAAGTATATTAAACAATTATTAATTGAAACTGAATAAACCACAATGAAGAAATTGCCAACTTTTTCAGAGTTAATAAATGCTTTGCATGTATTACGCTCAAGAAAATCTTATCATATATTTTAAAAGTGATTTCATTTTTATTTACAAAATTATTACAGGGAATACGTGCCATGTACAACAGACGAGGTAGATAGTGATTCAACGCGTAATCAACACGAATCAACGTAATGTATTTTATAATTTTATAATCTGTGAGAAGGGAGACTACTAGTATATCATATGCTGTTTTAAATATATCATTAAATAATACATACCACTAGTAAACTATTCTTGGTCCCGAAGTAGTCTGTAAATGTAAAGGTGTACTTTGTTACCATATTGAAGAATTTTAATTAACCCTTGACCTTTGAACTACTAATCTGGTTCCGGTTTACGATACTTCATCATGTTACGGTGCCAATTGATGCATCAGTGAATGACTACTATCAGTTTGTTAAGATGTACTCAGTGTTCATGTTTAAAAAGTTTAATGAAAACGTATCCATTGAACAATTGATATTTTTCTTGTATACGATACTTCATCATGTTACGGTGCGAATTTGTGCATCAGTTTGCAGTAATACTGCCAAGTCCTAGATTGTAATGTAATGGTAATGTAACACGTCATCAACACGGATCAACGTAATGTGTTTTATAATTTTATAATCTGTGAGAGGTAGATTACTAGTATATCAAATGCTGTTTTGAATATATCATTAAAAAATACATAGATCTATCTCTAGTAAGCTATACTTGGTATCGAAGTGGTCTGTAAATGCTTAGGTGTACTTTGTGACCATCTTTAAGAATTTTAATGAAAACATGACCTTTGAACTACTGACCTGGTTCTGGTATACATCACGTCATCATGTTACGGTGTCAATTTGTGCATTAGTGGATGGCTATAAGTTTGCAGTAATACTGCCAAAATTTAAACATTGAATAGTGAAACGTTTGTTAAAATACATTTTTTTTGCAAGGTCATATATACAAGTGCGAGATGTGGCAACTAAGATATTTCCTTTCTGTTCATTGTGTACATTGTTGACAAAGTGAAAGCAGACGGCATCAATCATAAATCATACCCTTATTTCCAAGCATCAATCTATTTTCTGAATTTACTATTCAGACATGATAGTGTTTTCAAAATGTTTATATTATATCAAAAGTACGATTTAAATAAAATATAAGGATTAAACTAAGGAAAATGCATTGCTCAGAGAAGAAAAAAGTTTATTTATATTCGTTATTATGCGTCTGTCCCACAGAAGAATTTTCTGTTTCCAATAATGGTACATTGCCTAAAAACGAGTAAGCTATTTTCACGTCACGGATACAGTATGTGCTTTCAAGTAGTCCTTTCATTACCTATTTTAGTACGAAAAGAAATCAAACCAGACGTTTTTCATAAAACGTCTATTATAAGTACATGTATACACAATATAATAATAATTATACCTGAATAAACAACCACGAAGGAAGTGCCCATTTTATTTTACAGCTATTAAATGTTTTGTATATTTTACGCTCAAGTAAATCTTGTCATTTATTTTTACACGTGATTTCATTTATATTTACAAATATGTTACAGGGAATCAGTGGCATGTACAAAAGACGAGATAGATGGTGTTGCAGGACTTCATCAACACGGGTCGACGTAATGTATTTTATAATTTCTAAGAAAGTAGACTAGTATATCAATTGCTGTTTTAAATATATAATTAAATAATACATATTATTACATTTATACCTAAATATAGTAACAAAGATAGAACGTTTTTAACTAAATATGCTCAAAATCACGCGCCGGTATAGGGTGTCGGGATCAATACCGAGGCCAATATAACACCGGCACGAATCCATATTGGGCCCGGTGTTAAACATACTGTGTATATACTGTTTCATGTAAAATGACGTCGATTTTCAGACATAACCAGGTAAATTTCAGAATATCTCAAAACATGGACGAAGAACGTAAACGTATATCAAAAGCTGTTATTGATCTATAGAATGTTCTGCCCGTTATAAGAAGAGAAGATGATTTTAAAGAAGAATTTGAAAAAAGGTTTCCAGACTTCGAAAATGACATTGCAGTTCATACATCACGACTTGAAGAAAGAAGGCCAATTGTATTTGTAGGTACGACTCTTAATTAATTCATGTAAATACTGACAAGACCATCATACATATTTAATATGATTGTTTTATAATACTTTTTAATGCTACGGTCAGAAAGTGTGTTCCAGTAGCATACAAACTTGTGAAATCTTCTATGTACCTTATTCTTTTATGAATTAAGTTTAACTTTTTTAACTCAAGAACAAAATTTGCTTTTGAGCTTTATTTTATCAGTTTGCGTACACATGTACAATGTACAGCGTGCGTATAAAATGTGAATAACAATCAACATTGAGATATTTTATCCCAACTTGATGAAGCCATGGCATAATGAATGTGGTCTAGTTGTAGAGTACTGAAACGTATTTTTGTTGTTTATGTATTTTGCAGGCGAAACAAGCAGTGGAAAAAGCTCATTCGTCAACGCAATGCTGCAAGCTTCTTTACTTCCTGTGGATGCCCTTCATTGTACAGCCGCGATTATCAAAATCATGCGTGCACAGGATTTACGTATTATTCCAAAAGGAAGAAAGGCTATTGTACCTGATACCATACTGAAGAAAAAACCGGCGATTAAATTTGTGAGAGAACGGTTACAGACATTGGCCACGCCTGCTACAGAACTTAGCAAAGACGAAGAAAACCCACCCTGCATGGAAATCGAAGTACATTGGCCTTTTAAAAGTACTTTACTTAAGGTTTGTAAACTATCAAATTAAATGTCAATCGCAGTCCAAATAAGTATCATATATTATTTAACTCTTCAAAGCTTGTTAAATGAAATGTACAGTTACTGATTACATGCAATGGATAAAATGTTAAAAATATACAACACATAAAAGTGGAAATAACAGATCTGTTAAAGTATCGGTTATATAACTTCAAAGGTATCATCTTCATCATTATTAGAATACCGGTTTATACAATGGCATCAAATTTATTTCATTAGTATACATAGTTCACGGAGGGGGATGGTCGTAGGTGAACATGTAAGTACACTAGCCATTTAAAATTAAAAAGTAAATATCCTTTGACAAACACCGATGCCCAACGATTCAGAAGACAACTGCTCTCGTATACTCTTACTTGCTCTGCCACGGCAACTTCTAACTTCTGTATATCGTATTTATCTCATAGTTTCCTTCCGAGAAAGGTACATAATCACATGTTTTTATAATACACCTGATGTGGCGAAATTTTCCATTTCACCAGAAGTGACGGAAACAAGTTGCAATGTCATGACAAAATATCGGAATGTCTTTTAAGAGGTCAGTGTACGGCTGGTTTAATGTACTTTTATAAAAAACTAATAGTGGTTATTATCTATTGACTGTTTGACCTTGTAGCTTGATAGTATTTTTGTAATGCAATAAGTTACGAACATAAGCATTTTGATTTTTCCCCTGAGTACATTTTTGCCGATCTCAGTGAATTTGGCGTGTGCCATTCTGTCGCTTCACTTCCGGATGGTGCGATGGTATCAACATTTTGTCAAAAGCAGCAATTTTAACAAAAATCAAATACCTATATTGAAGCGGGAAAGGAGATTTCATGCGATTTCTAAACGATTCTAACCCAACTGCACCGTTGTCGAAAGGTGAGATACCAAAACTGTGGTAACACCTTTTACATTATTGCTAATTATTGAGTTAGGTTATCCTACACTTATTTATAAGTATTAGATTTCGATCAATATTATCGCACATGTCATACTTTGATCAGTATTCAAATTATTATTCCTACGCATTCTCTACCATTCTCCGTCTCCTTAGCGCATCGTGTTATTTATTAATATGAATGAGCAGTATCACCACTGTCGGCACTATAGAATATGCTTGCCATTCTAATAGTGAAAAGATTCAAATTTTATATAGATGTGTTGTTCCTCCGAAGTACCCTCTTCAATATGACATGATATGGCGTCTCACGACGTAACACTGAAAAGACGTCATTTAAGATGACGTCATTATTGAGTTCCGTGATTCTTGAAAATAGATTTGGTTATCATTAAGCAACATGCAATAATAATTGTATAGTAATTTTCATATTAGGTATTGAATGGCTCTCATAATTACATATATTAACATTCATGTATATAAGATACGCCATAATCTAAACTCTGTATTCATATAAAAAGCACATTTATTTTATTGACAAACTTAATAATAATTTTGCTAAAAATATTATTATATGTATATTTATATTAGCAAAAGTGCCAATGTCTGTAATCAAAGACTGATGTTGTAGTTTTCTTTAGTCATCAATACACACACACAAAAGAATCAATCTCATCGATACTGTTAAATATCATTTCCTTTTAGATAGACTATAAACAGTTAAAGTAACCCTTTAAAGCGGACACGAATCGGGTTTTCTGCTTCAGAAACATCCATCAATGGTTTCAAGTGTGTTACACATTGTTGTTATTTCTTTTCATTGTGTATTAACGTTATCCTTTCATCGATACATGTCACGTTTTTTATTTCTTTGTAATATTTTAGGGGAAGGGCCGTACCTAATGTTGTGAGAACTTAAATCCTAATGCAGCAAATAAAAAGGCAATAAAACATGTTTAAATCTTACCTTTAATTAAACCATCAATTGTGTATAGTATTTGATTGTCAGTTGTTCATTAAAATTTCGCTTGAGTTCGAAATTTAAATGAATTATTGAAATATATTGATTTAGGTAAGAAAAATGATATCTTTGTTTCAACAGTTTTAGAATATAGTAATTAATTACGTGCTAAAATGTGTATATTTATTCAGTTGCTGCTTCATAAAAAATACATTAAAAAGAAACTTGTGAGATATTTAACAAATTATATATATACTATTTAAATATTATTTGAAAATTTCTTTTTTTAAAGTCCCATTACCAGATTGAAAAATCTAAAATAAATATAAAGGAGATAAAAGACTATTATTACAGACTGATGGGCTAACACTTCTGCTATTTCATTTTAGGATGGTATTTCATTAGTTGATATGCCAGGAATTTCAGTTTCGAAGGATATGAAGAAAATTGCAATGGAATATATGAAAAAGGCCGTCGGTTTTATATATGTCGTAAATTCTGCAAATGCAGGAGGAATACAGGAAGAAGTGGTAACAAACATTATTCAATAAAATTGACACTTATATCATTACTTTATATTCAAATGGCAAGCACACAGCGGTATCAACTAGGAAATTATTTATGAACTTATTCATCTATCTAAATTAGTGATTTATCCATAAAATAAAACAAAAATGGACATGCAAACATAATGTGTAGAATGAAAAGGACACAATTACAACAACAGCTTAAGCATAACCAGTATATAGTGAAACCATAATACATACAATACAACACATGTATATAGATAATTCAAATACCAGAGGCCGAGGAAAGTCTCTTGCAATGGTGATTTTCAAAATATCGCCATTTAGGGTTTTAAAATACAGGTCATCACATAATATAACAGGACCGTGTAAAAACGTCAATTCGGCAACACGTTTGCGCTTATGGTGTAAAATGCATCAATTTTCAAATACGTTAGTATAATAATACAATACAAGTATAGGAAAAATGGTGATTTTATACAAATATGTACTCGGTCATTTACAGAAATATAATACTAATTATTAAGGTAAAACAATATGTAGATACGGATAGGTATCCAGCGTTTCAGTCTGTTTTAGGCTGTAAAAGGAATTCGCCATGAATTAGACACTATGATATAAAATCCTGTAGTCACATGATTAATATAAAGAAGAAAGTGTCATGGTCAACTGTATAAATACCAACCACTAAACATACAGTACGCTGAAGATTCGAAGGCTCATAGCGTCTCATGATAAGTACCTGATGTATTTAGCAGAGTAAATTTAATATAATACTGACTCAGGGACTTACTAAACATACAAATCATTTGTAGGCATAGTACCACCATTGGAGAAAGGAAGTGCTTCCGTGGGGAAGTCGCATAATGGTGGTTATAAATAATCCTCGTTTCTTCTTCTTTATAAAAGCATTTTCCTTATTTTAACGCTCATTTCTTTATTTGAATGGTATTATTGATGTATTTGAACATTTTGACAGCATTGTCATGTTTGAATTGTGAATTTAGAAAAAAAATGATGCTTGGAAATTTGGGTAAAAATACATGATATCGGAAGTCCTCTTTCGTTTTGTCAACAGTGTACACACTGAGCAGAAAAAATCTCTTATATGACACATGATCCCTACTTTTCTCATCATATTTAGAAATTGACAAACAGTGAAATGTAGGTTTCATTTCTTTCATTTGGGAATCTTTATGAATGACAAGCCCTCAAACTTTTATTATTGAATATAGATTAAAGAAAAAAATCAATGGTGGGATTACATAGTAACAGGTGCTTAAAGTCAGTCTTGTTTTTACAAATGTATCGAAGAGTGCAACATAAGTTGAGAAAGCTGTTGAGATTTGTCATTTCATTTCAAGATAAATAACATTCCATTGAAACATTCGTCTGTGTAAAACGGTACCATAATACCAAGTTTTACAGCCAAGAAAACAGACTGATCAGAAATACATGCACCTTACAATAATTATAACAATCAAAGAACATCAATACAAATTATACATAAACCATTTAAATGCTTGAAAGTCGGAACAAATAGTATGAAAACTAGCAGCACTGAAACATAAGTTTATGCACTAAATTCTTTGTACTCACTAGAGGCAAAGTATTCGTGAAGACATTTAACATTTCTAAGACTAGACATTACATGTATGGTTGAAACATAGTATAGTAGTCCTTGAAAGCATGCTCCTCATGTCACGTGAATTTAGAATCAATATGAACTTTGTAAGCGTCACATTTAAGATATATATATTAAATATGTAAAATTCTTATTTTCTCCAGTTGCGGTTGACATGTTTGTTTAAACTGTATTTGATACAATGAATGCAATGTTTTACAGCTGTTACAAATCATGCGTGACCAGTACGAGTACAGTGTACATCATAGTCAATCGCTATCAAACAAGCCGTGTTCATATTTAACAAATGGGACACTATTTTAACTCACACTGAATATGATGGTTATAGCGATGATGATGACGATGCAACAGATGAACCAGAAAAGTATTCGTAACATAACATTTGAATAAGTACAGTTTAATACTATAATATTCTATCTATGAGGTATTCTGCATGATATGCATCACATGATATGACTGATTGCATTGTAAGCATTGCTGTAAACTTATTTCTTGTCATATGATAACGGTGTTAGCATGAGACAGTATTTTAATAGGTGCTAGACTGGAATTGTATACAGCAGCCACTTGGTACCCAATTCATTAAACTAAACAGATCTAAACTACCCTGTTATTGCTAAGTATTGAGAGAACAAGCTTTTAACACCATTGATGTCGATTTTATACTACTGGAGATCGAACTACGACATTCAGCATGCCAGACTGACATTCGTCAACAATACAACCGCTTTGGTGTTATATGTATGACAATTCTTGATAGTATTTTTCTTTATTGTTGGTGTTTTCATTATATTACTTCATTGAATGTTTGTAAAAATGTACCGGTTCATCGTAATCAAGCACATGTAACTTGGCATTGTGATTATGTATCTTAATATATTACTATATATAGCTCCAACGTTCGATTATAATTGGCAATACAAAATTAAAAGAAACAAACCTTTGTGTTGTATAAAAGGTGCATGTTTATGATACAAAAAATTCAAAAGATTTATTTGAAAAGCGAATTCACCTGAAGTATGCTATTTAATATCCTAACACATATTTGAAATTAAACTAGCGTTACTGAAGTAATACAAAAGACTTTAGAAAGCATAAACATGGTATTCATTTTAACCTTATATATGAAATGCCTTCTTTGAATTACAATTTTACATGCATTCATTTTTTTAAGACAGTCTAAAAAAGATTTCTTTTTTAACATTCCTAAACTTACTAGTCAAATTAATCAGTTTATATATACTAGTAAGTAATTTAATACATTACCCTATCTGTTTGTACCAAGCTTAAATGTTTCTCTCTATTGCAGAATGTTTCGATATCTTTTTTGTCACACCACGCAGTCAAAATATTTTTGTCAATTATAACAGCTTGGAGAATGAAAAACGTGTATGGGAAATGAACATAGATAAACTGAAAAATCTTTGGGATGGTTTCCAATGTGACAAGGCCATGATTTTCCGCATTACAGGTGAGGTTGCGTACAACAAAACATATATTAGCAAGCTCACAGTCGGAAAACTCTGTCACAACAAAGAATGATTTAGGTTGACAATTGGTCATAGCTTCATGTGATCTTATGCGCGTAAAAAATGCATATTTAAGAGCATATTATCGACCAGGTATTTGTTATAAGCTTTTCACAAAAAATATTGTTTAAAAAAGCTTCATTTGCTCAGCTTTATGTCGATGTTTTAAATGTAACGGAATTCCCTCTACTAGTTGAAACTGTTGGTAGCACTGGACAAATCTTTGTCAAAGGTTCTTTGGAGTATAATGCACCAGATTGTTCACTTACCGCTTATTGAGTATAATGGAAACAAGTAAGACTAGAACATACGCATGCAAGTACAAGTATGTCACCATTAGTAGAAGGAATTATAGTAGTGTATGCAACGATAAAACAATCCCCGTAAACAATTCGCGCACAGTTTAAGTAGAAATAATATTTTCATTCTGAGCACAAACATAAAGGCAGCGTTCCTTGTTTGAAATGTCGTAGGTTTGTAGGATTGATACTAGTACTGTTAAATGTAAACTTAATGTCACCAGAGATTTGATCGAATATTCGGGCACATGCTTGGTAAAATATGGAAACATTGGACCAAGAGTCAAACATAAGAACAGAAAGTAATTTTTTCTACCTGGGAGTATGATATGGATGTGTATGTGTTAGATGTTAAATGTTTATAAACACGGTCTGGTTGGAATTTATATATACGTTATAAATAATAAAATTCAGCTTTATATTTAATCTACGAATAAAATGCGCTTGCTACGGGACCAGACATTCATGAAAATAAAAACGTTTTATCATAAATGCATGTATTTAAGATCATACAAAATTGATTGTTCGATTATTAGTACCGTCTGCTGTTATGATTCAAATGGATGATGATATAGAATTAATATACTGTAGTATAAGTGTGGTTCGATTATTATTAAGGTCAGTGAAAAGTATGCGTATATTGTATTATTTTCTATTAAATTCATACGAACTTAAACAAAGAAAACGTTTGTTCAGGTAACAAGAAACCAGTTCTATTTACCTTATTTTCAATATATATATATATTTGAAGTTCTTGTGATATTCAAGCTCATGTAAAACTATTTTCTTTTTAGTGTTTCTTTTATTTACCAGGATACATTTTTATAGTACTCTTTACTTTAAGCAATGGTACTTATAGATTCCGCTTGAAACGATAAATGGTTCAATGATAATTTACACACACTTTTTTGTATACATAATTATCTTGGTCTACTTGGTTCACTATTTTATATTTTAGATGTGGTTGCAACGACACCTTTACTTTGGTTCTTGATTACATATACAAAAGAAATATAAAAAGTCATAAGTATTACAATTTTTAACACATTGCCTGTTTGCTGTAAATGGCACTAAGTGAAACTATTCTTCCAACATCTTTGAAACAGATAAAAATTGTCATTTACATAATGAAATGATGTTTTTGTTCCCATAGAAGGACGTGAAGTTCTTTTGTGTAATTATTCAGATTTGTTTATATATAATGTTCAACTTATAAATATGTTAACGAGTTAAATCATATTAAATATGTACAAATAATCAAATAAAGCATGGAAAATTCAAGCTAGGAATGAACTTTCTTATAAGAAGTTTCTATTTTAGGCAAGAGGAAAGATCATTGACTGTCCTTGGGTTGAGAAAGATCAAGTTGAAATTGCTAAGAAAAAGATTCAAGAGGTTGTGGAAGTTTGCATGAAATACGGATTGGACCCGGATAGAAAGTAATATTTTATGTCTTTTGTTATACACTTGCTCAATATATTTCATGCGGAATGGTTTGATAAGGATTGTATTATTGCCAAGAACAAATATTTAGAAGCATTACGTAAATACACCTGTTGTAAATCAGTTTTAAATAGGGAGCATTTCTGCAAATGTAAAAAAGAATAGAAAGATACCGTTAAGAAAAAGAAGCGATGTTTTGAATTAAAAAAATTATCAGATATAGAGAATTTAAAATATTGTAAACCTAAAGAATTTTGGAAATATTTTAAGAAAAAGAATAATCGTGCCGGAAGTAATGACATCTCATTTGAGGAATTCCGAAATTATTTTGCTAGTTTAAGTAATGATATATTTCAGACAGCAAATGAAGATGCCGAATCTTTTTGTACTGATAATGATTTTGATAACAATTGTTGTTCATTCGAGGAATTAGACCAGCCAATTACTGTTTCTGAAATATTGAGCGCTAGTAAATGTTTGAAAGCTGGACAATCTATTGGGAGCGATTTCTTATTAAATGAGTACTTTATTGAAAGTATTGATATTTTAGGCTCAAATTTATGTGATATTTTTAATGCTATTTTGACCTCAGGCTTTTTTCCCGATAAGTGGACAGAGGGGGTGATTATCCCTATTCACAAAAAGGTAGTGTGAGCGATGTTGATAGTTACCGAGGCATAACGTTGATAAGTTGTTTATCTTAACTGTTTACCACCATACTCAATAAAAGGATTGAAACATTTTGTAATAGTAATGATGTCATTTCAGATGCGCAATTTGGATTTCGAAAGGGACGGTCAACAGTTGATGCTATATTTGTGTTAATGTCAATTATCCAGAATTATTTATATGATAATAAACGTTTATATGTTGTTTTCGTTGACATGATGAAGTGTTTCGATAGTATATATAGAAATGCACTTTGGCTAAAATTGTATAAGCTTGGTATTAGGGGTAAACTTCTACGTATTATTAAGGACATGTATCAGAAGGTTAAATCATGTGTAAAGAGTTGTAATAGTTATTCTGACTATTTTGAATATGCTGTGGGATTGAGGCAAGGGGAGGTAATCTCGCCTATACTTTTCTCTATGTTTGTGGAAGACTTGGAGCTGTATTTACAAAACCGCGTTGATTCAGGATTGAATATTGATGATATTGTTTTGATTATGTTACTTTTTGCGGACGACATGGCTATTTTAGGAAAATCTCCTTCTGAATTACAGGATAATCTAAACCGTTTGCATACTTATTGTAATAATTGGTGCTTAAAAGTAAAAACATTGAAAACAAAAATAGTTTCACAATGAATCTTAGACTTATAACGGAGAAATTATTGAAGTTGTTGATGATTTTAACTATCTTGGAACAATATTTAATTATACTGGTAATTTTAATTTAAATCAGGAACATTTGGTGAAAGCTTTTAATACCCTTTTATTTAATCGTAAACAAATCAATTTAAAGCCAAAACTACTATGCCAGTTGTTTGATGCATTCGTTGGTTCTATCTTAAGTTATGCGAGTGAAATTTGGGGATATACCAAGTCGAAAGTAATCGAAAGAATACACTTAAAGTTCTGTAAACGTTTATTGAATGTTAGATTAAATACTTGTACAATGGGTGTGAATGGAGAGCTTGAAAGATATCCATTATATATATCACGATATGTAAGAATCATAAGCTATTGGTGTAAAGTTATTTATACGGAAAATATATTGATAAAAAAACTATATGAACAGAGGCTATATGATTGTAATAGAGGTTGTAAGAACTGGGTATCAAATATTAAAATCATGTTAAATGATTATGGATTCACCTATATGTTTGAGAATAATCGTTTTGTTAATCCCAAAGTATTTCCAAATATTTTTAAACAAAACGTTATCGACAATTTCATTCAACAATGGTTTGGATCAGTAGAAAAAAGTCCAGTGCTTGAATTTTATAAACTTGTCAAACATCAATTTAAGTATGAGAATTATCTCCATATATTGCCCTGTAATCTTAGATTATTTTAAACTAGATAAAGACTATCTGTTAATCCTCTTAGAATACAAAGTGGACGATATGACAGAAATAGAATTCCAAAAAATGAAAGATATTGTTTATGTTGCAATTCAAGGGATATAGAAGATGAGTTTCATTTCTTATGTATATGTCCCTGTTTTAATAATTTACGAAAACAGTATTTGAAAAAGTATTACTATTAAAGACATTCTGTGTTCAATTTTTTAGAGTTACTTAATTCACATAATAAAACTATAGTATATGATATTACAAGATATATAAAAGAGGCATTAGAAATTAGAAAAACAGTGCTAACTGTTTAAGCATAGTGTTCATCCTCATTTCATTTATTAACATTCATTAAATATTTTGTTATATACTCTAATGAATTTAATCATTGCTGCTAAGTGACTATATGTTTATATTGATTGTATATTGTATATAGTATGATGATGTACTTTGTACAAATCCTAATAAAATATATGTTCTGTTCTGTTCTGTTCTGTTCAAATAAATATTTTCACAACCGTTTTGTATACTCTTGTATTATGTTATTAATTATTATGAAAAATATATTTAATTACATATCCTTAAGTAAAACATTATTTCAAGATATTACATCGTCACCCAATCAGAATGGTAGTAATTCAAAAATTATTCAGTTTTATTGTAGTTGATAGTTTATTGCCTATTTGACAAAAGATGTCTGATTCCGGCAATGTATCATTCTAATAACTGTGTTTGTTTGCTTCTAAACAATTGTGTCTACGAACAATTTAGACACACCTCGTACATTCGTTCTCATTAAAAAATGCAACGAATCTTTGCATTTAACATAAAAAAGTATATTGTGAATATTATAAATTTTGTTTCCATTAAAATTAAATTCAAAACGGAAGAATTTGAGCAGGAAAATAAATGATACGCTATCAAACATAATTACTACCTTTATATTTTCAGTTGGCTTAATGGTGTAAATGGATTTATGGATACGACAATAACATCCCACTTGGACACTGCATATGCCACAAAAAAGCAAAAGGAAGCAATGCTTAGAAAGTTTGAAAAAAAGAAAAAAGAGCTGGAGGATAGAACAGATAAAATAAAAAAAGAAATAACGAAGAAAATAGAACCGAAATCGAAAGAATTTGCACAGAAAATCGAGACTTTTATTCGGTCAGAGGATGTTAAGGCAGATATGAGTCAATGGAATAACTCTGAATTCCCTTGCAGTATTAGGGAGTCCCCAGAAGTTCTCAAAGCGAAGGTATTGCAGGTTGTGTCAACTAAGCTTCATGTTATCATAAATCAGGCAATGAAAGATGAATGGGATAAATTTAACGACGATTTGAAGACATGTATTAGTGATGAAATGGGAGACATCTTGTCATTACTGAAAGACTTAGATAATTCCACCACTATAGAATTCAAATCAGTGTCTGCGCAGCTGCCATCAATGTATACAATGAAATGCTTCGCGTCCGATCTAATTTGTTTTGGTTTTTTGGTCTCTTTACTTGTTCTTGCAAGCAGATTCATTTCTTTCGGCAAAATGAGTAACATCCAATCACTCGGATCAGATTGGTCCCTTTTTTTAACTATGCCAAAATTACATGGTGGCGACAGTTGCGATCAAAGGATTACAATTCTAAGGGAAACATCGAAAAAGGCATTGGAAAGCATAACATTTAACACAATTTCGACGGCAATGGTTAAAAACTTCGAACATCTTAACAAAAGTCTTAACACATTCTTTGATAGCTATATTCGACAGACTATTGAATCATTAAAACAAAAGTATTTCAATATATACAACTCAGCAGAAGATCCGGAGCACATTACTGAAAGGTATACAAGATTACGAAGAGATTTGCAGCATGTATTGGAAAAAATATGATTTAAAAAATTAGAATCAGACAGAAGAACAAGATTTAAATAAATGAATAACAATCGGTAAACGACTGTTTAGGGAAAATATTACACATTTAAAGAACAAGCGTTACAGTGAAAATATATTTCTGGATTAGCGTACTAAGCTTTTAAGATAACATAAAGGATTTTTGCTTTGTATGTTACGCGCTCTTTCAACAATAGTTCAGTTATCTTGCGGCGATAAACGTGCCCATTCATCGTTACTGGGATCCGCTAGACGGGTCACCAGCATAAGAAACACCTCTGAAAGTCATTCACTACTTTCTGGCATGTGCAGAGGTGGGAAACTCATGGTGAAAACCAAGAATGCGGCCCTAAGGGGATTGAAATCAGAACTCTAGATAAACAGTTTACAGACAGAGCTAATATAGAGGAAGAACCAGGAATGTATTATGTTACAGTTGACCGATACACATGTATGTGACAGTAAAGCTGAATATAACAGGTGCGTTAGACACTTTTTCGGAAGAAAGCATTTGTTTTATTTTTGACCATAAGAAAGCAGATCTTCATGAAAGTTAAGAAGATGAAAGAATTTGTGTTTGATACTGTTATGGTGTGTGTGGGGCAATGGGGTATGGCGATTGAATTTTGAAAGCAGAAAACATTATGTTTTTTATAGTGTAGTAGAAGAAGAAGGCGAGTTGAAGCAAAATAAAGCAATATGTATTGTGTTGCAGTTGAAAAAATGCAGAGATATTTTATAATGTAATGCATGTATACATGTTTGTTCAATACTGTAGTGAAAGAGTCATATATTGAAAGGAAAGTACGCATATTATTGATGTAGTGGAATAAAGCATGTGTGTTTTATATTGCGGAGGATAGCTGAAACAACTATACTTTGTCTTAGAATTTTGACTGGTCATATGAGAAAAATGCCACGTGCTAAGGAGAAAATCCGTTTCTCCCGTTTCCGCTAATAAAAAATACGGGTTCTCCCCATGGAGGAAAACTCTATCCATGTGACACATGGCCTGATGAAAATCTGGAAATTAATCCATTTTTGTAACATATTTTCTTATCCGCAAATCGTATCCATGTATATCTTATTGTCACGCCTGCGATAACGTACTCAAACTTGACTTTGTTTTAGGACACCATAAAAGAGATAGGCGTTACATCAAAATAGTGACGTCAACGTATATATTTATGACGCTTTTTTTAACCTACGAAAATGATATTTGAAGAGTGTAAAGATTAACAGGCATAACTTTAAGATGTTGATTTCTTAATATTTCTTCATATGTATTTGGCGTTAAACAAGCTTTTACTAAGTTAATATTTTTGTGAAGACTGCCATTATCAAGGGTTTATCATTTGACTGAGATGATTGGGAGAAAAAACAATATGAGTTCATCCATTTGGGATAGAAACACCTGGTCCCGGCATGTAATTTTGACCTCTCGGGTGGGATTTTCTATCATACATTGATACTCATGATGGTTTCTTATAATCTTCTGTGAGCAGAAATGGAAGAAATTCAATGTTTCAAGCAATAATTGTATTTTCTGCGTCGGCGTTTAAAGTGAATTAACGCTTTTATATTAACTAGATGTTGTTTGCTTGTTTGATTTACAATACTTGCTATCATTATATGATCAATTAAATAAGCAATATTTATTGCATTGCAGTTGAAACAGTTCATATATATTTTATAATGTAATAGGTGTATACAGGTTTTACTGTAGTGTAAGAATCAGGCGTTTTTATATTGTAGGAAACAAATAGGCATACTATTGATGTAGCGGAATAAAGCATGTGTGTTTTATGTTGCGGAGTAAGAAATAGATGAAACAACATTGACCAAGACTTCTGACACGTCATATCAGAACGATGCAACGTGCTTTTAATCAATTAATAATATTGCATCGGTATTTGTAGTGAATTAACATTCTTATATCAACTAGATATATGTTAAGAAGTTATCGCACTGATGTTATGTATGTTAAAATATATAATGCCTAGTAATAACAATTAACATTTAATGGTACACCTGTAAATATAACACTTGATATTGTAAATCTTCAGTTTATGTACACCATATTCATTATTCATTATTCATTATGATGATATCGTGCACATAATCGATAGTTTGATAGTTTGATAAACAATACTCCATATCGTTATAATAGAAGGCATTCCTTCATTCAAACATTTCCTAATGTTTTAAAAAAAACAAACAAAATGACTTGAATTTCATGAATTTAAATCCCAATATAATTTACTACGTGTAAGACTGTGTTACTAGATGGTCAAATAAGTAGAAGGTTATATGATCTTTTATATTTTGTTTATTCAAGGTTTTTTGTTTTACATAAATATGAAAAATACATGTACTGAACGGAACAGCTAACCCGCCACCTGACATTTTATGTACCGGCCCTTTTATGTATTTTCTCAAAACGTATTAAAGCATGTTCCTTGAAACTTGGACTTCAGTAATAAAGAATATTTAGGCTAGCATGCTTATTGTTTGTTACTGTCGTATGACTTGTATACATACTTTAATAACGCCCGTCAATATTTTGATGAAGATATCAGAAATACAAAGTTAACTGTTCCTTTCAGTATATTTGATCAATATGGTGTGTTTTTATTTCAAATGTTTAAACTTTGACGTATCGTGTCGCAGTTATGAAATACTATGTATAAAAATTGACTATAAGAGAAGAAGTGTACATAATATACAACTGCTACAATTTTAGTACCATATCGTGTCGTTGTTGCAAAACTTCAGTAAAATCCATAAAACGATCACTGTTATCAAAATACATTTTATGTAGATACATTATTATCGAAATTAGATGTTGTTGTTTATTCTTAAACCTTCTATAAATGCTGACTGGTCATTTCTCTCAGTAGGTATAACACCAATATTGGTTACTTTAAAGAACCTGACCAATCGATACTACAGTGCCATGTGATATATAGAAGATCTGACATGGGTGCTTATCTTTTATTGAAATTATCAAACGATTATGCAAACATATATCATGCGAGGCTCTTCCGAGCATCAGGAATTGGTATCATATAATTTTGGAAATGGTATCACAAAACACAGGAATTTGTATCACATCATTCAGGAATTGGTATAACATAACTCAGGAATTATTTTATATTGAATAATCTTACATGCGAAGTACTAACAAGTGCACTGACTTTTATCTAAAACAAGTCCACGTAAGGAGTGAGGTAAAGAGTGTGTGTTACTTTTTTCTGATTTACATTGCTTTATCAATCCACGTACTAAATCAGTGTGTCCGGATTGTCCGCCCAATATTAAAAGCGGCTTAAATATTGCATTGATTTAAACGAGTGTGTGTTTATAATTGACTAATATTTAGGACGTTATTTGATTGTGCATACCTGGTAATATGCTGAGTACAGGTCAAAGATCAGTCATATTCAAATTGACCAATCAAATGGCGGCATGTGTGGTTCGTGTATACTTCTTAAGGAAATGATGTTGCATGAATGAAAGCTTAATTGGCTTGTTTATAATGGCGTTATTTCAAAATTGCCAACTGTAGGCAGAACTGTGTACAAAAGTTGTGTACGCAGACAGCATTCGGTTACACGCCGTGAGCATTGAAGAACACTCGGTATGTCGCTATCTGTTGTTCGAATAAAATACTATTTGCAAACTACGTGTTGTTTTAGTCTTCACATCTTTGGATCTAATACAAACTGATAAAATAGCTTTACAATTATGATCTTAGGATAAAACCTTGATTGTTGGGAAGTTTACCTTTCTCCTGTCTTCGTACAATCACATTAAAATCAAACGCGGTATAGCATTCAATTCTAAGAATAGGATTTATACTGTTTCTTTACTCCTTTACTCTTATCACATTGTGTTCAGCTTATTTTTAAGTTGTTCAAGAATGAAGATTTTTGGAATTTTTTTTTGAATATTTAGCGTCATTTTATGCAATCTAGGGCTAACAGACGATTGTATTACCATGCAACTTATTCCTAGGATCCTGGAAGGTTGACCAATACTCAAGTACACACATGCAAGTAACTGATAAACTTTCCAACATGAGTGAGATGTGAGAGAGAATGAGAGAATGCAATGCCGTCAATCAATCGTCAAGGAGACTGAGTTCGGGTGGAGAATCGAATAGTCAAACGCGTTACCGACAACCGGGTAGTCAAATTCGACCTCTGTTTCGCTTTTAAAGCGGAACGGATATGCGCATTTGTGAGTTTAGTTTAGTTTATACTAATTTATTTTAGCTCGATTGCGATGAAAGCTCAGAGCTTATATGAACCGCTCTCGAGTCCGCTTCCTGGGTAGAACCAGTACTGAGTGTTGTTTTATGAGAGGCATCGGGTCGACCGGGGGATCGAACCCGCAACCTCTGGCGTGAGCGGCCAACACTCTATCCATTAGACTACCGCCCCGCTTTATTTGTGAGATTCACGTTATAAACTTCACTTACACAAAAATGTGCGTAAGTTAATGTAATACATAATGACATTTATATCTATATACACCCGTTTATTTCAAATGAAAAATAAATATGTAAACACCTTCAGTTAAAATGGCAGATGTATCTATCTTTGAATCCGTTGAAAGCAGACACTTTCAAATCTACTCAATAAGTGGCCAATTTATAATACAACACGTCCAACTCGTAATACAAATTGCACATATCAAATAACTAAACCTTAACAAAGAAACAAGTAACCAAAATATACTCAGGTGCAGATCTAGTAAACATGTAGATTCATATTGATTACATAGATACATGGGTCAGACAGCTGAAATAAAGATACATGAACGATATATATAGAAATGGTACATGGAGGGATGAAAATAAAGATAGGGAAAGAAAAACAAGATTAACGTTTAAATCGTTTAGGTAATAAAAAATGTTTTCTATCAAGGGTTGCAAAACGTTACACTCGCATTGAATTATATCATATTATGTGTAAGGTACTAACTTAGAAGTAAAAGTGTGAATACATTTTTATCGTGTCTCTTCTAAAAGCTTTTACATTGGCACAACTGTACAGTCCTTTCAATTTCAAGATTCTATACTACATATAAACCTGTAGTTGTGTACATCTAAATACAACGTATAAACCTGTAGTTGTGGACATTTAAATACAACGTATAAACCTGTAGTTGTGGACATCTAAATACAACGTATAAACCTGTAGTTGTGGACATTTAAATACTACGTATAAACCTGTAGTTGTGGGCATTTAAATACAACGTATAAACCTGTAGTTGTGGGCATTTAAATACTACGTATAAACCTGTAGTTGTGGACATTTAAATACTACGTATAAACCTGTAGTTGTGAACATTTAAATACAACGTATAAACCTGTAGTTGTGAACATTTAAATACAACGTATAAACCTGTAGTTGTGGACATTTAAATACAACGTATAAACCTGTAGTTGTGGACATTTAAATACAACGTATAAACCTGTAGTTGTGGACATCTAAATACAACGTATAAACCTGTAGTTGTGGACATTTAAATACTAGATATAAACCTGTAGTTGTGGACATTTAAATACAACGTATAAACCTGTAGTTGTGGGCATTTAAATACTACGTATAAACCTGTAGTTGTGGGCATTTAAATACTACGTATAAACCTGTAGTTGTGGGCATTTAAATACAACGTATAAACCTGTAGTTGTGGGCATTTAAATACTACGTATAAACCTGTAGTTGTGGACATTTAAATACAACGTATAAACCTGTAGTTGTGGACATTTAAATACAACGTATAAACCTGTAGTTGTGGACATTTAAATACTACGTATAAACCTGTAGTTGTGGACATCTAAATACTACGTATAAACCTGTAGTTGTGGACATTTAAATACTACGTATAAACCTGTAGTTGTGAACATTTAAATACAACGTATAAACCTGTAGTTGTGGACATTTAAATACAACGTATAAACCTGTAGTTGTGGACATTTTAATACTACGTATAAACCTGTAGTTGTGGACATCTAAATACTACGTATAAACCTGTAGTTGTGGACATCTAAATACTACGTATAAACCTGTAGTTGTGGGCATTTAAATACAACGTATAAACCTGTAGTTGTGGGCATTTAAATACTACGTATAAACCTGTAGTTGTGGACATCTAAATACTACGTATAAACCTGTAGTTATGGGCATTTAAATACAACGTATAAACCTGTAGTTGTGGGCATTTAAATACAACGTATAAACCTGTAGTTGTGGGCATTTAAATACAACGTATAAACCTGTAGTTGTGGGCATTTAAATACTACGTATAAACCTGTAGTTGTGGGCATTTAAATACTACGTATAAACCTGTAGTTGTGGGCATTTAAATACAACGTATAAACCTGTAGTTGTGGACATTTAAATACTACGTATAAACCTGTAGTTGTGAACATTTAAATACAACGTATAAACCTGTAGTTGTGGACATTTAAATACTACGTATAAACCTGTAGTTGTGAACATTTAAATACAACGTATAAACCTGTAGTTGTGGGCATTTAAATACTAGATATAAACCTGTAGTTGTGAACATTTAAATACTAGATATAAACCTGTAGTTGTGGGCATTTAAATACTACGTATAAACCTGTGGTTGTGGACATTTAAATACAACGTATAAACCTGTAGTTGTGGGCATTTAAATACTACGTATAAACCTGTAGTTGTGGACATTTAAATACTACATATAAATCTGTAGTTGTGAACATATAAACCTGTAGTACTGAACATTTAAATAACTATTGCTAACTTGTATTCTCTTTATTGCGCAATTAATCATATCACGGGTAAAAACTGATGTTTGAAATCTTGTAATTGATCTAATAAATTGCCAAATACAGAATGTGTATAGTTGGACGAAGATAGCATGCAGAGATACGTTTAGCTGTGCAATGATTTTTATAATAATGCATAATTCATAACATGTGGATTTTTTAAAAAAAGTTTGCTACTCTATAAACGTATAGAGGATCCTCCTTGGCGTTATCTCAATACTACATTCCTGTCACCTCTAAGGTCGTTGGTTTGAGCCCCACTCTCTCAAACACCTTTTCAAGTTACTTACGGAAGGACGGTAGTTGCACTCAGATGCATGCTGATGTCTTCCTACACCAGTACAACTAAATATGCCATATACAACATGAATTTTGTTGAAAATGATGTTACACCCCATTCAAAAAAAAAATAAAATAAAACTAAAAACGTAGATTTCTGACAATGTGGAAACATATACATTGGCTTTCATAATATGAAAGAGAAAATATGAATAGAATTGGAAGACGGAATGTCAGTAATAAATGTTAATCACTTGATAATACGTACGACATTTTAAGCGAAAGAAATTATTGTTTTCCCTATTCCTGATATTCGTGACATTCCTGATCAAATAAACTATATTAATTTACTTGATATTTCGCATTTAGAAATACTAATTTACATTGTAATTAACTTTTAACAACTTATACATTTAAAAATGAAAATTAAAGAAAACACTTTTTAAGTTTAAGTATTTCAGGGTAGAATAAGTCCTAATCATATGCAAATAAAAATGTATCTTGCTCAGTTACATCACATATAGTCGTGGCGGAGGATCGATGTTCTACTATAAATATGTTTTGCTTTAATTTTTTAAAATGAACTACTATTAAAGACAGACAGTGTACGTACATAAAAACCACACATATTTAAACCGTATATTTGTATTGAAAATATGATATAAGTTTACGTTTACATAAACACATTTGTAACAAACACACCATAAAATAAAACCGTACCTTTTCTTCGATCCACCTTTATGGTTTGTATAGATACATTTAAATCATTCATTAAAAAGAATCAGTGGCCACTTTCATTGAATATACCCATTCATCGTATGCATCATTCAAATTTGTAATAAAGACGTTTAAAAACATTTAAAAATGAATAACTTAAGGTATTCCATGTATAATGCCCAATGTTTAGAAACTGAAAAAATACTTATTTTCATTTTTTTCACATTCAATTCGGGATCCAAACCGAATTGTTAGGAACCTTAACCGTATATGTGTTCAGTTTTGGTATATTTCATAACCATACTCCCTCTCGGTCATGAGAAACAGACATATTTAGCTGGATATATTTTTATTCATTTCCATAAATCATCTGTTGTTATATATCAGTAATTAGGCAAAATATTGTAGATGAATTTGACAAGCATATGTCATTACAGGATAAAAAAGTGGATCTTTATATTCAATCTTATCATAAAATGAGCATTTTTCGAATGTAACAGAAAATACGTAAAGACTAAAGACGGTAACAAAATATTAAAGGTACAGTAGAAAAACACTTTATTTTTTTATACATCAATTGATAATGCGAAATACCACTACATCAAACCTTTACCTTCTAAAATTTGAAGAAAAAAGTATAGTGTACCTATCCACTTTTTTAAGTATTGCGAATTTTGTCAACTTTCGAATATTAACATATTATAGTGTACATGTATACTTAGATTTTAATAACTTATAAATTATTAATGAAATTCAAAATTATATGTGATTAAAATGAAAAACATTTGCTGCAGACGTTTTATTTCTTTTTTTGCTGGAAATTAGTTAACTATAAACGTATGTAAATAAATTTGTACAACACTATAGATATTACCGTAATATACATCGATTCAGTTCAAATACGCAGAAATGTCATATCATCTTTATATATCTTCACTAACACATACGGCAGTGTATATTGTATAACACAGCAATGTCATATCATCTTTCTATATCTTCTCTAACACATACGGCAGTGTATATTGTATAACACAGCAATGCCATATCATCTTTCTATATCTTCTCTAACACATACGGCAAAGTATATTGTATAACACAGAAATGCCATATCATATTTCTATATCTTCTCTAACACATATCGCAGTGTATATTGTACGCAGAAATGACTTATTGTCTTTATAAATCTTCTCTAACACATACGGCAGTGTATATTGTAAAACACAGAAATGTCATATCATCTTTCTGTATCTTCTCTAACGCATACGACATTGTATGTTGTAAATTGTAATATCATCTAATAGAGTGTGTTAGAGAAGATATATTAGGAGAATGCAGCAACAAGCATAATAACATAGAACGTGACATTCCGCAGCACTAACATATACAACATACGAAACGGAATTAGACAACATTGAATATATATTATTATAAGCAAAGTTTAACTGAACTGACATATTTGTGTTATATTTTGCGATATAACAAAGGCGGCTTTTAGTATTTTGATATACATATCGTACATATTGGTTTTATCTCTGATTTGTCTTATTAAACAATCCAAATGTGACGAATCTGTTTATTCCAGATATTTATATGAATAAAATGTTTTAGAATAAATAGTACGCCGGGTAGAGGTGAAAATGGAAATGCTAACAAATGAATGACACACAAAATGAAGTTAAGAATAAAATGAAAAACTTAAAACAACGAGACAAAGAAAATTACGATTTGAAAAAAGATTCGATTGTTTCAATGAACAGAAAGTTACGAAACTTTTGATTTTTCATTTCATATATTACAATTAGAAATAATAACTTATAACTACTGAATACAAATAATTTATCACTTTACAAACAATATTATTGGTAAACTTTTTTTAACACAGAATATAGATTAATGAGATAGTTAGAAAACGGCATAGTGTTCCACACCGTCGTTACTGTTCGTCGAAATGTACTGACGTTCTTGTGTAATCCAGGCATGACGGCATAATGACGTGTCAAACAGATGTGTAGTTGGATAATGATGTTAGATATAACATATATGATAATATTAATAGTGAGATATACTATAAATTCAGATATACAGTTAGATATAATGTATATAAACTTATTAGATATACAATTAGATATAATATATATATATAATTATCAAATATACAGTTAGTTTTAATTTATATAACTGTCAGATATATGAAGTTAGAGATAATATATAAAATTATCAGATATAAAGTTAAATATAAGATATATAACTATTAGATATAAAGTTAGACACAATATTGTAGTAGTTTTACTAAATTATCTCTCTCATCTAATAGACTTGCCATTGAAATACTATTATTAGGTAGCTGGGCTAAACCTGTAAGTTTACCAGTTAATCAAAGAAAAAGTAGAAAATGCAATATTACAGAAGATGAATTTCATTTTATGTAAGAGAGTAATTTATATAATTACTGGAAAAGACCAAATATGCATACACTTGTAAAACATTTTGATCATTATAAATTATTGATTACAAAAAAATATAGGAATGTTTATACATAAAGCTTTTGACCTTAGAACCAGAATCTTAATATCTGAGCATTTGTTAATTTTTAATGGCGAGTGCTTTGCATGGTCACAAACGTAAGTCCAGCATAATGTTCACGTTGTCAATAAAAAAAGCCAGATGTGCTTTTTTGGTTAAGTGCATTCGTTGGATTGTATATGATATATGAACGATTGTATATGATATATGAATGATTAGTCGATACAGTGCAGTATAATTATTAGTGCATGTGTACTTGTTGGTTGAAATCACACTATAAAATAATGTATGAAGTGATTTCAAGAACTATTTGCCGTAAGCGACTCGAAAACGTCTAACCACATGACCTACATTCCCCTATGATTTTACTGTTGCCCAATGTTATGTTTATAGTTGTTTGGGTAATACATAATACAGCCATAACTGTACAATTGTCTTTAACATAATTACTGTCTGGTTTTAATAAAATATATGATATACGGGAATAATGATGATTGAAATAGGATTTGTCGTATAAAAGACTTAATCGGGTTATTGAAGTGGTCTGACTGGTGGTGTTTATTATGACAATGTGATTTTAACGGTGACTCCGTCTTGCTGTCTCTTTTCAACTAAAACGGTATACATTCGACATCATGTGTTTTTAGGGCTCTTGAAAAAAAAATATATTACTTGCATCCTGTTTTCGGTTTTTAGTTTTGTCGATATTACATTCGAACATGTATTGAAATATTTATTAGTTCACTATCTGTTCATCATTTTGTTTAAATTTGTTTTAGGTAAAGTTTTTAGCATCGTCGTGGTCAGTTCCGAGTATCAGTGGTAATTTCACGAGGCGGTTTGTATGGTATTACAGTATCTGTTATAATAATGTGTTCTGAAATTATTTAATAATTATAATGATAAGTACTGTAGGTTTAACTTTTACAATATTGCAATTTCACAAAATGTTGGGGCGAATATAGCTAAATGATCATTGACTCGCCGGAAAAGAAATTTATTGCAATCAAGGGAAGAAACCGTTGTTAATATGTTATTAAATTTGAATAGAAGTTGTCACCCTTGTGTTAAAAATAAAATAAAGATAAAATGAATGAATAAATGAACAGCAATAAATTAATTATTAAAATAAAAACAATTGATTGAAAAACCAATTATATCATCGGTTTGTGGTAAACGTTTTTTAATATTTTATTCTAAATACGTATATATCCATTGATCCATACTAAAAATTAATTATTAAGCAAGGAGGTATTGTACGATATGCTTTCTTGTTCAGAAGCACATGCTCTTTGTTTGGATTCGAACTTATAGCGTTTCGATTGATAGTCAAGTGTGTTAACTATTTACATTGTTTTTAAATAATAACAATTCTTTAACGAAGAAGAATTATGAATATGCAGTCATTGGGAGTTAAAATTATAGTAATTTTTCCAGATACATAACTATATACATGCCAAAGCGTCGATCTCAGAGCTAGTATGGCACCCGGAACAAGAAGGGGACAAATGTTGAGAAGGTTCCTTCAGTGGTGGTAGCTGCCGATTTGGTGATGACTCCAGTGGTTTCACCGGAGCTATTACATATATCGGACCGTGGTTACCAAATAGTTTTAAATGTGCTGAAAGAAGGGATTAACTATTTTTTAAACTCAAGTGTTCGAATTTTCCCCAAAGGTTTATTGAATAGGGTCCTGACTTTACTTGGTTCATGAGAAGTCATTTGCATCGGAATTATATCATTGTATTTGTCATTTATGACTTTGCTGTGAATGCTCCTGACAGTTTTTGGTTATTTTGTAGTTCATCAGTATTCCTCCATTTGAGGTGTTTGTGTTATGTTTGTTGGCCGACAAATCGCTTCCATTTGAATGCAGACAAGCCTCCATTTGAGCATCTCCTCCATTTGAGGAGTTTGTGATGTGTTTGTTGGCGCGACAAATCGCTTCCAATTGAAGTGCGTCAGCCAAGCCTCGATTTGAGGAGTTTATATATGTATGCTTGAGTAACAAATTACATTTATTCGAGGTGCACTATGAACGTTTATGCCCAGGGTTCTTGGTGCAATGTTATGTAAAGATGGTTTCATTAAATATCAGGAAGATATTAAGGAATGTTTCATGCTGCTTGCTCTCCGCTTCCTCCATTGTTTGGCATTGCATCTATCGGTATGTTTTACCACTAGTGACATATAGCAGTACATCGCGGTCTCAGCAGGGTAAAGTAATCGGTGTATAAAACTTTTTTATTTAAATGATTGTGACTAAATGTTAAATAGCTGTCTTTGTGAATATATGTTCCCAGGATTCATAGAGTCAAGTTAGTGGTTACAATTCAATATATCTGATGTGTTTTCTAGATCAACTTTTCGGGACTGCACAATTGTAATCCATATTTTTCCAAACTTGACTGTGCTATGTACACTTATTTCTTATTGTTAATTACATTTTAGTTGTTGAATTTACTGTAAAGTTTTATTATAACTCAATTTTATCTTGAAGCCATGGCCATTTTTATGCCAATAAATATAGACTATTCATATACGTATGTATTTATCATAACCCATCTTCAATAATGAAAAATTTGGTGAAAAAGGAATGGTCAACTATATAAATATTACATTTGCTGTTTCTCTCTACATAAACACTACTTTATAGGTTTACCATGAACTTATAGAATTGCTATAGTTTTACTGGAAAACATTCTGAGATCTTCGTCAGCTGATAAATTACTTTTTGCCATATAAAACAGTCAATGTGCAACTGTTAAAAAAGCATGAACAGAATTCCCATGCATTCTGCATTAGTTTTGATATAATTTTGTGTTAAGACGAAAAACCAAGATGACGTACATAATATGAAGAGGGTCATAATATAAAAAACAACTGCCAGTATATGAACGCCAGATGAATCACCAGAGATGATTTTTATATCATCAGCAGGAATATTAAGTCATATTATTCAAAGGACATCATAAAAACAGAACCAATATCAATATAGTACATACTAACCATGATACGTACAATACATATATATATATATATATATATACATATATATATATATATATATATATATATATATATATATATATATATATATATATATATATATATATATATATGTATATATATATATATATATATATATGTATTGTACGTATCATGGTTAGTATGTACTATATTTAATCTGGTCACCGGTTGCATCCAATGTTGTTCGTTCCCGTGTTCACATCATTAAAAAGGTTGTTATCAATTTTAGTAATATAGAATATAAGAATTAATTGCAGATAAGAATTAATTATATTGAAGTGTAGTCATCTTCTGTGTGTATGAACTGTACTGTACTTATAATGACAAGTTTATAAATGAACTCAACGTACATACATTATTCTTTATGTTTTAATCATCACCGTGTTTATTTTCTCAAGTTTGATACCTTAAAAGCATTGCATCGTTTTGATCATCAGGAAACAAACAAATCTATTGTACCTAAGAATGCACAAATAGATAATAGAACAAAATCAGCTGGAGTTCTGGCTGGAAAAAGAGAGCACCACAAGCAATTTATAGTTAACTAGCACGAAATATTTATTACGAACATTAGTTAACACTCTTTTAAGTCCCGTCATAACATTTCCAGCTCACCATATTTCGGAAAAGTACTTTTATTATTATCGGACGAACACGTTGCGCGCTGAAATTCTCTACAATGTACATATAATCTTTATCTCTCAACTAGTTCTAAAATAAAATAAAATCAAAGTTGATATAAATATTGTTAAATTTGTATATGTAGTTGTGCAACATTGTGCACATTAAATAGATAAAAAAACGTATGGAAATGAAGAAAAATGCATCCCACATCATCATGAATATTCGTTTGGTGAATTTGTCAAAACCAATGAATAATTAAGACAGAGAAACCACCTCATATGGGTTTGAATACGCAATTAATTTTAACCAAAAAATCTGACGAAATCTCGCTTTAAATTTATTTGTTATTGTGTAGAAACAATTAAGAAAACAACTAATCAAAGCAATTTATATTTATCCTTTGCTTGCTATATTAAAATCGTGATCATTTAACTACTGTTCTGTTTGAATAGCTGGTCAATATTCATCATCCTGTGACAAATGGTTTTGAAATATTTCTAATTCACATGTAATATATCAAAAACATCACACTCATGTAATACAAGTATAAATAGACATCTTGTTTCACCTTCTTAAAGTTATTTTGCTTCTGTTGTCTTTCTTCCCAAGCTTTCTTGTTGAAGTCTTCTAAACAAACGGCAAATGTTGTTAAGTTAACCATAGGTGTATACACACCTACATCTATTAGATTTTCGTTTAATAGCGTGTAGGTGACATACCTATTGCTACCCAATACCAAACCATGGGATAGAATGCGTATCTCGTCATAACCAGCTTCGACCTCTGACATGTTGAGACGGACCTGAAATGGTTATCACATTTGCAAGTTTGAACAATTTTAATATTAAGATTCTCATGTTTATAAACATAGGCAGTTCGATGTTTATAAATAGTTCATTACTGAAGGTTATAATAATCTTACTTGGGTTATGGTTTCGGACAGAACATGCGTCTCGAGGGATAACTATATTTGGAGAGAAAAAGGCTCCGCCGAGTTCCCTCGAAAACAATTATCCAAAGGGACGGAATTTTTTATCTGAACCGAAAAGGTCATATTGTTGGTTAGGGTCAGATGGAACCCATTGACTTTTTATATGGCCTGTTATTATTCATAAATTTGTTACATCATTTATGTTGTTGAAAAACCGATTACCAACTTAATCAATACACGTAGCAGAATATAAATTAGACTAGAGGTTCCAATTATGATTTGATTAGGCGAAGTCCATTACTCAGAACACATTTATTTTTCATGCACTTGAAATTGAGAACCAGTTTAAATTGACTTTGATGTTAGTTTTGTTAGTATGGTGAAGTGTTCGTTCAGGAAGATTGCGTTGATCATCATGTTAATACTTCTTCCAAGAAATACGATGAACAGTAGATTTGTATGTTAAACAGTTAATAGAGAAAACTTAACAATGATCTTAGGACTTCAAAATTTTGGCTTACATCTTAGTATTGCTACACTGGTATATCAAGACGGCGGGACAGGCGACCATGACCACTAAAGCAACGTATCAGCAACAATGTTCAATTCCAATAGTTTTGACCCGCGTTGAAATTATTTTGTCCCACATGTCCAAAACTCTTGAACCTTGGTTTTTCCTTTGTGGCACCATGCAAGCGAAGAATCAGTATGTTGACGATACCTGATGTATCACTGTCATTTACGACTCTATAAAACACTTCTAGTGCAAATAGGTCATCTATGCATGGTGAACGAATCCATCGCTTGGGATTTTTACGGTCTTTTAAGCTGAGCAGTTTCAGGCTTGACGTCATAAGTTTGGTATCGTGGTACGGTGTCAGCTCTATTTGTACCATATAAAAAGACGTTAATAAACGTGCAATATAATAGTCGCAACCATTATCAGTTCTGTACATTCCAGTAGGGCAATATATGTATCTGCAATCATTCTGTATTAAAAAAAACAAAAACATATTAATTAAACTAATTGCTATAACGAAGATCAAAATCATCGCAAACGTTCGTGACATTGCTAAGAATTATAATGAAAAAACAAAAAAAAAAACAATTTAAATTAAAAACAGAATATTTTTCCAAACGTATTATTTAAATGACACAACCAACACGACCGCTAACATGTAAACACTATGATGAGTAATCATAGTAAGAACAACATATAGAAAATGTGACAACAACAGCCCCACCCCCTCCCGCAACCATTTGGAACGGTCAGTAGTGACCCCCCCCCCCCCCACACACACACACTTGGCGTGTTAAACCGGTGATTTACTGCGCACATGATTTTGTTTTTTTTCTCTGCAGTCACATCGTTTAAAGAGGCAATATCAATAAAATCTAGACTAAAACAAGTGTACTCATATTTTCCGTCGATTAGATTTATTAAAAACATGAAACCTGTTATAATATAAGAGACACAATAAAAACTATATTCAGTGTTGGCGTTTGTGTTCGAAGTTGCTGTTGAGCAAGTATGATCAACTTGTATTCATCGTCTTTTACATCTTTGTACCTAAATCGGATAATCAATGTCGGACTTCTGACTCGTAACTTGCTAAAACTATTTGACATTATTGACACATTAGTTCCCTTTTTATGCATTTGATATTCACCAAACTTACGTAATAGTATCTCGGACAATATCACGAGCCGGGAACAATCGTGCAATTTGGGTCTGAACAATAATATTTGTATTTAGTTACTTCCATGCACTTTAGCATCTACAGTTGTCGTTGTATCGTCATCAAGCTCACATGTTAGTGTTACGTGTAAAGTTATCTTATAATCACAAGATCACGAACACGTTATTAAATTTTTCGAAAATGTATATCTGAGGTATGAAGTTTGAATTAGCAGTATTTGCTGGAACAGATGTACTTCATCTTGGCAATTCATATAATTATTTCAGAAAATTGTAACATGGTTTGTTTGCGATGTGGGTGGGTGGGGGGAAAGAAAGTTTGTAGATTTTTACCATAACATTTTTATTTATCATTGTATTCTAATAACTATCAGGGAGCCTGTGCCGCTATATATTTGCAGAAATTTTCAAAAATATTTTCCATCAATAGTTTTTATTCTATGGTTACTATGAAAACATACATTTACTCAGTCGGGACAGTATTTGCTTTTTTCTTTCTTTACTATCCAAACAAGCTTAGCGTCGTCAAAACACATACAAAGATCAATTTGTGCTATATCGAATGCTTGTTTACACCCTACAAGAAAATGGCACCAATTGTGCGCATCTTAAAATGACGTCCATATTATGACGTTACGGAATGCCATTTAGATTCAAATAAATGGTGTCGGCGTACTTGAAAATGGACCATGCGTGAAATACCGCAGTTCCGTAAAGTTCTGCCCATCTTAAGTTATACACCTGTCCAAACAGACAGACAAGAGTACGTACAGTGAATTTAATAATTTTATGGCTCTGGTGTTTAAATACCACAAAACTGATGTTTTGAAATGGCCGGGTATCTGTCTTTAAAATAGAACAAAAAGGAAGTCGATTTGAAGACATGTTTGAATTAAATTGTGCTTTACATAATGTTGTGGCCAGTATACCGTTTTGACCGTTGACATGTTTACTCCAATGGTGTAAATGATGGCAAAATATATAGAACACTGAGGACTGCATTTTGAGAAGGATTGACTCAGTAAATGTGATACTAAAACATCCGTTTATAATATTGATGCCGGATTTTGATGAATGCGACGTCGTCGTTTTGACCCGACATATTTGACTATTCTGATTTGAATATTGTCTTATTTTTTAAAAAGTTATGCTAACATTTCAAAATATGTCTCATATAATAATTGATAATAATAATGTGAGACCAATAAACAATATAACAGCCCGGTTTAAAAACAGGCACTTCAATAGACCCGGCACACACAGTGGATATAGTGGATGACGTCGGTAACGTCAATAACGTGCTAGTCTTTATTTTTCAAATATGCTCCAGTTAATGTCAAGCATTTATAATGCCGTTTTACCCACTTATCGAAAATGTCTCTATACCAATTCTGATCGTACTCTGCGATAAAAGTTGAAGAGGCACAGTGTAGTTCTGACAGTGATGAGAATTGACAGTCTTTCAATTGCGACTTTATACTGGGAATAACGCAAAATCAAATTGCACCAGGTCTGGCGAATACGGCGTGTGGTCAACTCGGCCGAAACCAAGCAAATCGATCTCCAACTGTATCAATGCGGCCGTTTGTGGCGGTGCGTTGTCCTATTGTAACATGCAATGCCAGTGTGATATCCCTTGTAGTTTCTTCACAGCCAAGTCGTAGCACCTATTGAACAGACAAAATAAATTTGTTTATTAGATTGTGAAATAAATACTGAATTTTAACTAGGCTTGATTAAGTCATGGCATGATAAACAAAACTAGTTGGAGTAGAAGATTAAATTCGTATTTTGAAATCACTTATAAATCATACCTTTGAGTAATAATTTGCGTTGACTGTAGCATCTGGATGTACTGCATGACATAACAACGATCGCAGAACATAATAAACATGTATTAAGATCCGTACTTGTTTACTCGTACCTTTTCTGATGGAGGGGTATTTGGTCGTTTCCATACCGCCAGCTGGTTCTTCGTTGCGGGGTAAAAAATAATCCTGTCTAGGAACTCTTCACCGTCCTTTATGTTTCGCTTAAGAAAAACAAACTTTAGAATCTTTCACGCGCCATTCTTTTTCGTTATCCTTCAAAATTCGGAGCACCCATCTTGCATGTAACTTGGACATCTTCCAGTGTTTCGTTGTATAAATTGGTCGTACACTTACTTCAATTACGGTGGATACTGTCTATAAAGTAACTGTCAACAGTCGATCGTTATCAAGTGCATCTCGAACAGACGTCACGACGTCACTGCTACTTTTCGACTTTCGTCCTCTCCTTTCCGTTGGCGTGTTTCCAAGATCCACGAAAAACAGTTATGTTAGCATGACGTTACGTCTCGATTTAGTGAATTATTAAAGCTACTGGACAACTATTGATGCAATTGGCATTGTCGTTTTAATACAGTTTAAAGAATAGAAAATGACGTGCACCGAATATGCGTTACTATGGTCAATGGGATGTTCGTTGCTATGAACGTATCATCCTAGATGCACTTTTGCATTGATGTAGGTTTTCTTATCCTGAGAAAAATTATAATCTTATAAGAGAAAAAGTCTGATTTACTTTAAGCGTCCCTCGTAAATAGTTTATAGCAAAAGTCTATGAACTTTCCGTTCACCCCTCACACATACGTCATTTTTACTAAATGAATCATACACAGTTGTGACATAAATATAACTACAATATATTTGGCAGGTTCTTCCCCTATCTTCTCCTATTCAAGTATGACAATAAATTCATCAGCTATTAGAAATAATGTTTACCATGTGTGCAGCATACACGAATGTTGTTTTTGTATTAGACTTAACATAAGCATAACATATCCTAATACATTTGATAATATTCTTAATTGGTGATTGATGTCTGCTGTGAAAAAATAAGTATTTGGTACTTTTTCTTTACGTTGTAGTTGATTGCAACCATGAAACTCCTGTCCTGTGGGCGATTATATTCAGTATGTTCCAAACTGTGTTTTATGTCAGTTGACTGGAATAATACTTTTGATATTTTGTTTATAAACAATATGTACTTCATTACAGAGTCATAACCAAGATAAAAGAATGTTTGGATTAATTGGCCGATTCTGTCTAAATAATAGCTTTCTTTTATGTATTCATTTATACATGACTTATTCAAATACGATTATGTAAATAGTATTGTTCCCATTAACATGAATATAGTTTTGAAAAATACAGTTTGTTTACAATACATTTACTACAACGGTATACACAACATATATGCAACTGGGCGGTATTGACTGCTGTACGTCTCACAACACAGTTATGCCCCCTTTGAGCCACGGTAACATGATTCTGATGTTAAAAACAGTACTGCGTTATTCGTTTTGGTATATTTTGAATGGTTCAAAGAAATGATGACTTTTTTTCAGATTTGTATAACAAAGTCTTGGATAAAATATACAGATGAGACTCCACTGGATCCACAGGAACTCAATTATATTTGATTTTAGGAGGCCACTAAATTTTGAGACAAGCATGCGCTGCTTTTTAATAAAAACTATAGTGACAGACTCCACTGCATTTAAAAAAGCCAACGTGGTCAACATGCCAGTTAATTTGCATTTTTAGGTAGAAATACATTCATTCTCTGGAAAGAAACCACTTTAAAGAAAATTGTATGTGTAAAAAAGTTATAGTGAAACATGCAAACACTGTTTGATGTAGATTATATATAGCTGAATCTAACTGTGTAGTGAGACCTTAACTCAATGTATGTGTTATTGGTACACCCGTTATCAAACTTTTAAGCTCCCAACATGCGTTTTCTGCTACATTTATGGCTTTTTAAGGCTCCATTTCTTGGTTATTAATCATTGTCATATCTTAAAATATATGTATAAGAGTCGACTGTATTTACATTATACGTATGTGTTAGTTTAACAAAATATATATTTAATAAAACATTTATACCTGAAATGGATGCATCACTTCATGAGGTAAACATTCACCGCCATCTGTCTTTGGTATTCTCGTAGTATTCACCATTAGCAACTGTGATAAAAGCTGCTTTATATTAACTGATCCCTTAGTTATAGAGACTAATGATCGCCCTATTGTTTTTCCAGGCGCTGCACAATATTCTCTGAAAGTGGTGTGTGTATTACACATAGCACAGTATATATTTCTATACATCCTTATTGTATTTCTATAAACGTTTATATAAGGTGCATAAATAGACGTACACATATCACTTAGCCATTTGTCCGCGATCTCACAAGTGTTAGGTTCGAACGTATAACACTTTCTAGCACTCCAGTCTTCCGTCTTCGGTGCCACAAACATCCGGTCGCACAGATCATTCGCAATGATATATTGTAGAGTAAGGCGTGGAGATGATATATCGAACTTTATCCCGCATTGTATTTCATAATCCCAAGGTGTATATTCATACACGTTGTTACATTTTGCACACTCAGAATTAAAGTAAATAAAACCAGAGTCAACGGACGACACAGGTGTCAAATAACTCGCCATTTTGTTCTGCTTTCCTCCTTGTGCTCTACATTGTGTTGACGAATGATTCCCACCATTTTGGTGATTGAGACATTTGTCGATCATATAATATGCATTAGTCTCATACATTGTCGCGTAAATTGTACCTATATTAACACAATTCATTTGGTTTGATTCCACCAATCTGTATTTATCCATGTGTTCGTAGCAGCAATTCATATGCAGACCACAGTCAGGTGAGCAGCTACATGAGGAACAACACGGTATTTGACTCTTGCCAGTCAACTGGAGTGAGGCGTTTCTGCCGCAGATATCTGAGTACGGACAGCGGGTGTTAATGTCGACATCGTGAGTGAATGTGTTTTCTGACATTGAGATGACAACGATATTCATTATAATAATCAAGACATATAGCTTGAACCGATTCGCCATAGTTATCTGAAAATAATTCTGCAATATAACATTATCTTTAAAACGTATGTAATATTTATATAAAATGAAATACTATTGCTCAGGGTGTTTGTTTCAGACATAGTTTTATTTTTTCATATGGATTTTGAACATAATTGATGGAGTAAAATCTTTAATTGTGTAATAGTTGACGTCATCTTAGTGATAAAGGCTTAGTTTCTTTATAAATTTGATGAAAACTGTTGGAAATATTATAAAGCATATTTTGAATGGCAATTGTCAATGCAACATTATCATAAGATTGAGCCGGGCCAGATTGGCTCAGTCATTAGCGCGTCTGACTGTCAATCCAGTGGTTGTGAGTTTGAATCCCCGCTCAGCCACAATGGCCATGATGTTTGATATACGACTTTGCTTCTCATAACCATTCGTCTCTCACCGCTGATTCAAGTCGGAAAGTTATCAGTTACTTGCGATGATGGAGGGTTCGAGTACTGGTTAAATTTCAAGGATCCCAGGAAACAGTAGTTAGGTTAACTGATCGTCTGTAAGCCTTCGATGGCATAAAAATGACGCTAAATATTCAGTCAATCAATATAAGAATGAACACTATTACAAAACGAGAACGTGTTGTTTTAACAATATTTCTTTTTTATATTTGTAAAATACTTCATACATGTAGATCAAATTTGAACTTTTAACAACAATATCACAGTTTGCTGTAAAATATATTGTATCAATCAAATACAATGCTTTACTAAAATGAATTAAAAGGCCATTTCGAAACATAACTCTAGTTGACTTTTAATTTTGTTTTAATTTATCCTGCGTATTTAACCGAATGCTTATTATCGTATGAAAAAAAGACATAATGAAAATCAGTGATACTTATTTCCTTAACAGAAATGTCCTGTTATGGAATTAACCTCTTTCAAGTGGGTCTAAATAACCTGTATGAAAAATCTACCAGGAATCCAGGCGAATTTCAGACGGAATTCATACGGAATCACATTTTTTCCGCACGGAATTCTATTTGTCTACATGGAATTCTACTTGTCCGCCCGGAATTACTACATTAACATGGATTTTTAAGTTTTTAACATTATGAGAGCACGAAAATTTCATACTTTTCAGTACCAGACATTTTGGAATTTTCAAATAATAAATTAAAATGAACCTGTTCCTTAATGTTTGTAAATTATATCAAATAAAAAAAAAACAGGGTTTGGGTTTCACCTGATTTTTCTGGTGACTTCTTTTCAAATTTTGAGAATCATCCTTCCTGGGTCCTATTGAACACTAGCTCCTTTAACTAAAACAAACATAAAACCCTTACTCATAGGACCATTTATACATACTATGAACGAATATAGCTTATTTGTTTGTGAGAATTTTTTTAGAAATTCATATTTTTATCCTTTTCTGAACCCTTATTGACCCTTATATGAATTAAATCTCTTTTAAACAAAGGACCCAGTCTCCATTGTAAATAATGACTGAACAATGCCCTAGAAATTAATATGTTTGAAACAATAAAAAATAGACAAGAAATACATTATTTCCTGTTTTATCATAGTATTCCTAGGTAAAAATTAGTCCCCTTACTAGACCCCAAAGGACCCTAGTCCCTTTACTGGAACAAACTTGAAAACCCAATTGACTGAGATCATTTAAAACAAATTTAAACAATTTGGATTCTCAGTTCCTGAGAAGATTTTTATGTAAGAGTGACCATGACTTGATTTAACTCAAAGTAAATCTCATATCTCTTTAGTTTTTTCTTGAGAACGTTTACACAAACTTTCATCAAAATATGCAAAAGAAAACAAAAGTTGTCAAAGACAATATTTTTTTTTCAATTTTTTAGCAATAGTGACCTTGACAATGACCTGATTTACCATCACACCTATCACATTTTTTTATTCTCCTTAAAATAATGAACATATACACAGCATTTCAATCAAATATATTTTAAAAGTAAATTAATTTATACACATTAATATTTAATTTACATAATTATATACATTAATATTATTTATTTTCTTATTGTCAAACATGTAAACTTAGTCTATTTAATTATTCACTGGGTTTGTTTTACAGAAAAAAACTGCCTGGACATTTGTAGAACCTGTATGTATATTCTGTTAATCTGAACGGAATTCTAAAATTCCGCCTAGACTTTTAGGAATTCCGCCTAGATATTTTAGAATTCAGCCCGGACAATTTAAAAGTCCGCCTGGGCAATTTAAAATTCCGTCTGGAGATTTGAAAAGTCCACCCGGACATAATAAAGGTCTGCCCGGACATTTATAAAATCCGCCTGGACATTTTAAAGTCTGCCTTGATTTTTTTTTTCGCCTGGGTATTAAATTTCCAGGCGGAATAATTCTGTAGAATTCCACGTGGACATGGTCACATGACCCGGACTTATTCAAATATTTCGTCGATTTTATTATATAAATGTTACTAAAATTAGAAGTCCGTGTCAACTTAGTTATATTCGCCTGGACATTTAGTCCGCCTGGAAAATCATTTTTTGTTATCGTACAGGAATATTTCTATTAAAATTTCAGTTTATTGTATCTGCTGTCTCAAGTGACACCTTAATTTGACTTATTTTTGCTCTCTCTCTCATATTGATTACATATTGATTTACTTTAAAATCGACTTTTCAAAATGGCAAGGTCAAACATTGAGTTTGTATTTTTTTTTCGAGAAGTAGAATTCAATTTCGATATCAACCCAAACGATTAAAATCGTTTTTATAACCATTTGGCGGATTTCTAATTCAAAAAAAGTTTGTATTTTGTTTATTAATAAAAAAAAGATACAATGCTTTATATCCTTTTCAAATCGTATTTTATTGTTAAGCATTTACAATGATTTGTTTGGATAAACTATTGTTAAAGTCCAAAAGTAATCTAATTACATGACTGATCTTTATACAAAGTAGCAAACATTGGCATTGAAATTCACCAGTAAGACTATTTTCAGTGACTAACATATGTTAATATTTCTAACTTATTAATATTCTTTTTTCATTATGCTGACAACTAGTTTTTGTATAAAATGAAAGGCCGAGTGGTATAAGGCGCCGTTTTAAGAATACTTACATACTTACCTCCCATTGCTAAGGTCATAGGTTCGAGTCCCGCTGTCTCCAAAAACTTTATGTGAGAAAGACGGTGGTTATATTCAGTCTGACTCAGTCTGAGGTCTTCTTCCACCAGTAAAACTGATTATGCCATACATAACATGAAATGTGTTGAAAATGGTGTAAAATCACAATTTAAAAGAAAATGTATAAAATGCACAACGTTTTCCATCTGCTTTATCCATGGGCAGTTATGATTACATAGTCATATCATTTACATCGGGTTAAATTCGTACATTTGAAGACAAAATTATACACATTGTTTTTAATGCTGAGATAAACAGTGACATACGTGAACAAACACACGCTTTCTCATGAAGATATATAAATATGATAACTAAAAACACGCCTTTGGAAAAATTATTTGACGTGTATAACTTTCGCCAATTCAGAAGCCATGGTCGTGTTTCTTGCCGTTAAATACTTACTAAAAGTGTCAACTTTGTTTTCCTGATGACTAGCTCAAATTCAAATTGCACGTTTAACGGTATAGTGCTAACTGGTGTAACAATTCAATGAAAAAGGTATAATGGTTTCAGGGAAAATGTCGAGTAAATTTTCAAAATAAAAATAAATTGGCGAAAGCCCTAACAGTCGATCCCTATCAGCAATGCAAAGGAGCACAAATCTAAAAACGCACATCAAAAACACATTAAATTATAAATCCTTTGTCACAAATGTTTTTAAAGTAAATAAAATATATTACAGAAAATAACAACTCAATGTAAGCGTTTTAAATTAATATCCTACCTTTTGGGTGCAGGTGATCAACCAGTAGGTGTGTCAGTGTCAACTTGCTTCTCTAGCAGGAATCTTATATATGTCGACATTATATAGCTATAGGAATGTGACGTGGCGTTTTTCATTGGTTGTTATATCTGACATTCTGGCAGAAAACGTAGATATTGAAAATAGTTATCGCTTTACTCGACTAATAGTGTACCATGTGATCGATGCATGTTTTAAGTACAAAACACAAATAACAACGCTTGAAAACCTCAATATCATATTTTACTTCTTAGTATGCATTTTACCCATTATTATTTCTTGAAGTAATACATTAATAAATAAAAAAAAAACCTAAAACGAGAATAACAACCATATACGTATATTTGTATTATTGATTGCATATTGCAGATGTTTATTCAAGATCGTTGCAATACAGACGTTCTCCCCATCCTCCCATCCTTCAAAAAAAGAAATATACTTATTTATATACGAAACTTGTGAGACTTATATATGTCTATTTCATTATCTAAGTTCTATTCCCCGAAACTGGTGTCACTTTAATTGTTACTAAGATGTTGTTGCTATCAAATGTTACCAATACTTATTAATGAGCTCAGCAGTCCAATCCCTTGTCAAAACAAGATTATTCTCTGTATTCACATTGCAGACGGTTTCGCTAGTATATAGCATAAAGAAAGTACATTTTAATGCTAACAATATTATTGACTTTATTACACACCGGCTGCAAACAAGTCAGTTAGTTTAATCCTTTATTGTTTCATTCATTTATCTATGTATTCATTAATTCATCATTTAACCATTTATCCATCAAATGCATACATGTATTTATTCATCAATCCGTTCACGTAGTCATATATTTATATTCTGACTTTAAACTTGATTTTGATTATTAGTTCAAGGATAAGAGAGCCACTTACATTATTGTAGAAATGGGGATAGAGATAATACAAGGACGTATATAAGATGCGAAAGAAGTAATTAAAAATTCTGTTATATTATTAATTACGATTTTGATTAATAGATTTAGAATAACTCGTATTAAAGCTATTTCAAAGTTGTTTGTTTTAGGGCGTTAAATTCCATTAATACAAATATTAAACACATTTAGAAGAAATATTTTTTTTTTAAATTAGTTTCTTCTTTTAAAATGTCCAAACAGTTGATTCAGATTTACAAATTTCAATCCATTTGTTGGTGGATGAATCGTAAATGCTAAAACATTCTATGGTATATACCAAAGGTATTTATAAGTAATTGTTGAAAGTTTCGTCAATATCACAATATCTCAAGCCTTTTGTCAACATTAATCCTCTTTCCGCGATTTAAAATCACAATTGCAGTAAAGCTTCTTTTTCTTTACGAGTTTTCAGAAGACAAACATTATTTTTTATGTACAACTAATTGCAAAGCAGATTGATATCCTGCAAAAAATATTAATAGTTTTCGTCAGATAAAATCGCCAAGAATATTTGTTAGAGGACTTTTTGAAGTCTACAGGAGTGTTATGTACGTCAGATAACCATATAAATTTAAAATGTCAGATTTCCTGAAAAAAAAACTCGAATATTACGGATCAAACGATTAATCTAAATGTTTGTAAATCATCAAACATCTTCAGATTGTATCAATAGTATAACATATCACTGAACGTTCTAAAGGACAATGTAGAAAAAGTGTGGTCATTTTATGATGTCTATTTGGAACTATATTCAAATTCATTGATGGAGCCAGTCGCAAAAAATACAGCACCAATGGTATAATGTTTTAATCTGCGTTATTTTATTTTTTCCTTCATTGATCGCATGCAATAGTTGTAATAGATTTTTAAATGACAAATACAAGAGAATAAGATCACATGTTTGTCTTGGGATCAAACATGATTGTGGAGCTATGTTCGTATTTTAATAAAAGCTTGAAAGAAATGAGAGGGTCAGGTTACATGTTGTATTCACTAGATGCAAGACTTTGTCTTTTGTCATTTATTTTTCCTATATAAAATGTTAGACCTGCAGAAATGGAACAAATATAACACCAGCGTGATGCTTTCAGAAAATTTCCAAAAGTGAGCGGACATAGGTTATTTATAAAACTATTAACCATACAAATACAACAACAACAACAATTACATTTATTCTCTCATTACATTTTCATGTAAAAATGAGGGAAAAATAAAAATATTATAACAGGTAGTGTTAATTGTGTTGACTAGTCCTCTCCTATCACATCCCGTGTATACCTAATCCGGTCTTCGCACGGCTGTCAATGACCATTGTCATTGTACTGTGTTAAATACTTGCACTTAGTAGCCGTTTAAGAGTACAAAATGCCTCATCATATAAGAATACACCATTGTGCCAAGTAACGTTCACACATTTGTAAGCCTACACAGTAAATTACAATTTGCTCCAAAGATTTAACAAAGAGATAAAGGAAAACCACCTTAAACATCGATTTGCATTTGCATGCTCAACGTCTAATCTAAGTAAGATATAATACTTGTTTACTTATAAGTTTTAATGAATCATCAATTACATTATTAGTATTATTATTATTATTATTATTATTATCATCATCAGTAGTAGTAGTAATAGTCGTCGTCGTTGTCGTTGGTAGTAGTAGTAATAGTAGTAGTAGTAGTAGAAACAATAATTGAAGTAGTAGAAGAAGTAGTAGTATAAGTAGTAGTAGTAGTTGTAGTGACAGTAATAGAATAATAGTTACTGTATAAGTATTAGAATTAGTAGTAGTAGCAGTAATAGTAATAGTAGTAGTTGTAGCGTTATTATTAATATAATTATTATTACTTCTACTAAGCAGATTATAGTTTTATTTGTTATCATACATAACTCCAGATAAAGTGCAGAACACCCTCATACACATCCGAACCGTACACATGACACATTAGTCTTCCTTTACTCACAAAACTCTGCCAGTATATATTTGCATGTATAACTAAAACTATTAATGTTTTTTATAATAATATTTACACACTCCATATTAGATAACAGACAAGTATCACTAGCCAAGTATAATCAACTTTAGTTTAGGATTAAAAGCACACTTTTTTAGATTTCAATATTTGATAATAAGATTAGACTATATTCAAAATGTTGTGTTCGTAAAACCCTACCACTATCTGTTTTAGAGTAAACGTAATTTTCCAATTTGGATATATGAAAATCAAATCAAACGTTTTAAACTGAAGCTGCTTAAAATAGTGTCATAAATAACCAAGCTAGTATCTCTTGAACAACTCTACAATGAAAATCAAGTTAAACATTTTAAACCGCAACTCCAATGACATTATTAGAACAGCGACGTTATCAGCACACTAAATAAGAGCACGCAGTTTATGGTATCTTACGACAAACGTCGAATGAAAGTGAAACCCACTACATTTTAAAGTCTTAAAATCAAAACAAGATCGTGCAACTCACGAAATAGCAACAGGTCCTATAAGCGCCACTAAACTGCAAATGTTTTTTATTGAGAAATACAATTCAGTTTTTCTGCTTGTATCATTTAAAACGATTGCAGTAGAAGTGTTAATATAGATTGATATTGATGCCAAGATGCCTTTGGATTCGAAAACAACTGGGCAACACAACAAATAACAAATTATTAAAAAGTTAATCATTATTATTATTATTATTACTATTATTATTATCTTTTTATTTTTATTGTTATTATTTCATTATTATAATTATTTTTATCATTATCAGTATTATCATTATTATTTTTATTATTATATTATTATAATAAATATTAGTATTAATATTATAAGTACTATTATATTTTTATCAATAATATTATTATCATTATTATTGTTATTATTATATTTTTATTATTATAATAAATATTAATATTGATATTTATATTATGATTATCTTTTTATTATTATTATTATAATCTTTAAAAATGCACAATAACTGGTAGGTTGACAAGCTTGCTTTTTTAAAGAGGGTGCAGTGACACCCTCAGATCTTTTAACGTTAATATGAATCGATACCTGTACCTTTTAAAGAGTCAACCTCAATATTGCAATGCCTGATTTTTTATCAAGAGTTCTTTAACACTTTAATCCATATGCATTTTAAGTGGACTCTTCCAAAGTGAAAGCCACACATAGTCAATATCCATAAATAGATACATTTTACCTACTAATTTTGATAGAGCAGAAAACAGGGTAGGTCATGTTCTCATTGTTCGTGACGAGCAATCAGAACTGGTCCTACACTGTTTTCAAAAGCCTTCTATATTAGAAGTGTTTTAAGGCGTCTATATTAGAGGTGTCCCAAGGCGTCTATATTAGCGGTGTCCAAATGCGTCTATATGAAGTAAAGTGTTAATGGGCGACTTTAGGTTCAAACAACCGGAAATGGTCGTATTGACTTAGTTCCTGTTCATATTGGCCGAATTCAGTTCATATTGGTCCAATCTGATGATGTTGGCTGCCACGCGTACAAACACTGTATATAAGTACAGAAGTGATTTATATTGGCAACTTAACATCTAATCTATATAGTTGTTTATTTCAGCTTGACGACGAAGAAAGTGTGTTAAAAGTTCATTTCCTGGGCAGAACCAGTTCTGATGTCTAAAATATGATTTTCTTGCAACACAATATTGCAGTACTTGTTACAACATGTGTCATATATAAGTTTAATTGCACGATTGTGTTTAAGAAGCTATTACAAGTTCGTGTAGTTTTTTTATAAATACGACATCAGATGCCAATTAACTTAGCTGGTAAAGCATCTGACTTTCAATTCAGGGATCTTTATTTCAAACTCCCGCCCGGCCACAGTCCCAGGGATGAATAATATACAATATTGAGTCTCGCGTCTCTCTGTCATTCGTCTCTCACTATTACCAGTTACTTGCGGAGTTGGGTGTGCTTGACTACAGGTTAACCTTCCAGGATCACAGTAAAGAGTGATTATATTAACTGATCAATAATAACCCTCGGTGGCAGAAACATGAAATTTAACATTAAAAAAATATATATATACTGTATACGTTGATACACTATTCCATACGATATTCAAAGACTCCATACAAATTTAAACACAACAAGATATATTAGATAAGAGATGATTTTATTTGTCAATAACAGTGCACAAGTAATTACTTTGCACCTTTAAACACAAACTCCATATCAACACTGAGCATGCGCAGTGTTTGGTGAATCCACACGGCCTCAACATTCAACGCACCTTTCGTATTTTCATCTGTTTTCTTCAGTGGTAACACGTAACCCAACCAAATTGCCCAGGTCACGCGTTCGATACCAAGCCGGTTGACGGTAAAGTACACTCCGTTGATGTTTGACTTGGTGCATTTGTTGTACCACAACCCCCCCCCCCCCCACCTTGTATTTCGTTGCGCAGTTGTCAACAAATTCGTCATTGTCTCTGTTTTTTAAGTTGTTATAACTGAATGAATCACCTAGTGCAAGGAATATAGTAAGATAGTATTATAATGACAATTTATTTTGGTTTACCTTTTCGAAAAATTTAATCAATTATATATTTTATATATTTTTGCATATTTAAGAAGCACGGCCTATACATTTTATGTTCACGACACGCACGCACGCACGAACGAACGCACGCACGCACGAACGCACATACACACAAACTTTAAAATACGATATTGTACATATATTACATTTATATTTACCTCTGACCTGAGTACAGCTGTAGTAAGAGAATAATTACCAACAAATATTAAATCATATTACTTAAAGACATTTTGTATTTGGGTGTATACATATATGTATTGCATTTGAATGTACGGGTCCATCTGTTTATCATCACATTTATACATTGTTATACAGTTATTATCAAATGTTCAGCCAATACACTAGATATAAACGATGGAACAATATTTTATATCAAACATGTGTTGGGGATTCACCGTTTTAGTTTATTCAATATCAATAGTCCACAAACACAATCAACGTGTTGTTTTGAGATACGTGAGTATTCCATTATTCTAGCTCGTGGGAAGTTGGGCAGAATAAAGAAATGTTATATATATTACAGTTTTTGTTTTCAAAGAAGTTTACCGAAAATATTGATTACACCGTTACAAAACCGATTTAAAAGCATGCATATTTCTTAATAAAATTCTGACATTTATTTATTTTTTGTGACAATTTTAGTTTTAATTTTTGATGACTCGTTTCAAATACAACGAGGGGAGTCGGCGGTGTAAATCATGAAATGCACGAGGAGGGATAATGTGTATGTGAAAACGTTTAATTGGTATCTGGGAAAGCTTAGTTTAGATACAGCGTACATTATATTTTAAAAATAGCGCGAGTCAGAAACTTTTCGCTCCATGGTTTTAAAGTATGTGAGAAATGCATTATAATCATGTTGTATTCTTTATTTATTAATACTTTTTTTTCAATACATAAACGTTCACAGTTTACTTAAATGATTTAAACATCGGTCATTGACTTTATCATCGTGAGACAGGATTTCATATAAAGTGTGTTAACATAATTTACGGTTAAGGTGTGTAATAAACCCATGATATGTTTTTGATATTAGCCTAGTGTAATACCACTTCCGATTCACCGTTCGGTGTTTTCTGTACAACTCGGCTCTCAAACGTTAGATACCGAACAACTTTCCAAATTTCCCGAATAACCAAATGCTGTCAATTTCTCATGGTATAATGACGTTAATTTGTGACGTTAAGTCTCACAACGAAAGTACCAACAGCCGGGCCTTGATAAGTATCCATACGCCTTCTTAATTTGATTCGTATTATTGTAGCGTTTGAATTAGATGCAACATCTTAAAACAATGACACAATATATGTTTTATTGATTCAGTTGATGCTGCTCTCATGAATAAAATACATGCAGACAAAACAAAATAATTCAAGAAATAAAAAGTAATACATGTCGCGTATTATCATTTTGGCGGTTACCAAGACTACGAAACTTTATCACGACGGCATAAACAGGGTTATGCCTTTGGCATAGAAACTGGATAAAAATTAATATGCCATGTAGCATATGTCGTGATGAATATGATGTTAAATGCCATTCAATAATTATCAGAGAGTTTTCTGAAATATTAAAATTACCACTGCGTCGTTTTAATTCTGATGCGGCAAACCTTCTAGATTATGTTTAAAACATTCTGTAAAGTAATACCTTGCGAAAGGTATGCGATATTTGTAGTTCAAAACATACATATATTCTTGGAGAGAATATATAGCTTGGGTTGCACTTGAAATTTAAAATATTTGTTTTTACAGAAACTACCATGTGAAATCGTATGATGTAGCCATTGTCAATATATTTCGATATATCGATGGAGCAAAAGAGGCATAACCTGTTAGCAGTTTGTTGTCGGGTGTGATAAGGGGAAACAATTCTTAAATCTATATTTATATTTACTGAAATTTGAGTTATGGTTCATTAACTCTATATTTTACACATTACTACTACTACAAAAAATGCTTCTGGTTAGACATTCACTTTTTAATACATAGTTAGTAAGTAAATAATTCATTTGTACGTAATTGTAGAAGCACGAAGGTTGATGTATTTGTATTATTGAAATACGAATATGTTTTATTCTTTGAATATTTAGCAATGAGAGAAAAATACTCAAACATGCACATATTTAAATTGTTTTACAATTAGCTAAAGGATTACTTACAAACTTGGAATTAATCATGATATCTTTGTATGTAATATGTATGAGTTGCTTTAATGTGATATGTAATATTTTATGAACATGTGATGTTTTACAATGTAAATTATGATTAAGATAGTGAAAAATTGTTTCATATAGAAAAAATAACAATTCACTGTAGTGACCTGTGTTTAGGGTAGTTTTATTGTAGAAATATACCTATAAAAATCCCCTTTGAGTTAAAGCCGAATGTTTTACAAAACGCTGAACTTCTCGAAGTAATAAAGTATATTCCTAGTCATCGGCAAAGACATTTTCGCTGGAGCTGTCGACGGACGTGCAAAACGACGTGTTCTCACGATGCCGAACTTTAGAAACTATAGAAATAGAAACAATGAACGTAATGACTAATAATTGCTATACTGTTCTGCAAATGGTTCAGCTGAAATCAAGAAAATGATATTTGTAGCGAGTTCTGTCTATCAATTGATTAATAGGGCTGACTTGTTCAACACATTTTGAATGGGGCAGAGTGTAAAATTGAATATACATAGATAAATCAATGAATTGCGTTGTGTGTGAGTGAGTGGGTGGGAGGCTTTTTATGGATTCAAACAGTTAACCAAGAAAAATATGGGATATGGAACAATGAGGCTAAGTATGTTCAGACAACGATACAAGGTATTTCCCATAAATAGTTTTGCACTGTGATATATGCCAAACTTTATAACCTGGATACATTTAAAACAATTGACATCAATACCCACTAACAGTTTTGGGCTCCAGAGATAAAAAGATACTGAACTCAAAATTGTAATGTTCTGTATGATACACAATAATAAGAAATAGAGTAAATAGTTAGTTGAAAATCAATACAAGACGTATAGGCATAAATATATATATATAATCATCAAAATACAAAAATGAAAGTAATATAGTTATAAAACAACTTGCACTAAGGCTTTGATGTGGAGTTATAAGAACACTATCTCTTTTAAGTACTGGTATTTAACATTGAATTTGTATATAGAAGCCCTAGAGTACAAAATGCCTCAACATATACGAATACACCATTTTTGGCAAGTAACGTACGCGTAAATGTAACACTTTAACGCAAAGATAAAAGTCAGATTTTTGGCCACATTTAACATCAATTTGTATTTTCTCTCTCAACGTCTCATCTCAGTTATTTTACATAATTATTTGTTTATTTATTATCTTTTATTGAATCATCAATTACGTATATTTCGGTTATAATAAAATATACCTAATATTATTATCATAAGTAGAAGAAGTACTACCATTATTATTATTATTATTATTATCATTATTATCATAAGTAGTAGTAGTAGTCGTAGAAATAAATGTAGTAGAAGTTGTAGTAGAAATAGTAGAAATAGTAGTAGTAGTAGTAGTAGTAGTAGTAAGTAGTAATAATAGTAATAGTTAGTAGTAGTAGTAGTTAGTAGTAGTAGTAGAGGTTAGTTAGTAGTAGTAGTAGTAGTATAAATAGTAGTAGTAGTCATCGTAGTAGTAAAATTAGTAGTAGTAGTAGTAGTAGTAATAGTAGTAGTGAAACAATAGTAGTAGTAGTACTAGTAATAGTAGTAGTAGTAGTAGTAGTAGTAGAAGTAGTTGTAGGATTATTATAGTTATTATTAACCTATTACCTCTACTAACGGAATTATAGTTTTATTTTTTCTCTTATCACATTTAACTCCAGATGAAGTGCAGACAACCCTCACAAATAACCGAACCGTACACATGACATATTAGCCTTCATCTATTCACAATGCCAGTATTGATTTACATGTATAACCCAAACTATAAATGTTGTTTTTAAATGAAAAGTATGCATTCCCTATTTGCATACATACGAGTAACACCGGGCAATTATAAGTCAATTGTATTTAATGATTAAATGTTTTCGTTGGTTGATGACAAACATTAGGCTTGATTTAAAATTTAATGTTCGGAAAATATGAATGTCTTCTCGGCATTATTTAACAAGACTAATGTTTTTCATCACCCAGATATTAACATAATGTGTTATATCAGTTTTATAATGTTTTATATCAGTTTTAGATTAAACATTATTTTCCAATTTATATATTTGAAAATCGAATTTAACGCTTTAAACCCCAACACCAAAGCCATTATTAGAACAGCACCGTTGTCAAGACACTGGAAAAGGATAGGCTGTTTATAATAACATGGCAAGTGAAAATTGTAAAATCTTAACGTCATGACAGCAAAACAAGACCGTGCAACCAATGAAATTCAAACTGGTATTTTCAAGCTCCACCAAGCTGCAAATGGGTTTCATTGCGAAATGAAATTCAGTTACTATATGTGTTTCGTTTCAGCCGATTGCAGTAGAAATGTTAATATTGTTTTATGTTGATGCAAGATAAAGAGGAAAAACATTTTTGTACTTCTGGATAGACAATGACAGGGCAACACAACAAATAACTTGGTGTTTGATGAATAGTTACCACAACGGATCTCTTTTTAATAAAAATGAAAATCTTGTTTGGGGTCAATATTTAACATTGAACTACTAACGGTTTTGTATACACACAATCGATCACAATCAAACAATTTATAATCATCAAATTGCAGCGTGCCACATTACGATTATTTCAGAGTTTTTTTTTATGAGTATATTGCCATTGTTGTATTCCCAAACAATCAAACAGTCTAGACTTTCAAGAGATTATCAAATCACAGCAACTTTGTCGTGTCCCGATCACTCATTATGCCACGTCTTCGTTATGTTAAGCCACATATAATGCATTATATTATTAAATGAAGTACATTTCTGCTATATAATATTATTAAGTGAATAAAGCGTCTTCAATGTCTCACAAATCAATTACTTTCGCACTGTTATACATATAGAAAATTACTTCTGGATCACTGGACACATTACCAATGGTTCTAAAAGTGTACTGTTTCCTTCGATAATCCTATTTTGGTCCAAATATGAAGGAAAACATGGTAATGACCAGATTACTTTTATTAACAATTTCGTTAAAAGGTGATAGTATAATTTGATGCATAATTTATTAATTAAATGTGCTAGATTGTATCTTATGAACGGTCAACAAATGACAGTAAATTGTACATTTATGGAAGACTACCCGACAACAGTAATTTTATTACTAGTATTTTTTTATATTCATGTTGATTGGTTGTTGTTGTTTAATGTTTATTTTCCATTTGTTTTTATGTTTTGTATTTGTTTATAATGGAGTTAACGGTATTTTTAACATACTACACGTTATATTCGGCATATCCAGTTTTTTTTTGTTGAGGTATAACTCAGAATGAACCTGAGTAGAACCATCGTCCTTCTTCAAGTAAATGGTTAACTTTCTCACGTACTGTTTTCGGACTGAGATAGACTCGAGCACACGTCCCAAGTGGTGATATGTAAGTAATCATCAGAAACTTCGACCGTTTGGACACTAGTGATCCCATATATGAAAATGACCAATATAAGTATCATCTTACATTAAACGAGATTTGGGCAATAGCTTTCTACTCACAATATAAGTTTATAATTTGAAGTTGTGTATCGTGTAGACAACAGCTGTGTGTTGATATAATTTTTTTATTTAAACCATAAAATTCAATGCGACTCATATTTTGTTACTGTTATCCTCTATTTGACATTCTCTCTACGCATACCGTATAGACAGACTGTCAATTTTGGGAAAACATTTCACAATTGATCTGTGTAAATTCTCATGACGTTTTCACAGGAAATGTATTAAATAATTCTAGCAAGTTTTATTCCTGAACAAGCATATTCAAATAATAAAACACATGTATTTTTCACAATTAATAACAGAGACAAAGACAGTTATCACAATAAATACCAGACACACAGGTATTTATCACAATTATCCCAGAGACACAGGAATGTATCACAATTATCCCAGAGACACAGTTATGTATTACAGTTATCCCAGAGACACAGGCATTTATCACAATAATCCCAGAGACACAGGTATTTATCACAATTATCCCAGAGACACAGGCATTTATCACAATAATACCGGAGACACAGGCATTTACAAAAAACGATAAAATATCAAATTGAGCCTAAAGTTGTTTGTTTATTAACTCTTTTGACCATTTGTCTGAAGTTAATAAATTTTGCAACTAGATATCGCTAATGAAAATGGCTTTTCTAAGTATCAATAATTTAATATCGAAGCCTTCCAAAGCTTCGGTGGTCAAATGTCATATTGCTTAACGGCTGTAGCTAGCTTTTAATAATGGTTAATCAATATTGTAAGAATTGTAAGAACATAGTGTTCAATGTTTCGGACAACGGTGGGCTCGAACCCACGCCTCAGCAATGAAAGGTAAGTGGTTAAGAGACGACAGCTCTTAAGAACATACGGTTACGTAGCTGCATTTTGATTATTTGGGCAACATATTTGAATGGATACTATTAAAAAGGCTTACGAAGTTTGTAAAATGATGTGAGCTAAACACTAATTGAATTTCACGACATTTTTATAGCTTCAAATTTTACACTAAGAAGTTCGCAAACTTACGAAACGTTAGTTAAACGAGCCCATGGTTTATGTTTACGATTGAACGTCACGAATTTTGAAGGTTGCATGTATGTTGTCAATGACCTCTGAATGTTGCATCTACCGCTGATAAATATGTTTTGGTTGATAAAGTGAAGTATTTACAACAGACAACTCCAAAACATAACAAGCAAAGGAAGTGAGCATGGCTTCCTGCCAACAACACTCCTTCACGTAATAAATACTTGCTTACTCAGGATTAAACCTATTTTCAGTACATACATTTGCATTGGTTAAAGTATGCAAATGATACACCCCATCTCACAGATTTTCCTCCCATCAAAGGTATGCAAACTTTATAGCAAATTTTATGTTAGTATTTTCTAATAATGTTTTAACTTAGCGCTCGCAGATTTTGATCATTTTGGTGTTATATATGTTAACGGTTTGATTTATTTTATATTTCTGAAAAGTAAACATTAAATAATATTGAACAATTAACATTAACAAAGCGGGTGCTGTTGTTGAATGGATAGAGCTCTGGCCTCTCACGCCAGAAGCTGCGGGTTCGATCCCAAACTCGACCCGATGTCTCTCATACAGCATCACTCTGTATTGGTTCTACCCAGGAAGCGGACTCGAAAGCGGTTCAAATAAGTTTTTAAGCTTTCATTGCAATCAAGCTTAATAATTTAAAATAAGTTACAATCAAGGCATATGTTTTGAAACTACTGTTGTGATAGTTTAATCTGGTAGTTCCATTTAAACCATTTTCATATACTTTATAGTTTATCATTGCCTGGTATAAATCGTTTCAAAAACAAATCACATTTAACAACATGTACCAATCTAAACATAATTACAAGAGTCGGTGAATTCGTAAATGTGTTGTTGTTTTTTACTTTGCGTGTAAGAAAGCCTTTCACAAAAATACTTACGACAATAATCGTCGTAAACGTAAACCAACAATTATTCATAATTTTTTTTTTAATTTTCATCCGAATGAAGTCAAGTTTGCTCAAATCATGCAGAACGTTACACATTTTCTGAAAAAAAACAATCATTTTAAATGTTGATCAAGATTTAAACACACAACGGAGAAATTGTCAAATTGACTTACGTCCATTTTTATTTCGTGAAATGCAGCACTGGTCGGGCTACTGTCATTTACATAGCTTCGTTTTACGATATTATAACTGGTTAACAGGCGAGAGGTGCAGCATGTTTAAGCACCTAGTTTATGACATTTTGTTATTAATCGAGTGATTTTATATTGACACAGTTGTTTGTCCAAGGGTTGTTATATTGGCTGTCCAAGAACCAATAACTGGGCAAATATAAAACCACTTAACAACAAATTTATTTACTGACTCGTAATAACCAGATCAGGTATAAAATAGTTTATTTAATTTTTGAGTTAATGAAACAAAAGACCAGACTAGATGAGTATTTTATTGTTTATTGTATATCAGATATTTAGAACTGGCTACTAGACGTTAAGGCAGCATACTATGACGTCAAATTCTATCGTAGATTATGAGGCCAATACTATAAATGAATTAATAAAGTGAAATAGTTAATGACATTCAACTACTAAACATAGCAAAGGGAGTGAAAATTACTTCTATTCATAGTATGTGGAGCGTGTGGCCCAGAGGTAGAGCAAATAACCCATGATCGGAGGGTTGTGGGTTCAATCCTAAACCACGGCTATATGTGGTATCCTAAAGCAAGACACTTCTCCGCATACACATAGTACTGGTTCTACCCATGAAACCTTCTAGTGTGATTCATCAAAGTTGTTATTACTTATTACGAAGTTAAATAAATAAGTATAAAATAGCTTAGGTTAAACATAATTTTCGACTTATTAAAGATAATACCATGAGTGTCAGTATACAAGTAACACATCCTATCTCACAGTCAATATGCAAATCAAGTTTCGCATTTTTTTCCGCGGCAAATGATCTTGTTAATTGTCCATACAAACGTGCTCCTGTCAATACCAGATTTCAAAAGAAATTACATACTGTGGCATTATCTGTTTAGGTATATTTTTATACTATTGCTAAGAGGCGAAAACATTAATATTAAAGATTTATATCCATCGCTATGGTATAATGTAGAATTTCTATCTTTACGCTGTATGTAATAAACAGACATGGACACTATTTTCCTCTTCATTCAGTTTTGTGACATTAATCACAGGCAAACCATTTGTTTAATCGTGTTGAAAGTAACATAAATGAGCCTGTACACTTATATTATTGCTTCTGTGATTCTGTAACCACAGGATTCTGCAAAAGAAGTAAGGGCGATTTTAGGTGATATCAACCAAAGCATTGGTCGTGTTTGACACAAAGGACTAGTCGTAAATTTAAAGACTGCTAATATTACAGAAAATCCTTTATGCTGGTGAACGCTACATAAGAGAAAGAACACACGCTATATTACCAAGGGTCCAATCAGATTGGAATTTCATTGAGGCCGATGTACCAAAAGGCTATTTCTTAGGCCCATTTTTGTTTCTTCTATATGTTAATTACATCGTAGTTGAAATCAATTAAAACATTACGTTGGTCTTTATGCAGACGACAAAGGTATTTGTATTATAATATACAACCATATTCAATATGTAACTAATTCCGACCTCGTAAAATATATAAAATTATTTCATACTGAAATATGATACCATCCATTTTTATATTTAAAAATTCTATTTACAATACCACTGTCATAATGCCCTATGCTAACGTTGTACCTATTGATATGGATGTGTATATATCTGAGCCAATTGACTTGATATGGGTTGCTAATCGAACAATTCGATAATCAAATCAGTTATATTGGAAGCTACTCCGCAAATTATCTTAGATAAACAAACTATCTCTAAGTAAATACTTTGACAAACAACAATTCCAAGTGGTCGTTGGACAGATTAATTACTTATTGGTAACAACTATGATTAATTAATATTTATTTAGATTTAACTTTCTATCAAGTGTCTAAATTTATATATCAATGTAATCAACAGCGAATGTAAAATGTGTTATCAATATAAAGTATACGAATTCTCAATGATATTGGAATTTACACCATAATCATGAGACAAACATGATACGCACTATGTTCCTGTTCGCATCCTTTTTATTACTGCATACATTTATTTTATTGAATATAATTAATGTGTTTATTTTTAGAAATAAAATACAGTCGAATTTAGATGGCTTGATACCGACGGGAGTGGACAAAACAATTCGAGTTAAGAGTTGTTCGAACCATGTAGTGTTCAACATCATACCATACATGTACATCAAAAAAGGAATTAGGCCGGGGCCAGTTAAGCGGTAAGAGCTAAATGTGACGTTCCAGCCATCAGTGTTGGAACCAACTAAGTTCTACTTTATATTGGTAACCAGCTTGATCACGGATGTGTATGTAATTATACCGCTGTGTTTAGCCTGTCTTTTAAATGTAGTGTCCGATGCTGGACATATATTTTCTAGTGTATCAAGTGAAATATTTACTAAATAAAATATTTATTTCGTCTGAAGTTTTCTATTTTTGTAAACAGGGAAAAGTTTAATCTGACACATATCTTTACTCGGATTTCTAAATTTCTAATTCTTATCCGTCTATCACATTTAAATTGATGCTGAGATTCAATATTTGACATGCGTTTTCATTGCGACGCTGTGTCAAAAACGGAAATGAGATTAAAAGATCAATGCCATATTCGACTTTTATCAGCAAAAATGTTGGCGATATTTGCAACAGACGTTGTGTTTGGTGTAGAGTTGACTGCCCTATTATTAATGCCGTGAAACTAAATAAATAGGAAATGTCTGTTAATGTCTGTTCATTATATATAATGAAAAGATAGGAATTGTACAGACAACATGTCAATAAACCAACCAATAGATTTAAATATTTTAATATCAAGATTTGCAAAAGTTTCGCTTATCTGTAATAGTATAAAAATATATCTGTGTTTATGGTGGAGTGATGTCTGTTTCCTTTGAATGCTTCACCTTCTGTTGTATAACGATTTTCTTATGTTTACGATATAATATTAAAACACTTATCTATATATCAACAAGGCACTCCAAATACAAAAATACACCAACTGAACCATTTAAATATTCTAAAAAAATGTTTTACGACAGCGAACATCTGCTCTATATACATGCATCTTGATATTCTCTCTTAAAATGGTGGAATCGATGAATTATGATATCTGATGAAATGGTTCTTTAAAAACACAGAGCTCAAGCACAAGAACAAAATAGCAGATTCGGTGTAAATGAATCTTCTCCACACCCCTCAATATCTCTTAGAACTGACTCGGTTGTATTATATCATCCAGTAATACCGAATGAGATGTATGTTAATGTTAATAATCAGTTGCAATTATAAAAAAATATATTGTTAAACTAGACATTGGTCTATTGGAAAGGTAGCCTCGGCTTTATGTTAGCAAATTTTACCAATAAAATTTAGGAATTGGGTCATAACTCCTGTAAAATAGTATAGTTTTTCAGAAGTTATTCACCGGAAACAATTTCAGCAAACGCATGCACGCTCCAACGGACAGAAAGGGGTAAACACTAAATGTCATCATCATTCATTGGTTGGGTGTAAAATTGCATTAAGAAATAGCTTCATTCTCATCTTACAGCCGATAATAAAATATTTTAGAAACATATCGTTGCTCATGGCGGTGGCGACGCTTTAACTTAATTGCAAACTGTCAATATAACGATGTATAACCGTCTGTACAATAAAATGTAAAATACCTTCGTGAAGAATTAATCAGTCAGAGCCTGTATAATAAGTCTCCCTATTTGAATCCCTCCGGATGTATGTTTATGTTTCGTAAAAACTACTCTACAAAGAATGTTTCGTGTAAATGCCCAATAATTTTTAATCCAAGAATATCAAGTAGAATCAATATTTAAGACATTTTCATGGCAGAAATCAAGAAGAACGGTAGCCGGAATACATGGTTCCATCGATAGATGGGTAAAGTGTAGGATGTGGCATGGTAAGAATTAGTGCTGACAGACGCAGTGACCTCCGGCCATTATGAAAGGTCACGGTCATATTGGTAACTTATTGACAAATCATGCGCTAACTTTCTTTGGGAACAAAGTGCAATACTGTTACTCACATTCATTATTGATAATAAGTTTTAAACATTTCAAATTGTAAGGACAATCGTTCAAAAAGCTTTGAAATCTTCAACGCTTCCTGTTCTCAGAAATAAACTTAATTGCACTTTCTAGTCTTTAAAGATAATTGAAACGAGGTTCTGAAACACACATCACAAATAGTTATTTTGGGCGATTTTAATAGGAAAGACACAAGTTCAGAACCTGCCTGATGGGTTCTTCTTGATAGTATTTTATTGTACTGATGGTTGTACGCAATGACAAAATCATATCTTACTGGGATACAATTAATTTAAAGCGTCGCCGTTGCGATGAGCAACGGTATTGTTTTTATCGGCTTTACGACGAGAATGAATCTATTGTTGAATGCATATGTAACTGTTACATCCCCGCAATCTGTAATTGTTACGTCCCCGCAATATGTAATTGTTACGTCCCCGCAATCTTTAATTGTTACGCCCCCACAATCTGTAATTGTTACGCCTCCACAATCTGTAATTATTACGCCCCCACAATCTGTAACTGTTACGCCCCCACAATCCAGTTAATGGCGAAAAGCATTACGTGTTACCCTTTTCGTCCGTTTGTGTGTACGGTCGTGCGCCATATTGGTTTCCGATGAATAACTTCTGAAATTGTTAAATATTATACAGGATCTTATCGACATTTTCTTTTGTAAAATTTACATACGACCGGGGCATACGTGTTCCATTGACTTATGTCTAGTTTACAAAAATGTATTTTATAATTGCATTTTATTATTAACTTGCTATTATTTCTGAATAAAAAACTTTATATACATAGCGTCTACATTACGTATTTCAGATAAAAATATAAATATCCACAGCATTGCATAAAATTGCAACACAGTTTGGAACATTGTCCAGCACTCCCTTCCAATAGATAATAATGTGTGTTAATTGCTTAAAATGGGAAATATTGACTATATAGGTCTTTGACAAAGACCTTGTACAAGAAAACTGATGACTTCTGTAAAAATAAATATTTCTAAATTTTATTGTAATAAAACTATCGCAGAAGTGTGTTTGTTTCAGCCAGTCAGATCTTACTTCTGTTAGAAAAGCAAACGTCTCATATGATCAAGACTAATAAAACAATTGAGCTTTGTTCTTTTCCTAAATAAGATAAGGTCTAGGATTTCCACTGTAAAATAATTTACATAGAAAAGGTTTGTTTTCCATAGCAGGAATGTATATGCAGATTAAAATGCACTTTAATTGCTACATGTATGTTGCCCAGCTTGTCTTTTTAGTGACACGCTTAGGAGTCTTATTTTCAAAAGAAGTCCTCATGCTCATAAATACATCAAACTGTTAAAATTCATTTTTAACACCAGTGATGTAAACGGCTACGTATATCAATTAGGATATTTGCATATACATATTTGCACATATCTAGCGACTTTTCTGAGACTGATAAATGACGGAATTGACCGAGTATATACGATTGAAACCGAAGTTATACGATAATTTCCGTCAGAGGTACAGCTAATTTGCATATTAGAATTACTGATCAATAAATGTAAATTTTAAAAAACAACGTCTTATTCACGTTTAAAATACGGTCTTTATAAATGCAACGAAATTAATGGTAATTCACGTAAATGTTTGTTATTCCTGAACAAGTTGTATCTTTCTGTATTAAAGGAATATCTCCGGATATTGGATATGCCACTTTAAATACGGAAACGAAATGCAGATATTTGTTTTATCACAAATAATTATATGAACAAAGACTCTTATCAATTTAACATACATCGTTGAATATCGAATATTTAGTTAGCGTTTATCGACTCTTTGAACCTTTGTCTGAAGTAAATAATTTTGCAACTAAAGCATTGATAATGAAAATGGCCTTTTCTAAATATAAGAAATTTAATATCAAAGTCTTCCAGAGCGTCGATGGCCGAGTGTATTCTTTTTTAACGGATGTATCTATCTTTTAATCATTATTGTAATAATTGTAAAAGCACAGTCTGGTGACATCTTTTAATCTTTTAGACGCCCGTGAACACTAGCCGCCAGCATTTACAGGTAAGTGAACATTAGGCCAAGTAACTAGTTTTTGATCATTACGTTATGAAAAAACTTGTAGTCTTGTTGATCTACTGCTATTGACACAACAACATTTTACAATGTTACAAACGGAAACCAGGTTTAAGCTTCAAAGTGACGGTTTGCCAACTAGCAACTTCAACGTGATAACGCGTCTTGTCTCCTCCTCTGTTATGTTTGTATTGGCTTATGGTCGTGATTTGTAAATGATGTGTAAATGTTTATTTGTGGCTGTTGTGTCATTTATTTCAAGCATCAGTTACCATTCAAAATTATCATTCGAATCATTTAATATTTCACTAACCAAGGTAAGTCTCGGGATTTCCTTACGAACAATGCGTGACAAACTCAGGAACGTTTCATGTGTGCAGTAGTGTTTAATGAATACTATTCACAAGGCTAACGAAAGTGCGTAAAATGATGTAAGCGAAACACTTAATGAATTTATCGATTTGTTTCATAGCTTCCAATATTACACTAAGAAGTAGATATATTGTTTTAGATAAGCAAGTGAAGTATTAACAATATAAAACTCCAAAAACATAGCAAGCAAAGGAAGCGAGTTTCGCTTCTAATCAGTAAAAACCGTCATGTAATAAATACTTGCTTAATCAGGGTTAAATCTATATTTCGACTAAGTACAGATAATACCATGAATATAAGTATGCAAATTATACATCCAATCTCACAGACCTTCGTTCAATCAATGGTATGCAAATCAAGTGTTCGCAAGTTTGTCCGCGATTCATGGTGTAGTTAATTGCCAGATATAAAAAACGGTGAATTAAGTGAATTATCGAAATAAAGTAATTAAAAAGCATAACTGCAGGTGAAGGCTTAATTCGAGTCCTTACAAACTTGTCCTGTCGATATCAAAAATGGAAAGGAATTGCATACTGCCGCCCATTGGATTTGAGATATCTTCATGCTATTAAATATAAGGGTAAATCTTGGTTTTAAAAGCTTAATATCGATCGGTATGGTTGATTGACAGGCTATCTGTAGAATTTCTATCATTTCACTATATGTAATAAAGAGACACGAACAAACATTTCCTCTTCATTCAGTTTCAGGACATTACAAATAGACAAGTCAGACCAATAACATTTACAGTAAACACAACGTTCGATGTAAATGTCGCCAGCAGTATGTTTGATAATATTCTAATATAACATTTATTTCCGATTTGGATACAGCAGCGTAATGAACATGTCACATGTTCTCTATTTATATGGTACTTTTATTTATCATGTACTTGTTGTTAGCAATAAAATTGATGTTATAGACGACTAAGGATTGGAAATTAAGAAATCAGAGTTCAGAAATATTTGCTGTCAAAGCTTTTCTATATATATAAAAAAAGAAACAAACCCAAAGATGAACGTTTTGTCATCAGACAAAATGAACTCCGGAATTTCATTCTAAGTGTGTTTAATGACAAGCAGATGATCGACGCCGAGTTCCTTCAAAAGTCCCACACATCGCAGAAGCTGAACACATGTCCTGATGACCGCCTTGTCGTACTGTTATCCGTACATTTTAGCAGATCTTATGTCAGTATGCTCTCAGATTTTAGATCATTTTGGTGTAAAATATGTTAACGCTTTGATTTATTTGATATTTCTAAAGGTATACATTGAATGAGATTAAACGAGTATCATTAACGAACCAGTTGCGGTTGTTAAATGGATAGAGTTCTGGCCTCTCAAACCAGAGTTTGCGGATTCGATCCATAGCTCGACCAGATGTAGTACTGGTTCTACTCAGAAAACGGACTCGAGTGCGGTTCATATAAGCCTTGAGCTTTCATCGCAATCAAGCTGAAATAATTTAGTATAAATTAAGTTACAAACGATGCATGTATAATTGAAACTAAATGTATTGAGTTCAGGACTGATCATAAAGTATTAAATTTACCTAAAGAATGTTGTAATTTTCACATTGTTTAAAATATTGAGATAATTTGTTCTAGTATTTTCATGTTAAGCACTTTGATATATCTCATATTCTATTTATGTCTCATATAATAATTATTGTCAAAACAAATCACATAGTAACCGGTTAAGATGCAGCAAGTTTAAGCTCATAAATGGCGGTTTGGTCAATAGCAATGTTAACGTGATAACGCTCCGTATTGTTTGTACTGTTCTTATGATCGTGGTTAGGACATGTGTACCTGAGCATTTGTTGAGGCTGTGCCATTTGAATGTTGGGTTATCTTCTTATCTAAAGATATTTATAAAAAATATGATTAAAAATAGCATGATCATATTGTCTATGCTTACGACTGAATACGACTTATCATTTAATATCAACGACAAGACGTTCGAAGGTTACATGTCGCTCATAACCTTTGAATGTTGCATCAACTTCTGTTTATAGAATAATGTTATTAATCAAGTGATTATAATTAAATTGCCTCGGTTTTTGGTTCAAAGTTTGTCATATTGACTGTTCGAGGACCATTAACTGTGTCAACATAGAATATGTGCACTGAAACCTATCATTTGTTTATATATGAACAATTACACATTGAATAAATAGTGTCAACCTCAACATTCTATTTATCACGGGTTGATTTAAATACCACATTTAGATTCAAACAATCGAAATAATCGTACTGGCTCTGTTCTGGTTCATATTGGCTTTGTTTAATCTTCGTATTGGCCCAGTTCCGGTTCTTATCAGCGTTGTTTATTTTTCGTATTGGCCGTGTTCGGTTCTTTGTGACCGATTTTGCGTCACATGATGTCATGCATTTTTTAGATAACAAGGTAAATCCTATGAAATAATTAATAAAGTGAAATGCTTAATAACATACAACTCTAAAACATAGCATGCAAAGGGAACGAGTATGCCTTCTAATCCGTAAAACTTCACATAATAAATACTAGCTAAGGTTAAACCTAATTTTCGACTTGGCGTAAATCTGCAAACGAATCATCCCGTCTCACAAATAGTCTTCCAATCGTTGATATGCAAATGAAATATTCGCCGTTTTTTTCAGTGACTGTAATCTAGTCTGGAATGAAATACACACAGCGATTAATTTAAAAGCATGTATTTTAATGGAAGTACAAACTCGATTTTAAATTACAGTCGCATCATTTGTTGCAGATAAGTGAATTTCTTGACATTGAATGACATGTCTGTAGAATGTCTATGTTTTCACTGTATATAATAAACATACATGAACAAGTTTTCCCTCATCATTCAGTTTTATGACATTAACCACAGGCAAACCAGACTAATTAGCTTACACAATGTTCGTTGCAGATGTCGCCAACTATATTTATGATAATAAAATCTACAATGGCATTTATCTTTCAATCGCACTTCCGTGTTTAACACAGTGGCGAAAACAATCCATGATCGACATTTGCATAGTTAAAGCTTTCGTATTTAAGCATAAAAATATGAAAAGGTTTCGTCATTAGGAGAAAAGAATTTAGGAATTTCTTTCTAAATAAGTTGTATTACCAGCAACTCAACGGCGGCGAGTTTCACCTTAAGTCTTGAATAACGAAAACACTGAATATATGCTTATGTATGTATCCATGTGGGCTTTTAGCCTTAAATATTTGCAATAAACTACTCTGCGTATAAAAGAACCTTTTTCGTTATATGTACTAGTATTTCTGAGTATAAAATGACTTATTTTCGCTGTATGTACTAGTCGAGTATTTCTGCGTATAAAATCCATTCGTTCGTTATATGTATCAGTATATATATATATTGAACATATTTTGTCTAATTAATTTCTTAATTGTGTTTATTGCCATTTTCAACATATCTAGTTTTATTGGTGAAGGAAGACCTCAGAATGAATCTGAGTAGAACCATCCTCCTTCCGCAAGTAACTGACAAGCTTTATCACATGACGTTTTTTGGAGCAAGCAGGACTAAAACCTACGACCTTAGTTTTAGTTTGTCACGGTCGCGTGTTATAATTTGTAAAACCCTGTAAACATAAAAGAATGGGTGCAAGAAAAGTGATCCTGTAACGGTTTCTGTTAGATAAATAAATATATTATTTGCCTGTTGAACAGAAGTTGTGTCAGTGTTAAATGCTTTGATAATCGTGGTTTTTGAATAAAATTACTAGACCAAACATATATTTTTTTTAATATTTGTTCGCACATCAGACCACTATTAAAGCCTATTATGATGTAACAAAAATAAGAAAATTTCTTTAATACGCAATTTAAATTACTTGGAGATTTTAAATTGCGTATTAAAGAAATTTTCTTATTTTTGTTACTTTTATTTTTTGTAAAATAGTTTAATCTCACACATATCTTATCCGTCTTTAACATCTCTTTTGATGCTAAAATCCAATATTTGCCATGCGATTTCATTGCAACGCAGCGTCAAAAACGGAAATGAGATTGAAAGATAAATGCCATTTTAGACTATTGTCTGAAATACTGTTGATGACATTTGCAACAGACGTTGTGTTTGCTGTAGAGGTGTCTGACTTGCCAATTATTACTTTCGTGAAACTGAATGAATAGGAAATTTGTTCGTGTCTGTTCATTATATATAATGAAAAGATAGAAATTCTACATACAGACATGTAAATAAACCAACCGAAGGATATAAACATTCTAATTTCAAGATTTTCAAGAGTTTCGCTTATCAGTAACGGTATAAAAATATATCTATACAAATATCAAAGCATTATTAATTCATTTCCAAATCTGTTATCGAAAGAACCAAGTTGATAAGGACTCCAATTAGTTCAGGCATGGTTCTGCTCAATGACAACGCTTTGTTTAATACTTTCGTTAAACACACACTATTGAATCAAACACTGTTTTATTTCAATTCAAACAATTAACTGCATCATTAGCTACGAACAAATGGCGAATACTTCATTGTGTATCATTGTCTGGAAAAAGGTCTGTGGGATGCGATGTTTCATTTGTATTCTTGCATACACTCATAACATTATCTGAGCTTTGTCAAACATTAAAGCCTCATTAAACCGAAATGCACACTTTTTTATAAAAACAAAAATGACTGTATTTAAATGGGTTAATAGTATTGCTAAAACCAATCCTGTAGACCCATAAGTGGCTATTTTCACGTTGTGAATATCAGAATAAGCATCAACAAAATTTAAATACACATATCAATCCATTCTGACATTGTGAATTTCAATACTTCATCGTAAACGCGATATCAACAGCTCAAAATACGTTCTCAGATTCATCGGCCTATATTCTAACAAAACGCTTCTCAATACCGTGGATGTGTATTAAATTACAGACATTATCGTCGGAATGGATATGAACAATTTATACAACTTTACTTAGATCTGATTACATCAAAATATATATATCAGACATTTAAATATAACATAATATAAAATGCACATACCCATCTACCGTTATTTACTGGAACAGTAACATGCTCAATCCTTCTCGTCACGCCAACTCCAATGATGTTTTTGCTATACTGGACAGTTTCCCCATAATGCAGTCAGAATATATAGCAAAACAGTACACATGCCTTAGTGAATTTCGTGCAAACCCTGAAACAATAAACATTCCAATATCGCACGATACAAATTTTACGCTATTATGCCAATGTAAACTTAAATTAGTTTTATGACAAATAAACCCGTTTAATTATTCTAACTTTCTTAATACTTAATGGAATTTGATGAAATAAACTTCAAAATGATATCATTTTTTTCATCAAAGAATGAAAATGTAAAAAGATCTTAAAATCGTTACTGCTATCAAGCTATCGATACGTTTTAACAATTCCACACTACCTGTTCCAAATAAAGCCTATTTCATTACAATGGACACGTACCAGCTGACACTACTAAATCATGTCACAACACTCTAATTATTTTGTTACTTTCTTGGTAAAACTCAAATAGCAAATAACGATAGCCTTAATACACGGTTCCTTCGATAGTTGGGTAAAGTGTAGGATGTGGCATGTTAATAATTGGTGCCTGCAGACGCAATTACCTCTAGCCATTTTATAAGGTCATGGTCGCATTGATAAATTACGGAGAAATCTTGCGACGTCTTTCCAAGTGACCAAATTGCAATGTCAGGGTTTAAATTCATAACTGATGATGAGTTTTAAACATCTAAAATTGTAAGGGTTATCGTTCAATAAGTCTTGATCATATTCGGCGTTTACTTCTTTGCACTTTCTCGTCATTAAAAGAATTGAAACAAGGTTCTGAGACAAACATCACAAACAGATATCCTGAGGTATTCTAATTGGAAAAAAAAAACTGTAAAAAATGCCTAATGTATTCTTCTCGAGAGTATATTATTGTACTGATGGTTATACGCAATGACAGTCTGCATTTCTTACAGAGATACAATTAATTCAAAGTGTCGACGTCGCCATGAGCAACGATATTGTTTCTGAAATATTTATTTATCGGCTGTAAGACGAGAAGGCATCTTGCGTTTGTAATTGTTACGCCCCCGCAATTCAATAAATGGTGAAAAGCATTAAGTGTTAATCCTGTCCGTGTGTTGGTACGTGCGGTCGTGCGCCAAATTGGTTTCCGATGAATAACTTTTGAAATTGTTTAATATTTTACAGAAGATATGATCCCTTTCGACTTTTAATTTTGTAAGATTTACATATAACCGGAGCATACGTGTTCCATTGAGTCATGTCTTAATTACAGTTATGTTTTTTTATAATTGCAACCTACTACTAACATGCTATTATTTCTGAAAAAAAGTGTTTGCTATACCATCACTGCTCTGTACATCAGGATTTGATGAAAACTGTTAATAATTTAATAATAATAAAAGAGAATTTACAGACAGTAGTACTTGGCGATTAATACTTCTATACGGTTATACTGTCAATGCTGTCAATTCAGTTTTTATATCATACGTGAAAACGTTAAAACAATCGATTGAAATATTACCTTGTGTACCGTACAACAGGACGGTGTTGTTACGAATTATTCCATAAAACTGTATCACTTTTCATCTGAAACGTATCTGGAAGTTGTAAATTAAATGTTGCAAACTCTACAGATAATTGTACTGACGTTTTTATCGTGATAGTTACGGAAAACGTAATAGCGAAATTAAATTTACAGATCCATGGATTTTGTGAGAGAATACAGAACATTGTTTACGACATTTGTATTGGAAATTCTTCTGTCTAATATTGCTGGTGAATGGAAACAACAATTACATACGGGTATAGCTATTATATAATTAGAGTCAATATAACATAGCGTCTACCAGTACGTATTCCAGAGAAAAATTCACAGCACTGCATTGAATTGCTACACAGTTCGGAACATTTTCTAACAATCCAATAAATAATTATGTATGCCAATTGCTTCAAATAAAAATTGTTTGACTATATGGTATAATCTTTGTTATAAATTAAAACAAATCTTCATCCATTTTATCAGAAATTTCAACGTATTATTATGATAAACATAAATAGATAAATGCCCAACAGAAGACACAGCAATAAAGGGCACAGTCAACAAAACCAGCTCAAACATAATAATACTTAAAGGGCACAGTCAACAAAACCAGCTCAAACATAATAATACATAAAAGGCACAGTCAACAAAACCAGAGATTCGGCAATTCAGCATGCGCGGTTACGAATGCTGTACAGTTCCTTGAAAGAGCACCTGTTTTCCAAAATCATTGTAGAAAGCAATACCTGTGTCTGTGCAGAAATTGAGGATACGTATCACTTTTTCTTCACATGTCCCTTATATCAACGCCAAAGAACTCCATGACGTCCTTCGTCCTATTACTCGCCTAGACCTAATGTTCGGCAACGACTCTCTTTCTGATGATGTCAATCGTAAAATAGTTCACCATGTCCAAACAAACATTTCGAAGACCAAGCGTTTTATTCATTGAATTGAACTATCTTTTATTCCATAAGAGTGACCCACAACACCTCAAAAGGTATCCTGTGATCATACCTCTCTTTTCCTGTTTCTCTCTATCTACTTTATCTAACCTTTCCACTTTATTTTCTACTCACATTTTTTTTTTTTTTTTTTAAATATTTTAAGTTATATACGGCAATTATTGTTCAATGCTAGTATACACAACTCTCAGTAGTTGAAGCGTCGCATACACTGCAGCCTATATACATACCAAATCAGCTACATCTGTATTCTCAACGATCAAGATACTTGCACATATTTATTATTTTCATCTCAAGCGCTGCTTATAATCCGTTTGTCTAGTAATTAATTTGTTTTCATTGCATTAGTAACACCATTGTATAGTCCTTGCAAGATATTCAGAAGAGAGACCTTGTATAAGCTAGAAATAGCTTTCTTCTCAATTCTATTGTTATATATCGCTGTATATTTGAATAAATTTATAAGTATGTAATATGTTGAAAACGAATAAATATTGTTTAAACTAACAAAACCAGCTCAAATATAATAATACATAAAGGGCACAGTCAACAAAACCAGCTCAAACATAATAATGCATAAAGGGCACAGTCAACAAAACCAGCTCAAACTTAGTAATACATAAAGGGCACAGTCAGCAAAACCAGCTCAAACATAGTAATACATAAAGGGCACAGTCAGCAAAACCAGCTCAAACATAATAATACATAAAGGGCACAGTCAACAAAACCAGTTCAAACATAATGATACATAAAGGGCACAGTCAACAAAACCAGCTCAAACATAATAATGCATAAAGGGCACAGTCAACAAAACCAGTTCAAACATAATGATACATAAAGGGCACAGTCAACAAAACTAGCTCAAACATAATAATACATAAAGTAATTGACGCAGTATGTTCGTAACCTGTTAGGAGATGAATGTCTGTAATCATTATGGCTAGCTGGGTCAGAAGAGTATTCGCCCTGTAAGCAAAAAGTCACAAGTTTGAGTCCAGGATATAATATATACCAAATTGATTGACAGCACGGGAAACTGCCTTGCCGCGGTTGCACGTAAACATGGTTAGTTGCTGCAACCAACTTCGCTCTGGTCCTTATCGTCATATCGCAAATTGAGACAATAAAGAAAAAGGCAAGCAAGACTATCTTTACATGTGCTTCAGAATGCACATATGTTTATGGTGTAAAACACAAGTATGTATCATATATTATTCAATATTGTTCCTGTGCTCGTATGTTCTTTGTATCCACTAACTGAGTTTCCTTGTAAGTACTGACTTGTGTCAACTAGAGGTGAGTATGTAAAGTAAACATATGAGTGTGAACAAGTTAAATGCATATACGGTCAATTCTTTTTTTTCCTTATTTTTTTGAATGGGGTTTAACGCCATGTTCAACACATTTCAGGTTATATATGGCATATCCAGTTTTACTGGTGGAGGAAGACCTCAGACTGATTCAGATTAAGTAAACCACCGTCTTTTCGCAAGTAACTGGAAACTTTCTAACATAAAGTTTTAGGGGCAAGCGGGACTCCAGCCAACGATCTTAGCGGTGAGAGGTAAGTGATCTTGAGACGGGGCTTTAGACCACTCGGCCACGCAGGACCCCTCTACGGTCAATTCAAAGTTCGATCATTGAACAGTATAGGTAAAGCATGTTATAACGATTCGAAGGTACATAACTCTTATCGGCAATAATTTAATATATAGTAGAATTCAATTAAAAGTAGTATGTTATTGATTGCTAACTATTGAACACATGAGACAGTATGTTTGTAAAATAGTAAATTGATAGAGAGGATGACCGTAGCTTACTTTTTTTTATTTGAGTGATACACAAAGTGAAGAACTGATTCTTTAACATGTTTTAACTAAGTGAAGAGACCAAAGCAATACCATTTTCCTATGGCAAATTGCGAATAGCGGAGTGTAACAAGATATAAAAAAATATATGATCAGGCATCAAATCAAACTTACATTATAAACGTACACTTCCTAATAAACTATATGTTACACTTTTATCATGCCAAATGACCTTAAGTATCAAAAATGTTTCATGCACACCTTGTGCTGAAACCATTTTCAAACCAATGATCTGCATACATACGTGTAATTCGATATTTTAAATCTTTAAGTAATAATGATATGTGAAAATGTTTCAAATATGATATAAATTCTTTTTAAATACAAAATTTCAGAAGACTAATACATACACTTCGTGATTGGTATATTCATATACTATATATATATATATAGCATGTGAGAAGTCATGAATCCTTAACTGGGTCCTACTCATATAAAGCTATCAGTTCATGTATGTAAATTTGTCCGCCCTGTCCAGATGTGTTGCATGTAATTCCATAGTATAAAAGTCATGGTCGACACCAAATGTATTGGTTTGGCAGAGGCCTTGATATTGTATCTATGGTTTGCAGTGTAGCTAGGCGCACTCGCCGTAGTCTGGTCTGTACATTTATGTCTTGGTTATTCACAAATAATTATCTTCATATATATATAATGTTTTGTGAATGAGCATCTGAAAAGATCCCAAAAATCGTAAATTCCGTTGTTGTGAATTTAATTATCTCCCTTTATATATATATGTGTGTGTGTGTGTGTGTGTGTGTGTGTGTGTGTGTTTGTGAAAGAGAATTAACAATTTCAAACATGTTGCGCCTCTTTAATATTGGTATCATCAATATATTTGCCTAAAGAGATTCTACTCAATCTTTGCAATGGCATGATATAAATATCTATAATGACGTTTGTTTCCAGGAGGCTAGGCGTCTGTTGCCAAACTTTAATTGGGCCATTTATTCTTATTATTCCTGAATTGACGTAAACACACAAACTGATGCTTCTTTTAAATATAATTACACATTTTATCTACTAATAGATCGTGTAATTTTGGCAAGCAATTTTATAGTCAAAATGGTCTTAATCCCATCGTTAATTATAATAATTTCCTATAACTAGGGGGGAATTTGATGAAATAAGTTTCAAATGGGATGAACGAGGTATATTAAGCTGTTGTGTTACCGTTCCGATTCTTTCATTTTGTAAAGACATTTCATAATCAAAAACTTAATATTCCGTATTTCAGATATGAAGTCATAACTGTCCTCACAAGATATCATTGACACTTAAATGTCTATATTGGTATTACATGATACGGGTTTTGTTATAAATCTGTGACGCTCAATTATATATAACGTATGACAACTTTTGTTTTATATTATACACATAAATATAAACACTTAGGATTAAACCCAATTTTACGCCTATGAACGCATGACCATATGGAACAATTATTATTATTCTCCAAGTGTTACTATTTGAACATTTTTGATAAATGATTTACTATAAACATGAGTAAAGAATATTTTATATCTTCTTGGACCATTGTCTATCATACTGATAAAAAACAACAGTTTTTTTTGTAATTTGTGAACACAAGTGTGAGATAAATTGTTAAGAGGAAACAGCAATTTTATGAAATAGACGTAAATTTCCATTACTTCCGTCTTGTCGTACACTAAAATGTCATTATCTTTCTGCTCTGGCTTCAGCACAAGCATCGGACACATCGGTGCATCACATCAAGTGTTAATTTTTATATAATATTATATTTATCTGAGATGCACGTGTTTTATAATATGCGCGTGTGCCTGTTTTCCATTTGAAGGAGGATTGTCTGACGGTGCTTTTACTGGAGCATAACGCTATTTCAACACAGTATACATGCTTATCTATTTGTATATGCAGAAGATTCCATAATCAATCTGTGTAGAACAAACGCCCTATTGCAGGTCATAGGTGGTTCAAGTGGATTGGGACAAGTGGATAAGACACTTGAATACGTAGCAAGAGGACCAGATCTCTGTTCCCATCAAATATATATTTGTCAAATCTAAAATCTCGGTAGTAAAAGGAAACAAATATACAATCGAAATATACAATCGTTGCGCTCAATTTCTCATAATATGTTAATGAATACTGTAAACATATGGTGGAGCAACCGTTATTTATATATTGCAATTTCAAAGTGGTAACACTTCTTGTTTCCTTTCTGTTATATTTATATTGTCATTGTATCTGTGATAAGTATTTGCAATTGTTTGCGCTTGTACAGTTGTAGTGGTTGTGTCACTTGACTGCTACTACTTTTGTTTGGTTGTTTCCCTTTTGTCAGTGCCATGGCGTTCGAAAGTGACATCCATTGTGCCATCATTTTCTTAGATGTATAACCATACAAGCAATACTGTTTATTGTACGAGATTACGCAAGTGCTGACATATATTTTCTGGTAATAACAACATAAAACTCCAAAATATAGCTGATAAACGGAACGAGTATGGCTTCTATTCGGTAAAACTTCACTTAATCAATACTAGCTGACGTCGTGTTCATTTCTACTTTTCGACAATGCACAAATGTTTCGCCATTTATTCCTAGCTAACGATGCAGTTAATTGTCTGAAATGAAATAAAACAGTGGTTGGTTTAATAGTATTTGATTTAATGAAAGTATAAATATGATTTTAAAATTAAGCTATATATAAATGAGCAGAAATGATGCAGAACGCTTTATTCGATTCCTCAACATCTTGGTCCAGTCGATATTAGATTTGGAAAGAAATACATTATGCCACATCATTGGTTTAGATGTATCTTCATATTATCACATATAAGAAAATGTCTTATTTATATCCATGGGTATGGTTTATTGGCAAGTTGTCTGTAAAATTTCTATATATTTTCACTATATGTGATGAACAGACACAGAAACAACATTTCCTGGTCATTCAGCTCCACAACACTAACCATAGAAAAGTCTACAGCAAACGGAACATCCGTTGCAAATGTCGTCAACATTATATCTGATAATAGTCTAAAATGACATTTATCTTTAAATCTCAATCCCGTTACCGACACGGCGCCTCAATGAAAATAACGCAAATTAAGTATCAGATCATAGCTGTAATAGAGACGTAAAAGACAGATAAGACGGATAATGGTTCAAAAGTTAGAAATCCAAGTAAAGATATGTAGGATATTTAACCTTTCCAATTTTACAATAATAATAATAAATCAGACAAAAGGAAATAAGACATTTCATTCTAAATATGTTCAATAACAGCAGCAGCTTAACGACGCCGAGTTTTTCATAAAGATTTAAACAACATATAAGCCGGGTACGTGTTCTTATATCTCCGTCGTGCCGTACGAAAGTCATCGAGTATTATTTCTTTGTATGAAATCATATCTATCGTTTTATTTACTTGTATATTTCTTGAACATTGTTTTTTTTATTATACATCATACCGTATTTGTAAGAGTACAGTCTGGTGTAGTTACTTTTATTGATGGGATAGTATATGAATGCAATATATTTGAAATACAATTCGGAAGCTTATCGGTCCGTTGTCTAAAGTATAGAATAAAACTGATTAAATCACAGTCGGTTTTACTATTTTTGTCATATCTGATCACAAATGAGTGGTATAGAATTAAATGTGCAAATACGGCAATATTAATCAAATATGTACATTGACATTATTTCAATCTTGTCATACCCTTTGCCGTTATTATATTGCTACTTTGTTTTAATCTTGTCATACCCTTTGTTATTATTATCTTGCTACTTTGTTTCAATCTTGTCATACCCTTTGACGTTATTATCTTGCTACTTTGTTTCAATCTTGTCATACCCTTTGTCGTTATTATCTTGCTACTTTGTTTCAATCTTGTCATACCATTTGTCGTTATTATCTTGCTACTTTGTTTCAATCTTGTCATACCCTTTGTCGTTATTATCTTGCTACTTTGTTTCAAGCTTGTCATACCCTTTGTTATTATTATCATGCTACTTTGTTTCAAACTTGTCATACCCTTTGTCATTATTATCTTGCTACTTTGTTTCAATCTTGTCATACCATTTGTCGTTATTATCTTGCTACTTTGGCTTCAGTCTTGTCATACCCTTTGATATTATCTTGCTACTTTGTTTTAATCTTGTCATACCCTTTGTCGTTATTATCTTGCTACTTTGTTTCAATCTTGTCATACCCTTTGTCATTATTATCTTGCTACTTTGTTTCAATCTTGTCATACCCTTTGTCATTATTATCTTGCTACTTTGTTTCAATCTTGTCATACCCTTTGTCGTTATTATCTTGCTACTTTGACATCAGTCTTGTCATACCCTTTGTTATCATCTTGCTACTTTGTTTCAATCTTGTCATACCCTTTGTCGTTATTATCTTGCTACTTTGTTTCAATCTTGTCATACCCTTTGTCATTATTATCTTGCTACTTTGTTTCAATCTTGTCATACCCTTTGTCGTTATTATCTTGCTACTTTGTTTCAATCTTGTCATACCCTTTGTCGTTATTATCTTGCTACTTTGTTTCAATCTTGTCATATCCTTTGTCGTTATTATCTTGCTACTTTGGCTTCAATCTTGTCATATCCTTTGTCGTTATTATCTTGCTACTTTGTTTCAATCTTGCCATACCCTTTGTCATGTCTCCTAAAACTGACATAAGTTGTATTATATCAACACCATCACGTCTCCTAAAGCTGACATAAGTTGTATTATATCAAAGCTCTCATGTTTTCTTGAGCTGGCCTCAACTGTGTTGTATCAACACCCTTATGTTTCCTAGAGCTGACATTAGCGGTATAAAATCAACAGCCTCATATCTCCTAGAACTGACCTAAGTTTTGTTATATCAACATCCTCACGTCCCCTAGAGCTAACATAAGTTGTATCACATCGACACCCTCATGTATCCTAGCATAACATAAGTGGTATTATATCAACACCCTCATATCTCCTAAAGCTGACCTAAGTTGTATTATATCAACACCCTCATGTCTCCTAGAGCTGATCTAAGTGGTAATATACAAACACCCTCATGTCTCCTAGAGCTGATCTTAGCGGTAGTACACAAACACCCTCATGTCTCCTAGATTTTATCTAAGTTGTACTATATCACCACCCTCATGTCTCCTACAGTGGACCTTATTTGTATTATACCAACACCCTCTTGTCTCCTAGAGCTGACCTATGTTGTATTATATCAACACCCTCGTGTCTCCACCCAATAGTCAATAGTCTCATGTCTAATAGGACGGACCTAAGTTGCGTTATATCAACACCATCACAACTCCTAGATCTCTTAGGTCTGACCTAAGTTGCATTATATCAGAACCCTCATGTCGCTTAGAGCTGACCTAAGTTGTGATATATCAACTCTCTCGTGTTTCCTAGAGCTGACCTATGTGATATTATATCAACACCCTCATGTCTCCTAAACTTGACTTATGTTGTATTATATCAAAACCATCGTGTCTCCTAGAGCTGACCTATGTGATATTATATCAACACCCTCGTGTTTCCTAAAGCTGACTTATCTTCTATTATATCAACATCATCGTGTCTCCTAGAACTGACCTATGCTGTATTATATCAAAACCCTCATGTCTTCTAAAGCTGACCTACGTTGTCTTATATCAACACCCTCACGTCTCCTAGAGCTAACTTAAGTTGTATCATATCAACACCCTCATGTCTCCTGCAGCTGACCTAAGTTGCATTATACCAACACCCTCATGTCTTCTACAGCTGACCTAAGCTGTATTATACCAACACCCTCATGTCTTCTAGAGCTGAACTAAGTTGTATTATACCAACACCTTCATGTCTTCTAGAGCTGAATTAAGTTGTATTATACCAACACCCTCATGTCTTTTATAGCTGACCTAAGTTGTATTATACCAAACCCTCAAATATCCAAGAGCTGGTCAAGGTTGTGCTATATCAACACCCTCGTGTCTCCTAGAGCTGACCTAAGTAGTATTATACCAACACCTTCATGTCTTCTAGAGCTGAACTAAGTTGTATTATACCAACACCCTCATGTCTTTTATAGCTGACCTAAGTTGTATTATACCAACACCCTCATATCTCCAAGAGCTGACCTAAGTTGTATTATATCCACACCCTCAAGTTTCCTAGATCGGACCTAATTTGTATTATATCAACACCCTCATGTCTCCTAAAGCTGACCTATGTTGTATTATATCGATAGTCACATGTCTCCTAGGGCAGACTTAAGTTGTGTTATATCAACACCATCACATCTCCTAAAGCTAACCTAAGTTGTTTAATATCAATACCCCCATGTCTCCTAGAGCTGATCTAAGTTCCATTACACGATTTATATCAACACCCTTGTATTTTCTTGAGCTGACTTAAGTTGTATTATATCAACAACCTCATATCTCCCAAAGTTGACCTAAGATGTGATATATCAATATTCTCATATCTCTTAGAGCTGACCTAAGTTGTAATATATCAACACTCTCGTGTTTCCAAGAACAGACCTATATTGTATTATATCAAAACCCTCGTGTCTCCTAGAGCTGACATATGAGGTATTATATCAACACCCTCGTGTCTCCTTAAGCTGACCTATGTTGTATTATATCAACACCCTTGTGTCTCCTAGAGCTTACCTATGCTGTATTATATCAACACTCTAGTGTCTCCTAGAGCTAACCTATGCTGTATTATATCAACACCCTCATGTCTCATAGAGCAGACCTTAGTTGTATTATATCAACAACCTCATGTCTCCTAGAGCTGACATACGCTGTATTACATCAAAAATCTCATGCCCCTAGAGCTGACAAACGCTGTATTATATCAACAACCCCATGTCTCCTAGTGACGATCTATGCTGTATTAAATCAACATCATCGTGTCTCCTAGAGTTGACCTATGCTGTATTATATCAACACCCTAGTGTCTCCTAGAGCTTACCTATGCTGTATTATATCAACACCCTAGTGTCTCTTAGAGCTTACCTATGCTGTATTATATCAACACCCTCATGTCTCATAGAGCTGACCTTAGTTGTATTATATCAACAACCTCATGTCTCCTAGAGCTGACATACGCTGTACTACATCAAAAACCACATGCCCCTGGAGCTGACCTATGCTGTATTATATCAACAGCCTCATATCGCCTAGAGCTGATCTATGCTGTATTAAATCAAAATCCTCGTGTCTCCTAGAGCTGACCTATGCTGTATTATATCAACAACATTATGTCTCAGAGAGCTTACCAATGCTATATTATATCAACCCCCTTATGTCTCCTAGAGCTGACCGATGTTGTATTATATCAACACGGTCATGTCTCCTAGGGCTGACATATGTTGTATTATATCAACACCCTCATGTCTCATAGGGCTGACCTATGTTGTATTATATCAACACCCTCATGTCTCCTAGAGCTTACCTATGCCGAATTATATCAACACCCTCATGTCTCGTAGTGCTGACCTATGTTGTATTATATCAACACCCTCATGTCTCCTAGAGCTTACATATGCTGTATTATATCAACACCCTTATGTCTCCTAGGGCTGACATATGTTGTATTATATCAACACCCTCATGTCTCATAGGGCTGACCTATGTTGTATTATATCAACACCCTCATGTCTCCTAGAGCTTACCTATGCTGTATTATATCAACACCGTCATGTCTCCTAGTGCTGACCTATGTTGTATCATATTAACACCCTCATGTCTCCTAAAGCTGACCTATGTTGCATTATTTCAACACCCTCATGCCTCCTAGAGCTGACCTATGCTGTATTATATCAATAACACCATGTTTCCTAGAGCTGACCTATGCTGTATTATATCAACACCCTCATGTCTCCTAGAGCTGACCTATGCTGTATTATATCAACACCCTCGTGTCTCATAGAGCTGACCTATGCTGTATTGTATTAGCAACCTCATATCTCATAGAGCTGACCTATGCTGTATCATATCAAGACCCTCGTGTCTCCTAGAGCTGACCTATGTTGTGTTATGTCAACATCCTCATATCTCCTAAAGCTGACCAATGTTGTATCATATCAACACCCTTGTGTCTCCTTGAGTTGACCTATGCTGTATTATATCAACAACCTCATGTCTCCTAGAGCTGACCTATGTTGTATCATATCAACACCCTCGTGTCTCCTTGAGTTGACCTATGCTGTATTATATCAACAACCTCATGCCTCCTAGAGCTGACATATGTTGTGTCATATTAACAGCCTTATGTCTCCTAGAGCTGACCAATGCTGTATTTTATCAACACCTCATATCTCCAATAGCTGACCTATGTTGTGTGATATCAACAACAGCATGTATCCTAGAGCTAACCTATGTTGTGTTATATCAACACCCTCAAGTGTCCAAGAGCTGACCTATGTTGTATCATATCAACACCCTCGTGTCTCCTAGAGCTGAACTATGTTGTATTATATCAATACCCTCATGTCTCCTAGATCTGACCTGTGTGGTATTATATCAATACCCTCATATCTCCTAGAGCTGACCTATGTTGTATTATATCAACACCTTCATGTCTCGTAGAGCTGACCGATGTTGTATCATATCAACACCTTCATGTCTCCTAGTGCTGACCTGAGTTGTAATATATCAACACTTTCATGTCTCCTAGAGCTGACCTATGCTGTATTATATCAACACCCTCATATCTCATAGAGCTGACCTTTGCTGTATTATTTCAACACCCTCATATCTCCTAGAGCTGATCTATGTTGTGTTATATCAACACCCTCATATCTCCTAGAGCTAATCCAAGTCTCTCATAGAGTAAACTAAGCTGTATTATATCAACACCCTCATATCTCGTAGAGCTGACCTATGTTGTATTATATCAACACCCTCATATCTCCTAGAGCTAATCTAAGTGTCTCCTAGAGTAACCTAAGCTGTATTATATCAACACCCTCATATCACCTAGAGCTGACCTAAGGTGTATTATATCAACACCTTCATATTTCCTAGAGCTGATCTATGTTATATTATATCAATACCCTCATGTCTCCTAGATCTGACCTGTGTTGTATTATATCAATACCCTCATATCACCTAGAGCTGACTTATGTTGTATCATATCAACACCCTCTTGTCTCCTTGAGTTGACCTCTGCTGTATTATATCAACAACTTCATGTCTCCTAGAGCTGACCTGTGTTGTATTATATCAAGACCCTCGTGTCTCCTAGAGCTGACCTATGCTGTATTATATCAACACCTTCATATCTCCTAGAGCTGACATATGCTGTATAATATCAACACCATCATGTGTTCTGAAGCTGACCTTTGTTGTATTATATCAACACCCTCATATCTCCTAGAGCTGACCTATGTGGTATTATATCAACACCCTCATATCTCAAGGAGCTGACCTTTGTTGTATTATATCAACAACCTTATGTATCCTAGAGCTGACCTATGTTGTATTATATCAACACCCTCATATCTCCTAGAGCTGACCTATGTTGTATTATATCAACACCCTCATATCTCCTAGAGCTGACCTATGTGGTATTATATCAACACCCTCATATCTCCTAGAGCTGGCCTATGTTGTATTATATCAACACCTTCATATCTCCTAGAGCTGACCTATGTTGTATTATATCAACCGCCTCATGTCTTCTAGAGCTGACCATTGTTGCGCTATATCAACACCCTCATATCTCCTAGAGCTGACCTATGTTGTATTATATCAACACCCTCATATCTCCTAGAGCTAATCCAGGTCTATCATAGAGTAAACTAAGCTGTATTATATCAACACCCTCATATCTCCTAGAGCTGACCTATGTTGTATTATATCAACACCCTCATATCTCCTAGAGCTAATCTAAGTGTCTCCTAGAGTAACCTAAGCTGTATTATATCAACACCCTCATATCACTTAGAGCTGACCTAAGCTGTATTATATCACCACCCTATTGTATCCTAGAGCTGACCTAAGGTGTATTATATCAACACCTTCATATCTCCTAGAGCTGATCTATGTTATATTATATCAATACCCTCATGTCTCCTAGATCTGACCTGTGTTGTATTATATCAATACCCTCATATCACCTAGAGCTGACCTATGTTGTATCATATCAACACCCTCTTGTCTCCTTGAGTTGACCTCTGCTGTATTATATCAACAACTTCATGTCTCCTAGAGCTGACCTGTGTTGTATTATATCAACACCCTCGTGTCTCCTACAGCTGACCTATGTTGTATCATATCAACACCCTCTTGTCTCCTAGAGCTGACCTATGCTGTATTATATCAACACCATCATATCTCCTAGAGCTGACCTGTGCTGTATTATATCAACATCCTCATATCTCCTTGATCTGACCTATGTTGTATAATATCAACACCCTCATATCTCCTTGATCTGACCTATGTTGTATAATATCAACACCTTCATATCTCCTAGAGCTGACCTATGCTGTATTATATCAACACCCTCATATCTCCTTGATCTGACCTGTGTTGTATAATATCAACACCGTCATATCTCCTAGAGTAACCTATGTTGTATCATATCAACACCCTCGTGTCTCCTAGAGCTGACCTATGTTGTATTATATCAACATCCTCATTTCTGTTACAGCTGACCTATGTTGTGTTATACCAACACCCTCATATCTCGTAGAGCTGACCTATGTTGTATCATATCAACACCCTCGTGTATCTTAGAGCTGCCCTATGTTGTATCCTATCAACACCCTCGTGTCTCCTAGAGCTGACCTATGTTGTATCATATCAACACCCTCATGTCTCTAAGAGCTGACTTATGTTTTATTATATTAATACCCTCATATCTCCTAGAGCTGACCTATGTTGTATCATATCTACACCCTCGTGTGTCCTAGAGCTGACCTATGTTGTATAATATCAACACCCTCGTGTATCCTAGAGCTGACCTATGTTGTATCATATTAACACCCTCGTGTCTCCTAGAGCTGACCTATGCTGTATTATATCAACACCCTCATATCTCCTTGATCTGACCTATGTTGAATTATATCAACAACCTCATGTCTCCTAGATCTGACCTATGTTGTATTATATCAACACCATCATGTCTCCTAGAGCTGACCTATGTTGTGTTATATCAACACCTTCATGTCTCCTAGAGCTGACCTATGTTGTGTTATATCAACATCCTCATGTCTCCTAGAGTTGACCTATGTTGTGTTATATCATCACCTTCATGTCTCCTAGAGCTGACCTATGTTGTGTTATATCAACACCTTCATGTCTCCTAGACCTGACCTATGTTGTGTTATATCAACATCCTCATGTCTCCTAAAGCTGACCTATGTTGTGTTATATCATCACCTTCATGTCTCCTAGAGCTGACCTATGTTGTGTTATATCAACAACCTCATGTCTCCTAGATCTGACCTATGTTGTGTTATATCAACACCCTCTTGTCTCCTATAGCTGACCTATGTTGTGTTATATCAACACCCTCATGTCTCCTAGAGCTGACCTATGTTGTGTTATATCAACATCCTCATGTCTCCTAGAGCTGACCTATGTTGTGTTATATCAACATCCTCATGTCTCCTAGAGCTGACCTATGTTGTGTTATATCAACATCCTCATGTCTCCTAGAGCTGACCTATGTTGTGTTTTATCAACATCCTCATGTCTCCTAGAGCTGACCTATGTTGTGTTATATCAACACCCTCATGTCTCCTAGAGCTGACCTATGTTGTGTTATATCAACACCCTCATGTCTCCTAGAGCTGACCTATGTTTTGTTATATCAACATCCTCATGTCTCCTAGAGCTGACCTATGTTGTGTTATATCAACATCCTCATGTCTCCTAGAGCTGACCTATGTTGTGTTATATCAACACCCGTATATCTCTTAGAGCTGACCTATGTTGTGTTATATCATCACCCTCATATCTCTTAGAGCCTTATTGATATTATATCCCCGAGAAACAGCTACACTGAATGAGGAATCAGATATAATAAGTTAATAATAAGTTGAATTTTAAAGAAGATATAAGGTTAAACTAGATATAAATCCATTTAATATGTATTCCCCGACTGTGTGTTTCATAATTTCGTAAGGGGTCATAACTCCTGTAAAATAATATACCTTTACCGATGTTATTCATCGCCCACATACGCACTAACGGACGGAGATGGTAAACACCAAATGCCCATCACCATTCATCGAGTGACCGCGGCGGAACAATTGTAAATCCATTAAGAAATAGTTTCATTCTCGTTTTACAGCCGATAAAAACATTTCGTGGCACAATGCGACGTCGACGCTTTAAAGTAATTGCATTTCTGTAAGACATGCAAACTTTTAATATAATTGTATAACCGTCGGTACAATAAGATGCTTTCTCGGAGAATCCATCAAGGCAGATCCTGTATGTTAATCGTTTTGCTTGAATTTTTCCCAATTTTAATCCCTCCGGATATCTGTTTGAGGCGTGTGTTTTTTAAAACTGCTGCACAAAGTATGTTCCGTGTAAATGCCCAATACAATATCAATACCAGAATATCAAGTAGGATCAATATTTAAGCCGTTTCCATGGTAAAAGTCAAAGAACAGTAGCCAGGATATACGGTTCCATCGATAGATTGGTAGAGTATAGGATGTGACATGATACGGACGCAATGACTTCCAGCCATTTTGAAAGGTCACGGTCACATTGGTAAATTACTGTGAAATCCATAGTCGGAAACCCACGCGTAATCCATTGCGATACTCTCCATTTATCCGTGAGATATTACACTAGCTTTGCGTGATTTCTACCAAGTCACAATGCAACCATATGATTGGATCCTTCACGATTTCATGAAGGGAATGTTATCCAATCGCAACGCTTGTTCATGTAAACACCGTTTTGATAAGACGTTGTTAACGTTAGCTGTATTTTGTTCTGTTCTGTTAAAATAAAACGACGCAGAGCTAGCGTAATATCCCATGGGTGATGAATGGAGAGTATCAGAATTGACACCCGTGGGTATCCGACGATGTGAGAAATCATGCGATGCCTTTCTTAAGGAACAAATTGCAATGTCTGGGCTCAGACTAATTACCAATGATGAGTAGTAAACATTTAAAATTATAATGATACTCGTTCAGAAGATAAACTGCTTTGCACTGTCTCGCCTTTAAAAGAAATTGAAACAAGTGCAAACCTTGCCTAATGGGTTCTTCTAGAACGTATATTATTGTACTGATGGTGGTAAGCAATGACAGTCTGCATGTCTTACAGAGATATTATTAATTAATTCAAAGTGTCGACGTCGCCATGAGCAACGGTATGATTCTGAAATATTATTTATCCGCTGTAAAACGAGAATGAATCTACTGTTGAATGCTTTTGTAATTGTTACGTCCCCGCAATCTGTAATTGTTACGCCCCTGCAATCTGTAATTGTTACGCACCCACAATCGGTAATTGTTACGCCCCTGCAATATGTAATTGTTACGCCCCCACAATATGTAATTGTTATGCCCCCACAATCTGTAATTGTTACGCCCCCACAATCTGTAATTGTTACGTCCCCACAATCTGTAATTGTTATGTCCCCACAATCCAGTAAATGGTGAAAAGCATTAAGTGCTACCCCTGTTCGTCCATTGGTGTGTACGGTCGTGCGCCATGTTGGTTTCTGATGAATAACTTCTAAAATGTTTTACAGAAGTTACGACTTATTTTATATATAACCGGGGCATACATGTTCTATAGACTCTTGTCTAGTTTAACAATATATATTTTTATAGTTGCAGCTTATTATAAACGTGTTATTGTTTCCAGGGAGCTAATTCAGTGTTGCTCGACGATAGAATAAAACGTTTTAAATATTCAATTAGTTCATAAAGTGTAAGGATAAACGTTAAATAAATATTGATCATCTTTCTAAAAGATAAACTTCTTTGGACTTTCTCGTCTTAAAAGGAAACGAGGTTCTTACAAAGTTTCCTATGCTACCACTGATTTTATGAATAATAAAAAAATGAATTGTCAGACGGTAATACTTCTACACGGTTATACGTTCAAATGTGTAAACATGATATTATTTGAAAAGTACAAACATGAAGTAATTACTTTTAAATAGTAACTTATGTTAGGTTCATTTATATGTTGCTTGACTGTTTCCATAGGCTGGAGTTAGCTCAGTCGTTAGCGCGTCTGATTGTCAATTCAAGGCGTGAGTACAAATCACCGCCCGGTCAATCTCCGTGATGGTTGATATACGACATTGCGTCTCATTATCATTCGTCTCTCACCGCTGATTCAAGTGGGAAAGTTATCAGTTTCTTGCGGAAATTAGTGTGCTCGAGTACTGGTTAACCTTCCAGGATTCCAGGAAACAGTGGTTAGGTTAACTGATCGTCTATTAGCCCTCGATGGCATAAAATGACACTAAACATCCAATCAATCAATCAAGCAATCAATCAATCAATCAATCAATCAATCAATCAACCAAAGGCTTGAGCGCCTTAGTCCGGAACTCGTCTGGCTTTTTTCTATTTATCTTTTTTTTTTAATTCTTAAATTTATGATTAATCATAACAGTAAACTTTTAAAATTTAACATGTTGTACAACTTGAGTAAGTCAATGTAAAAATGACATTTCACTTAAAGAAACGCATTTAGTTGATATGTCAAAATTAATATACAAACCAAATGAATCTTCGCCACCTTACAAGAGCGATTTGATAATTTCCTGCGAAGAGAATCTGTATAAGAATTATTATCCTTCGTTTCAATGCTCTTTACTGCCATGATGTGTGTTGTAGAATTTGTTGAACATCATAACTTGAATATGAACAAAATATGTTTAAACCAAAACATGAATGCAATCGATTTAAATATTGCATTGTATCCTGTTAAAGGGAGCGTATCAGAAAAAGACTATACATATCTTAAAGGGATTATATCAGGAAAAAAGCGCTATAAATGTCTCAAAAATAAAAGTTATTTTAAAAATAGATTAAGAGCATCTCATTATCATTAATAAATAAAATCCAAATGGTTTGTTATGTCAACTTCACCAAAACTTGACATAATCGATATTTAAATTGGAGTGCAAAACGAAATCCCCATTCTAAAAATAGACAGCACTTACTTACCATTTTATCGTCATTCAAACACCTTCTAAGATGAAATTAATTGTATTACGTGGTCATATTGAAATCAAAATGTAATCGAGTGACTCATTTAATGCTCACAAAATAAGTTGCAATTTCAAGTGGGAAATCTATTTTCAATATAACATTATGGCATGTTTAAATAGATACCATTTTGGCAATGCAGGATCAATGAGTATATATATGATATGCTATATTGGAAATAAATGTTTTTAGCCAATTTAAATTTTATGAAAAATCCTGATATATTCCCTTTAATAAAAATGAATAAAAAGCATATTTTTTCATACGAATAATTTGGTATGTCAAATTCACCAAAACGTGACAAAATAAACTTAAATCGGGGTGTATAATTGAGACAAACTCCTCATTCTGAAAATAAACATCACTTAAATACTGCTTGACTTCCTTTGCGTCGTCATTTGGACTCCTCATAAGATGAAACATTTTTACTATGTGTAAATCTGTATAATTATTCATAGTGAAATCGAAATGAAAACACTTTTTGAATACGTTACAAAATGTTTTTGTCTAACCTAAGCCCGTAGCCCAAATTAGGAAATCCCTTTTCAATACATTATTTTGGCGTGTTAAAATAAACAGATATTGGCTTGGCAATACGGGGTCAATGAGTATATTATTGTATTTAGCCAATTTTATTATTTTTTTTAAAAATCCTGACATATTCGCTTTCGACCGGACGATGTTGTTATTCCATAAAGCTATATCACTTTCTATCTGGAACTTATCTGGAAGTTGCATATTAAATTCTACAAATTCTACCGATAATATTACCGACAGTTTTATCGTGATGGTGGAGGAAAATGTAACATCGAAATTGAATTTGCAGATCCATGAATTTTGAGAGATAACACAAAATATTGTTTACTACGTTCGTACTGGGCATTTGCCTGTCTAAAATTACTGGTGAACGTAAACGTCTCACACCACTATTACATTTCACATTATAACATTTATGTCCAAAACAGAGTAAAAAATAAAATTCTGCAGCATGTGTCTGGGCTCAATTTCTTTACTGGTTCAAGATATGCAATTATAATGGGGGAAAAGCAGGTTGAGATTTTTTTAATTCAATTCTTTTGTGAGACCTATCAATTTCCAGAGTAATAATATGTCAACTATTCGCCCTAGATGCGGTTCGAACCAACAATTCTAGAATGACACAGAATTGACCAGAAAGCTGGTATCAGCATCATATTTTCAGTGGTGATTTCTTAAATACTGACCATTTTACTCATGCTAGCAAAAAACAAACCATTGCAGTACAAAGCCCTGAAAAAAATAGAAAAGAGAACTAAAGTTTTATTTCTGCCTCCATCATCTGTCTGGAGTACTCAATGGAGATAATAGTGATGTGAGTCCGAAAGGAAGCTACATACGAATATTGCTAATCATGGTCAACATAACATTTTATTATATCTATAAATAAATAAATTCTTATTGGCCAGATTGATCCCTCTTTGAACAAAATACTATATGATATTGAACAGTTTTTACTTTGGATTGTGCAAAACTGTGCATAAAATTACAATCTACCACGGTTACTAAAAACAGCCGCTGGGAATTCCAAGTGTTAGCCGAACGCAACGATGGAAACTGAAATGTTCCGAACGCAGCGTTGTTTTCACTGAATGGCTATCAACTTATGCAAGATTTTGTTTTTATTCCCGCCATGGTTCGGATCCCAACCAGGTAATTTTATTTTCAATATATTTTTTAAGATATATTTATTTAATTTCTTTATTTAAATATGTCTACGTGCAATTGTTACATAAAATTTATAATCTTAAGTTGGTGACTTTTTATCATTTCCCGTGCGAAAAAGCTAGACTATCTAGATATAGTAAGGCCCAGAATTCATTTATTTATATTTCATGTAATAAAACGTTATGTACTTTTCAGCTGTGCAATATGATGTGTTATGCATAAGAAAAACATAAATATTGACCTCGGGTACCGCCTCTGTCAATACTATTTTTATAGTGCATAGCACATCATATTACACAAATACAGTATTGTGTAAGCTTGGTGAAGAGCCAATTTAAAATGCAGGTGCTTGAGTGCACACAACAAAAGTTCACGGACGGACAACGGACGACAAACACAGGGCGATCAGAATAAAAATAGGTTTATAATGAAAATAAAAAATAAAAGATAAACAATAGACGTAGCATTAACATAACAATAACTTTCATAATAGAAACAATAAACGCCCAAATTATATACCGGGGGACCTAAACATTGTTAACTGCTGGGGCGTTGCACCCCCCCCCCCCACCTTCACCCCCTACCCTCACACACACACACACACACACACACACACACACACACGCGCGCGCGCGCGCACACACACACACACACACACACTAAAATCCGCCTATAGATGGTTAAAAACTTAAGTATATAACATATATCATTGGATTACTGATATGTTCTTTGTATTCGCTAGCCAAATATGCATGTAATTAATGTGATTAACGGCTTGTGTCACCTAGGGGTGAGTATGTAAAGTAAATATGACAGTGCATAAGTTAAATGTTGGTATAGTCGATTCAAAGTTTGCTCGTAATAGGGCAAGTTCATCATTGAACGCTACAAGTAAAGCACGTTATTACCATTTCGATTGCACGCAATTCATAATTGAGTTCCTCTACCTGTCTTCCCTGTATCAGATATACAAAATAAATCGAAAGTATGTTAACAACTGTACATGAACAGAATATATACATATAATGCCATTATTTTTAAACAATGCATATTATTTCAGATGCATATCTGACACAAACGAGCAATTGCTTTGAAGTTGAATTGCTTATACTGTCTGATTATGCGACATTATATTAGGATATGAATGGTCTATATAACGTGCAAACTTGTCCCCATTCTATTCCGAGGTATATTTTGTTCTCTGGTCTTGTACGTGGTATAAAGGGTATTATAGTCGGAATTTATCATGCAATGCTCATAATTGGTTACAAATGTTGAATCGACATATTTCTGATAATGTATTTATGCTACGGCTGTAATTCTTATCTGGAATAATGTAATCGCATAGAGGAGTCAAATTAAAATCTATATGTTTTATATAAAGCTACCATACTGGAGTTCATGCTGCAGACACATGGTATGATACCCCATCCAGTCACGCTATACTGACACCGGGTCCACCAGACTGAGATATATTCTTTAACTGCTGAGAGCCGAGCGACGAAGCTTCTAGAACCGCGAAATATAAACGTACACTGACCAATATAAATTGACCAATATAAACGTACACTGACCAATATAAATTGACCAATATAAACGTACACTGCCCAATATAAACGTACACTGCCCAATATAAACGTACACTGACCAATATAAAGTGACCAATATAAACGTACACTGACCAATATAAACTGACCAATAAAAACGTACACTGACCAATATAAACGTACACTGACCAATATAAACTGACCAATATAAACGTACACTGAGCAATATAAAAGTACACTGACCAATATAAATGTTAGATTTAACATATATTACACTTTTAACATATTTAATAACCTGAAGTGAAATGTAGCTGGGATATTTATTCTTATTCTTTCTAAATGTACGTAAGCAGGTAGACTTATGTTTCCTTTTACCCTTGACCCCCGTTTATCTACTATAGCTATTGTATTGGGAAATGTTTATCTACTATAGCTAGTGTATTGGGAAATGTTTATCTACTATAGCTAGTGTATTGGGAAATGTTTATCTACTATAGCTATTGTATTGTGAAATGTTTATCTTCTATTGCTATTGTATTGGGAAAAGTTTATCTACTATAGCTATTGTATTGGGAAATGTTTATCTACTATAGCTATTGTATTGGGAAATGTTTTTCAGTAATTGTAATTGTGGCATGTGATTTCGTGGCTAATATGTTCTAAGCAAATAATTATATTTGATAGAAAATATGGATTCTAACCTTTCAAATGAAATAAATGCCAAAGGTTAGAACATATCGTTCCGTTTCTTCTTTTTGTCGAGATATAATATTTGTTATATGATCGTTCCGTTTCTTCTTTTTGTCGAGATATAATATGTGTTATACGATCGTTCCGTTTCTTCTTTTTGTCGAGATATAATATATGTTATATGATCGTTCCGTTTCTTCCATTTTATTAAACCATAACATTTGCTGTGTGACCGTTCCGTTTCTTTTTTTTGTCGAAATATACTAGCTGTTATGTGACCGTTCCATTTCTTCCTTTTTGTCAAGGATATACTAGCTGTTACGTCACCGTTCCGTTTCTTCCTTTTTGTCAAGGATATACTAGCTGTTACATCACCGTTCCGTTTCTTCCTTTTTATAAAAGCATAACAGCTGTTATGTGACCGTTCGTTTTTTTCCTTTTTGTCAGTGTATACTAGCTGTTATGTGACCGTTCCATTATTTCTTGTGAGTCGAAACAGTTCATAATTTAACACTTAAAATCTTCTATTTCAGATACAAAGTCCTTATTGTTATTAAAAAAAATGTGCTTAGATATAAACACTGGAACTGTATGATTTTAACAATTTTATATCATATTTTTGGCTTGTTATAAATCTGCGTAGCTAAACTAAAACCGGTGAATTTTTGTATGACTTTTTATTATACAATGCACCTAAAATGATTGTTTACACCTGTGACCCATTCTTAAGTTTCCAGTTGGCTATTATGGCTTAAAACTGTTCAAAACTTATTGAGTGAACTTTTTTTACTTTTCGGTATGTCAATATTACACTTTATATACCAGTTCATAGTTTATGTTTTGAATGTTGATTGTGTTGTTGTGGTGGCTGAATGTCACGTCTTTTCGTTAAACAAATATTTCTTATCTTATACAATATACTAATAACCGTTTGAAAAAACAGAATATTACTATTCCATTATCTTCAACGTTATTATAATGTAATATAATTGTTACTCTTTTCATATCTTTCAGAATTACACCACTCCTTGCCTGAGATAATAATACATAATTTGTCTTGACAAGCTTCTTCATAAACAGAAGTTCCTTGTCAACTTGAACTACTTTGGCTTAATTAACGGTGCTCCGCATTTAACTATTTAAAAGCTGGTCTCAAGTATCATCAAACAAAGGGTGGCCTTTAAAAGATTAATTGATGGACGGTTGATTAATTAATTACAATATGATACTAGCTTTAGACTATAAAGAGGCTAGTAGTGTAGCGTTTAACATTCCAGATTTGCAATTTTTCTCTACATGCGGTGTCACTTTCTTATACATGCTACTAGCTTAAATTAAATCCAAACCAAGCAGTAATAGATTTACAAATTTACGTCATCGTCTCGCTTGTAAGTACAGGAAAATCTCTCGTGAGATATTATATTTTCTCTTATTTCAAGTTCGTCTTTGAAACGACCTATATTTCAGGTTTTGTTTGTTCACGAAATGTAAGTTAAGTAGTATATATTTTATAGCTTAGAAACCGTGTCCTATGATTTATCAATTGCACAACCAAATTAAGGACTCATATGTCCAACTGCAGATGTAACATTCAGGGGACAGCAATAATCACAATAACATTCACACGACCAACAGTACAATCAACATACATACAATACACCCATACAGAGGAAGGGACAACAGCGCCACCTCCCGGGAATGTTGTGTAGCAAAACCGCACCCAATCCCGCTTTCCCCGTCTTGTCATTATAAAACAAAACATTGAAATAAAACTAGTCCTACTTCCTCATAACTTCTGTGGCCTGCCCTTGCGCAACTGTATGATGTAAACGCAACCAATGATGTCAATAATATAAGCGTTACAGCAGTGAGACTTATGTCATCATTGGATAGCATAGTATGTTTAATGAATTTGGCGAGCTTAATGTCAGGTCTTGTCACTAGCAAAGCTATCCCCATCCAGGAAGAGTCTTTATGTAGTTGGGAATAGCCTGATTTTCACTGAAATTATGAAAACAAAAAAAGACTCCCGTGTTATATTGACCAGACTTTTACCCGTCCAGCTAAAACTCAAACTTGCCAATGTTCTGAAGAAAGTCTACAGACCTCGTGATGGTATCATAATGCGATATATGCATGAGTAAATAAGTGTAGTCACTATATCATAAGATATGCGCACAATTACAATCTAATGTATAAAATATACACTTCATTATATAGCATTCCCCCATGTTGGCAATTAAATGTCATTCACTTAATGTCAGCTGACATAGGTTATCGTGGCATTTTTGTAAGTGTTTGAAACGGAGCTTCCTCTTTTAAAACGACAAATTTCATCATGATAAAAAAAAATGATCACTCATCTTGATCAGGTGCTTCCAATTGGTTCACGTGTCAATGTTGAACTCGAATTTTATATTAAGTATATTGACGTATTAAAACAACGTATAACCAGTATGAAATTACTCTGCTACCGGTATTACTATTGGTTGAATGGTTGTTTAGTATTTACCGCCGCTTTCAACAATGTTTTAATTATATCGCGATGGTGCCTACTTGAGATATTATCTAAGCGTGGTCACACCGGAGTACCATACCACCAAGTTACATTATACTAACACTGGAGTATCATACCACCAAGTCTACCACCAAGTCACATTATACTGGCACTGGAGTATCATACCACCAAGTCACATCATACTGGCACTGGAGTATCATACCACCAAGTCATATTATACTGGCACCGGGCCGATCTGACCCGGAACTATCCTCTGAATGCTGAGCGCCAAGTGAGGAAACTTCTAATAACATTTTGAAGTCTTTGGTATGTATGACCCCGCAGGGGATAGTTACTCTTTGTAAATTGTATGTTGAAGAAAATATATATTGATAACTGTTTTTGTACATGCTGGTTTTAAAATTTTTATTAAAACATCTAACAATTTTATATTAATATTTCTTGCAATTTTTCCTCTATTCCATTTGCATGTATTTGCATGTTTTTCATGGAAGGAAGCCCTGTATGGCTATTATTGTAATAGAAAGGCACAAAAGGGAAAATGGAAAATCTGAATGCAGCCAACAATTATAACGATAATCTATTACGATGACTTAAGAGTGTTCCTGCTTGGTAGGAATAATTCATACAAACAATGTTACATATATTTAGCTATTTTGGTGTTGTTGAATCACATATGATGCGAAATAGAATGCTTTAGAGTTTTGTTACTTTCATGAATATGTAGAGTTTCACAAAGATTTTATTTTGTGAAATTGTACATATTGTCTTTTTATGTTTTAGTTATTATTTTAACAATTATCATAGAAATATTAAATAACATGGTAGACATACTTGTTGAAATGTAAATATAAATCTTTATTTTAAATATCATAATTGGAAGCATTACACGGAATTACATGAAATGTTTATTAGTTTAATTTGTGACTTAAGGACAAATAAACCAAAATCAAATAATTGCAATGACAAATAATTAAACAGTTTCCTGTAATTATATCCTGAAAGAGGTGTATATATAGACAGGTCTTGCAGTTCAAATATACACACTCTTTGGGATATATGTTATTGCACGAAAGCAAAATGTTTTATTTTCAAATATTCTGTTTAAATTAAATTACTATAACTCAAATTTCTGGTTAAAATATTGAGTTAAAACTTGTCTCGATTTAATGATTTTAACTTTAGAAATTATGTTTAAAAATATAGTGTTCATCGAACGATTATGATCATTATGTTATTAAGGAATTAAGAATTATATCTAGTAACTCGCTATACCTTATACCTTTCACAATCTCTCACATAAGCGAGTAATTTCCCATCTATTAAAATCATGTAGTAATGTCTATTGATAAATGATTCTGTTTTGTAACATATGTTAATATGTATTTGAATTATGTTTAACAACATCTATTTGATTTCTGTTAAACAATATAAATGTATAAAATATTGATATTTCATTTTATATGTAATTAATTTCTGTATATTGATGTACATAATATGTAAAGTTCAGAGTTCATATACACGCTCTTTTGGGTATATATTATTGCAGTTATCATTTGCTCCCCGACAACAATAACAAAAACGACAATAACAACAACGACAACAACGACAATAACAACAACGACAACGACAACGACGACAATAACAACAACGACAACAACAACAACGAAGACAATAACAACAACGACAACAACAACGACAACAACGACAATAACAACAACAACGACAACAACAACGACATCGACGACAATAACAACAACGACAACAACAACAACAACAACAACGACGACAATAACAACAACGACAACAACAACGACAACAACGACAATAACAACAACAACAACGACAACAACAACGACAAGGACGGCAATAACAACAACGACAACGACAACGACGACAATAACAACAACAACAACGACAACGACAACGAATCCAGATCATAATAAAATAAGTTCAGAAAGAGTTAAAACCGACCCGTCTGAAAAGAGCTAACTTGCTTGCCGGGTATAATTAAATTCATATTTGCATGGTTTGATAATTAATTACAGAAATAGTTATATATTAAACTGTGTGTAGGTAACATTTATATGTAAATGTGTAATAAATGTGACCTCTGTCCATGTGCTGTGTCTCTCTAATACGAATTTCAGTGAAAGTAGCAACCTCAACATTTAATATAAGATATTGTTTGATGTGAGTGTAACGGTGAGGTAGTGAATATGAATTATTTTTGTGTATGGCCACATCATTGCGACAAGTCAATGGTGGACTAGGAAAAGATGATGGGTAAATTGCTGAGGCGAATGTAGAAAGGTAAGAGAGTAGCACAATTGACTATATTTTGTTTAAAATTCCTATGTCAGCAATGTTAATATCAATGAATTCAATTAATTTAGTGACCATTTGTCCCTTTATCTGTCACCCTTTTCGGACAAATACATTCCGGGTATTTCTCAAACTAAACGGGTAGGGGTGTAAAATAAAATGGAACGAATTGCATAAAGAACAATTTCGAAATGGTTTACACGGTGCAATGAGTAAACGTCCAATGCATTGTTATTTAAATATAGAGCGGAGGATGCAAATAGCATGGATAACCTTAAAGAACAAATTTGCGAGAGTTAGCTCATTGTGTATGAAGCGTAATTATGCAAATCGGTCTGAGTTCCATGTTACAAATAGTGGCACGAAACAAAAATGGTTTGTCAATGGTAAAAATGCGTTCAATGAATTTAACAAACTTAAACCATAGGAAAATAGAGCACCGTTAGCAAAATTAAACAATATTACAAGAAAAGTATTTAAAAGATTTTACATATATAAAGAAAAAAAAAAGATCTTGAAAAATAGCTGTAAAATAATTTAAGAACTATTTTTCTATATAAATATCATGTTCTGATCTATATAAAGACATTAAAAAGCACGATTTCAGAAGAAGGCGAGTTCCTTAACACAAATTATGATTTTACTGATAACGATCTTTTTTCCGAATAGCTAGATAAGTAGATTAGTGTCGCCGAATTAAAACCGCAATTAGATCGCTAAACACCAACAAAATTTTGTCGGGAGATTAATTTGATAACTGAATATCTAATAATTAGCTGCAATACGTTATCTTTGCATATATCCGATATGTTTGATAGTATTTTCTATACACGCTGTTGTCCGCAAAGCCAGATTGCGAAGAGATCTCAAACCTTATATTACTGAACGGAACAGCTAACCTACCACCTGCCATGTATAGAGGATATTTCAGTTAACCCACCACCTGACATTTTATGCATTTTCTCAAAACGTATCAAAACCATGTTTATGAAATCTAGATTTGAATAATAATTAACATCTAGGATAACAATGACCAATCGGGCTATGTACAATAAATGCGTAAGTGTCTCTTAATGGCGTGCACAATGTTTTACAAAGCTAATCACTTTTTGAAATACAAAAGTGGCGGGTTAGCTGTCCCGTTCAGTATATGAATCTACTGGGAACGCTTCCACGGTAGAATCCGCGAATATTTTAGCGACTGGAGTATTGAGGTCAATAAAGAACAAAATATAGAAGTATTCCGTACAAATGATACTGATGAATTGTTTTATAATGTTGTCACCTAGAGGTTGTCGATCAATGCTTTTAACTACTTGGGTTGTTGTTTAACTACATCGGAACTTATCAAATCACCAGTACCTCAGAGGAACAGCTGTATAAGTAATGGATATATTACTTAGTACTATACGTACAAGTGAATGAAAATAGTGAACCCAGTTATCCAACACTTTCGTCGCTTCAATATTCAGTTATGGTAGTGAGGTTTGGAGAATTAGAGAATTATAAGTATGTGTAACGAATCCATTTACAGTATTGTAAGTTATTACCTGGCCTTAAAATATCCAGCTGTAATACTGCTGTGCACTAGGTACTAGTAGCATAATCCATAACATTATTCATAAACAGATGTATCAGAGTTATTAAATACAGTTATGGTTAAGTATACTGTTAGTTTGAAATTTGCGATCGTATATGAGTTTTTTTAAAGGTCGCAAATTTTATTTCACTTTGTAAGCCTTTATGTTTAATTTCAGCGTACTATTCAAAACAACGAGTATGTTTATAGAAAAGTTATTGCATTCAATAAATTCACATATCCTACATCTGAAGCGTTTGAATTACGATATACAATACCAAAAGTTGTCACAGACCGATCGTATTTACTTTGTTTTAGAAATAGAGAATACCATGTTAGTGCCTGATAGTCTAAACACACTAAGGTGAAGTAAAGATTACAATAAGCACGAGCCTTTTTATGATCTGAACCTGATAAATTTGAGGTTATCAAGCACAAACATGATATTTTATTTATCACGTCATTATTTGTGTGTTAATTACCAAAAGGATTTAAGTCGAGCAAGTACATCTGCGGTAAATGCGCCTGAAAAAGTTCCAAATTTTTATTGATGCAATTAATTTTTTGTAATCTTTTTCAGTCAGGTATGATTATCAGTTTATATTGGTTGACATCAATTTTTATAGTAGAACCTTGATGGATCGAACACGACGGGACTGTACAAATTATTTCGAGTTAAGAGTTGTTCGAGCCAAATATTGTTCAACATAATACCATACATGTACATGTATATTTATTAAAATAGGAACTCGTCTGGGACCAGATAAGTGGTTGGAATTATATAGGGTGTTCGAGTCATCCGTGTTCGAGCTAATGAAGTTTTACTGTGTTTATCGATGGTGTTAAATATGCGTGTTGCTTCAAGATAAACCTTCCATGTCGATAAAGCAAATGTTTATCATACAACATTTTTATTATGTAGAATAAAACACACTGACTTGATAAACGAGCATCCGCTATTATACACAAACGTCATTAAAAGCATTATATTAGAATAAGGTTAAAACATTTAACATGTATTTTGTAGATTTGTTCAGATATTTCACGTGTGTATATGTGTATATTTGAAAAGATGAAACACTGTTTAAATCATTAAGATATGTCTCTCTATCAGAACAGTACAGGTAATTATGCATAGGTAATAAATGTGACATTTAACCTGTGATCTGTACGTAAATACATGTAGGCGTCATACGAGAATGTGTCAGCGATGGCATTCATTAGCAAGCGGGAAACTTGTTGTTTACTGCTACTTATCACTTCAGGGCAATGTCGGTTTCACAACTAAATGCTTATAAATGAATAAATGACAACATGTGTTGTTTTCAAATACCACCTTCTTGGTATGCGGCTGAATCAGTAATGGCATGAGCTTACATGTAATACTTAGTAAAGATTATGTATTTTAATTCATGTAAGCCAATCTGGTCTGCGCAATGAAAATCAGTCAGTAAGCTGTTGTTTGATTGTAAGGGTTGATTAATCTGCCTGCAATGGGTTTTTTTAATCTCTTGTTCGGTAAAAAACACTTCAAAGGATTCGTTCTTACGATAGATACTTGAGGGCTTGGTTAATTGATCTATGATACTACTTTGCCTGATTTCTAATACAAAAGTACATCTAGTCATGTAGCACACAAAGCATAAACACTAATTCCTCTGACCTTGTAAAAGAGCTGACAGAAGATGAAAATGAAACAGACGAAGAGGAAGAAGAAGAAGAAACAGAAGACGAAATAAAACAAATATACTATAAAAACTACAAAACAGAAGAAGGACAACAGCAAGAAGTAGAAGAAGAAGAAATGGGACGGTAAAAATTGTCAATGAAAATGAAAACAAAGAAACAAGGGAAGGCGAAATAAAAGAAAGAATTTTCAGACGGGTCGTTTTCCCGTTCTGAGCTTATGTGTTATTGGTATTGGGATTTGCTGTTGCTGTCGTCGTCGTCATCGTCGTCGTCGTTGTCGTTGTTGTTGTTGTTAGGGAGCAAATGATAACTGCAATTATATATCCAAAAGTGTGTATTTCTGAACTCTGAACTTTATATATATGTACATTAACAGAAATAAAATACGTTTGAATGAAATATCATAGTATATATATATGTTGTTTTAACAGAAATCAAATATATGTTGTAAAACAACTATCAAATACATATTAACATACACAAAACAGAAATCAGCTATCAATTAACATCTCTACATGATATTTACTAGATGGGGTATCTTTCGCTTATGAAAGGTATAAGGTATAGTGACTTAAATTAATTATAGTCTAGTTACTTAAAAGTAATTTCTTAATTTATTATTAACATAATAATCATAATTGTTCGAAGAACAATATATTTTTAAAAATAATTTCTTAAGTTAAAATCATTAAATCGAAACAAGTTTGAACTAGATATTAAAACAAGAAGTTTTAGTTATAATAATTTATTTCAAACAGAATATTTTGAAATAAAACATTTTGCTTACCTACATTTATATATCCACAAGTGTGTATTTCAGAACTCTGAACCGCCTCCCCCTCCACACAATAAAGATTTGGCCCTTACATACTGCAAAAAAGCAACTCTTGATGTATATTATATGAATATATGTTAACTTTCTTTATAACAAATCAGAGTGGGTGTTATAGGATTATATAGAATTAGATATATACCGAACTGGTTATTTATCTTATATCATTTGCCGAAGTTATTTTATTATGTTAACGGTCACAAGAGCCCAAAGAAGACCTGAATCGCTCTACTTGAAAAAAATGTGGAGTTCCCACGAGGTTATATCATTATTGTGCAAGTTGCATTGATTATATTTTGGATGTGTGTCCAGTCAAGGCTTTGTTGGGTTTTGAGTAAAATGTTTGTAAAACAGGAACCAGGTCATTAACATATTTTGAATACACTCAACCAACAATCAAACAGTAAAATAATAAACATATCACAACAGTATAATTTAACTCAAATGGTTACTGAACCCACCCATTTTACCGAAAATGCATCTTCACTTATTGATTTATTCCTTGTATCAAATCCGATTTGCGTTATCCACTGCGGTGTAGGTGAACCTTTTTTAGACCAGAATGTACGTTATCATTGTCCAGTATTTTGTATTCTAAAGTATACTAAATCAAATACCTATTGCTTTAAGCGTAAAATATGGAAATATAAGGAAGGAAATTACCCTCTGTTAAAACAAAATGCATCACTTTATGATTGGAACTCCATCTTTGATAGTGATATTGATATATATGCCCTAAACATGTCTAATGCCATAAAATCATTAGCTGAAGAAACGATACCGTCAAAAATTGTGAATATTAGACCGTCTGACCCTCCATGGCTTCATAATGAAATAAGAAAGAAAATGCGACTGAGAAAACGAATTTATGACAAAGCAAAAAAGACAAACATAGAAAATAATTGGCTAATTTACAGAAAAATACGCAACGAAGTCACATTATTAGTACGAAATAGTAAAAACGAATATTTTAACAAACTTACACACAAACTCAAAACTCAAAATATCTCAAGCTCAGACTGGTGGAAAACACTAAAAACTTTTATCAAACCAAAAAACCAATCAAATTCAATCCCAACATTAAAAAGAAACGACATATTATACACTGACGACTACGAAAAGGCTAATATTTTAAACGAGTTCTTCACATCCCAAACTTTTCTTAACGATGAACACAAAGCCTTACCTGATAATCCTATTTGTCAAACAAGGCCTCAATTAAATACTATTAAAATTACACCATTAGAGGTTAAATCTACTCTTCAAATGCTAAAACTGGGAAAAGCATCTGGCCCAGACTCTATAAATAATTATATACTCAAAGAGCTTTCACATGAATTATCTGTTCCACTTTGTAATCTTTTCAACAGATCCATTCAAACATGTACTGTTCCAAAATTATGGAAAACTGCAAATGTTAGTGCAATTTTTAAAAAATACGACCCTTCCGATGTATCAAATTATCGTCCTATTTCTCTTCTTTGTTGCATTGAAAAGGTTATGGAAAAAAATATTCATAAACATATATTTAACTTTTTCACTAGACATAACATTATAACAGCACTTCAGTCTGGCTTTGTCCCGAACGATTCAACTGTTAACCAGTTACTTGATATATACAATACCTTTTGTAAGGCCCTGGATGAAGGTAAAGAAATACGTACAGTCTTTTGTGATATATCTAAAGCTTTTGACAGGGTTTGGCACAAGGGACTCCTTATTAAACTAAATGCTGTTGGAATAACAGGAACTCTCCTATCATGGTTAACTAATTACCTAGAAAATCGTAATAAATGTGTTGTCGTATCCGGCTGTACATCCGATATGTCTAGTTTGAAAGCCGGGGTACCCCAGGGATCTATCCTAGGGCCTCTGTTGTTCCTTGTCTATATAAATGATATTGTAGAAAATATAAGCTCATCCATAAAATTATTTGCTGATGATACTAGTCTTTTTATTATAGTAGAATCACCAGATCTTGCCGCTTCTATGTTAAATTCTGATCTCAGAAAAATTCACAACTGGGCTGATAAATGGCTTGTTAATTTTAATCCAAATAAAACAGAATCGATGGTTATTACCCGTAAAATCAACAAACCGATACATCCAAATATTTCTATGAATCAAACTGTTATACAAGAAGTTATTACTCATAAACATCTGGGCCTTACTTTTTCAAATAATGGATCATGGCATGAACACATTCAATACATAAAAGAAAAGGCATGGAAGAGAATAAACATTATGCGACTTTTAAAATTTCAATTAGATAGAAAATCACTTGAGATTATATATACTACTTTTATACGTCCAATTCTAGAATATGCTAACATTGTCTGGGATAATTGCACTTTGTATGAAGTTAATGAAATGGAAAAGATTCGGTTGGAAGCAGCAAGAATAGTAACGGGAGCAACAAAACTTGTTTCTATATCAGCTCTGTACAAAGAGACCTGTTGGGAATCCTTAAAAACAAGAAGACAAAAACACAAACTTATCCTTTATTACAAAATGCATAATGGACTATCTCCTTCGTACCTATGTTCACTCTTACCTGAAAATGTTGGGAATCTTGTTGGCTATAACATTCGAAATGCACAAGACCTTAGGACGTTTTCATGTAATACTCAATTATATTTTAACTCATTCTTACCGTCTTCTGTGCGTGAATGGAATTCTCTTCCTCACCTCATAAGAGAGTCGCCTTCCCTTAATATATTCAAATCAAATATCAATGCTAATAAACAAAAGGTTCCAAATCATTATTATACAGGAAACCAAACTGCCCAAATATATCATACACGACTTCGTACAAATTGCAGTAACTTGAATCAAATTTATTCAATAAAAACATAGTTGCGAGTCCAAATTGTCTTTGTGGTGAAATTGAGGACACATATCATTATTTATTCAGGTGCAGACTATTTCACCAATATCGACAAAGAATGATGACTGAAATAAAATTAGCTTATCCACATGATCCTTCCTTGAATGATCTTCTGTATGGTTATGAAAATCTTACATTAATTGACAACAACTCGATTTTCATGACAGTTCAAAATTATATTATAAAGACCAAACGTTTTGAACATCGCACACAGTTAAATAGATAATGACTTGTTATGTTTTTTTACCTACTTAATTATAACAACAAGTCTCTATTTGATCTTGGATAGTAAGAAACAATGGTTAATGAATGGATTGGATTGATAAACATAAACTTGGAAAATACCTATCCCCTGTATCGGAATGAACCGATAAAGAAAATAAAATCAGTGGAGTCTCTTTCTTTCTTTCCTTCTCTTCAACCAATACTCTCTTTTTTAGTTTTTGAAATATTCTGAATAAACCATTATTTCTTTAACCAATTTTTGCACATTTGGCCAAATTGCAATTATTTCGGAACAATATGATAAAGTTTATAAAAAATGTAAAATAACTGTTATGGAAGCAGATTTACACAAGCTTCTAAAGCTTTTTTCTGTATCCTTTCCACATAATTCGTTAAACGTATGACTTTATTGTTAAATGTATGCTAAATATATGTACTTATGTGAATAAAATATTGTTTAAACTAACATATTTGCCTATTAACATTTTACAGGAAAACTGCTTTCCTGGCTAACTTGAAAACTTGAATAGATTTTGACTGGTTGTTTATCAATTATATAATCAATATGAATTAAACAATTCGCAGTTTTACTGGAACCAGTCTAAAATTATGATCACCTGGCTGCTTTTCTTAAATTGAACTATTTAAGTATATAAGTAAATATTGTTGAAAGTAATTACCAGTAACAGTAATCCTTTGTTTATTTTTTATACTGGCAATTTATTTTGTTAGGATATCACATCATTGACATAGACTTTTTGTTATTCCTTTTAGGAATTAATGTGGGAAGAACAAAGATTAAATTGTGAAGTTTGCTAAATACAGGTCTCGTGATAAATTCTACCGTGCACGTTCGATTGCTAAAGGCCGTGGTTATATGGGAGAATACGTCAATGAAGACCTTACGAGGTATCGCAATAACTTGCTTTATCAGGCCCGTAACCTAGTAAAAAACAAATGTCTGTTGGGAGCAAGGTCATCGGATGGAACTATCCTCATCAAAGACAATAAAAACGCCGTGCATAAAGTGACATCAGTTAACGATTTGTCTGGTTACTCGCAGACATCATAATAACTTTACTATATGCTGATGTCCAGTCTCACATTGGTGTAAGTTTTATATTACTATGTGACAATGACTTTTTTGATCAGTATAGAGTAGTTACCGCTTTGTACTTCGCACTGTTTTAATCCGTGGACACAACGGTGTAATTGTAGAGTGATGTAGTGGACATTGATTACTTAATAACCATTTCAATTGCTATATATAGTATAACTGTACATCTGCTAACAGTTGACACATTCGCTCCGTTTGTTTAACAACACTGCTAAAATGGATCTTCATTTTGTTGCTGACTTGTGGAGATATTCACCCAAACCCAGGTCCTGTAGGCTCCATTGCAAATAACATCTCAGTTTCATCTTCCTCGTTCCTATCAGATAGTTTGGAAGCCTTCGACTTTTCACATAATCTTTCTCTTGTTCATTATAATGTTCAAAGTATCAAATACAAATTAGATACAACCTACTCTGAACTGTATGGGTTTGATATATTAACATTCTCCGAAACTTGGCTTAATGATACTGTTGCGTCAGAATAGAATTTCCATCATTTCATAAACCAATAAGAAAAGATCGCATTGGGGATAGCCACGGTGGTGTTATTATGTATATAAAAGAGACAATTCATTTTTCTGGTAGAAATGACTTAGAAATCAATCGTCTAGAATGCGTATGGGTTGAAATTACTATTAAGCACATACATATACTCTTAGGATTTTTTTACAGACCTCCAAATTTTGATGCTGCTTATAATAACTTAATTGAAAATTCTTTAAATCTTGCTGTCGATACTGGTATCAAAGATATAATTGTTACCTGTGATTTGAACTATAATATGCTGAATGATGTTTCATCGCGAAGTCTTAACAATATATGTCAACAGTTTGGTCTATTTCAGTCTATTAAAGATCCCACCCACTTTACTGAGAATTCAACGTCTCTAATTGATATCTTACTTTTAAGTAGTAATAAAAACAGCCTTATTAAAAGTGGTGTCGCAGATCCGTTTCTAAATCAAGATATCCGATTCCATTGTCCTATATACGGTATATTTAAATTCAAGAAAAACAAACAATTAGCTTTTGAGAAACATATTTGGAAATATGAACTTGGTGACTATGCTCTTTTAAAAAATAAAATTATTCAAATTAACTGGAACGAACTATCTAGCGATGATGTAGACGTGTATGCTACCAATGTTGCTAATAAAATTAATGAACTTTCAAATATATGTATTCCAAATAAAATCATTAAAATTAAACCGCATAAACCTCCGTGGATATCCACTGAGTTAAAAAAAGAATATCAGGGCCCGTAAAAGACTTTTTAAGAAGGCAAAGAGATCTAACGAAATATACCACTGGAACAGATTAAAAAAAAATACGTAATGAGGTCGTCCAACTTATACACCAAGCAAAGCAGTCATACTATGATAATTTAGCAAGTAAACTTAATTCTGTATCTCTCTCTCCCAAAGACTGGTGGAAAATATTAAAGTCGTTCATCTCTTCAAATAACAAGCCAGCAATTCCTCCACTGAATGACAATGGAACTATTATTTCCGATTTTGAGCTGAAAGCCTACTTACTAAATTCATTTTTCCAATCTCAGTCAATCTTAAATGACGATAACATTGAACCACCTATTTTGATACCTAGACAAAACATCCCAGTTTTACTAGATATTGCTTTACTACCCATCGATGTGTGCAGTATTCTTAAGTCGTTACCAGTTGGAAAAGCCTCAGGTCCCGATGAAATTAATATTATGTGCTCCGTGAACTAAGTAATGAATTATCGACCCCATTGTGTGATTTGTTTAACATTTGTTTAATAAACGGTTTTTATCCTAAAGTTTGGAAGGAAGCGTTCGTATGTGCTATTTACAAGAAAGGAGACCTCTCTTTGGCTAATAATAACAAACCAATTTCACTTCTTAGTGTATTGAATAAAGTATTTGAAAGACTCATATTTAAGCATATGTTCAATTATTTTCGAGATAGTAACTTTCTCTCTTCATTTCAATCTGGTTTTGTGCCTGGTGATTCAACCTTCAACCAGCTATCTTTTCTTTATAATACCTTCTGCAAAGCGATTGACAATGGCAAAGAGGTCAGAGTTGTATTTTTTTATATAAGTAAAGCCTTTGATAGAGTTTGGCACAAAGGGTTGTTGGCTAAATTGAAAGCAGCTGGTATATCTTTTCAACTTTTGAATCTTTTAACTGACTATCTTAAAGACAGACGCCAATGTGTTGCCATTCCAGGCGCGAGGTCTAACTGGAGACCAATTAAATCCGGTGTTCCCCAGGGATCTATATTAGGTCCTCTTCTGTTTTTAGTTTATATAAATGACATAGTATCTGATATTCACTCCAACATATGACTTTTTGCCGATGATACAAGCCTTTATTTTATAATTAATCATAATAATGATATTGTTAATGCTGCACAGACATTAAATTCTGACATAAATAAAATATCTGAATGGTCAAATAAATGGCTGGTTACTTTTAATCCATCCAAAACAGAATCAATGCATGTAACTCGCAAACGCACTCAACCCATTCACCCCCCCCCCCCCCCCCCACTTTTTATGCAGAACCAACAAATTAAAGATGTTTCATCTCACAAACATCTAGGAGTTTACTTATCAAATAACTGCAGCTGGCACACTCATATTGACTATATTTAGAATAAAGCTTGGTCTAGAATAAATATTATGAGAAAACTAAAATTTTAGTTAGATAGAAAATCAATAGAAACAATCTACATGTCATTTATAAGACCCTTATTGGAATATGCTAATGTTATTTGGGATAATTGTACAAATTATGAGAAATATGAACTTAATAAAATGCAGTATGAAGCTGCACGAATAACAGCTGGAGTTACAAAACTTATATCTATCAATAACCTGAATTCTGAAGTAGGATGGGAAAGTCTTGAAACGCGTCGAACTAAACACAAACTTACTCTTTTTTATAAAATGATCCACGGAATGGTCCCACCATATCTATGTTCATTGGTTCCTTCTCTTACAAATGCAAGTTCTACGTACAACCTCAGAAATAATAATAATATTCAAATTACTTCTTCAAGAACAGCTCTGTACTCAAATTCATTTATTCCTTCCGTTGTCCGTGACTGGAACACTCTCCCACTTGAAACAAGACAAGCCTCTTCTCTGAATGCTTTTAAACATAAACTCGAAAGTAACGAATCAAAAGTACCTAAATTCTTTTACATAGGTACAAGGAAATGCCAATTATTGCATGCCCGCCTCTGAACGAGTTGTAGTGCACTTAAACAACATATATTTCTTAAACACATTGAAGACGACTCCCCCCCCCCCCCCCCCCCCCCCCGCCTGTGTACATGTGGACAAATAGAAAGCACAGCTCACTTCTTTCTCAATTGTCACCTTGACCAGCATCAACGCATACCACTCCTGACATCTGTCAGTGAGTTATGTACAGTTTCTTTAAATATACTTCTTTCTGGTGAACCACAGCTCTCTTATGACAATTATGTTAAAATATTTGAAGTAGTTCACAAATACATTTTATCCACTAATCGTTTCTCCTGAACATGTAAGTAAGTCTGAATAAATAACAAGGCTATTTCTATTTACGTGGTGAGGTCAGCCCGTCTCCAAATTTCGTCCATGCCGTTCAGAACTTGTCCAAAAATGTTAACCGTTATTATTATGTGAATTCACATAATTATCCATTACTTTAATCATTTTAATCACCTTTCTTTTTTTCTAAATACTCACTTCATTTTCTAAGTTTTTTAAATATATCAGAAACATTATTCCATAAAGTATGTTAAAAATTTTTATTAAATATATTTTGAACTGTGTTATATTCGTAATGGTAAGAGCATAAATCAAAGTGTTGCTAATCTGCCAAATGTGTTCACAATTGATATATGTCATGGAAAAGAACTTTATAAGATTTTATCTTCCGTTCTAATCCATATTTATACCTAAACTTATGTGTATATATGTACATTTGAATGAATAAATATATTTAAACCAAAGATTAAATTGCTCCAATGCTTTGCTTTTTGTGATGTAAAGAAAAGTTTTGAAAATATGTTAATTGAACCATGAATATGAGTGTAATCAAAATGTAAACTAACACTGGTCGGATATGTTGTGGTTATATAACTGCTATGTAAATTTCTTTATGATTCAACGAAAATTGAGGGTGCTATCGCGTCTATTCGAACGTTATACATTTTCCTTATATGACTCTATGTAAAACAGTGACCCCTGTGGTGGCCCTAATTCAACAACCCTTTTAGGGAACATCCGTATAATGTTACATGTAAAATATTCTATCACTTAAACTGAAAAAGAAAATGTTTTTATGTTTTTGAATGATTCTTTCAAATGTGTTTATAAGTCCTTTGACGAGGGCATAGCGGTCGTCAAACCTCGTCCGAGATCTTATGATTATATAACACTACCTTGCAATTTTGGCTATCGCGTCTGCAAGAAAAATGGTTAACGGGCAGATTCGAACGACAGAGGACGGACGGCGGACACGTTACCATGACATAAGCGCTGCTAGCCATTGGCCAGTAGAGTTAAAATGGAGTTGCTATCGTACGTGTCTATATTAACATTTTAACATTTTTCCGTATATAAATCTAGGTAAAACAGTGATCCCTGTGGCGTTCCCAACTTTGATCACGACGACCTGACTTCAACAACCTGTTTTAGAGGATTCCCATACAATGCTACATATTACATATATAAGGTCTATGGCTTGAACATTCAGAGAAAATAATTTTTAAAGTTTTCCTTAAAACGTGCTTATAATCCCTATGACGGGACATTTGTGCTCAAATAATGCTGATTAAAAAACTCGTCCGAGATCTTATATGAATGCTGTAAATGGGGTTGTATCACGTCTTTACGAAATATTTTTAATATCCCTATATAACTCTATGTAAAATTTCACCATGGGGACCTGTTTTCAACAACACTTTTAGAGAATCTCCAAACAATGGTAAATGTAACATACCTAAGGTGTATAGTTTACACTTTTAGAGAACATGGTTTTAAAGTTAACCTTAAAATGTGCTCAGAAGCCCTGTGGCGGGGTCATTTGTAGTCAAATCACGCTGGTTCAAGAAATCCTCCAAGATTATATAACTGCTGTGCATGTTTGGTAAAGATTCAACGAACAATGGGGAGAGTATCGCGTCTACACGAAATTTTTAACATTATCCCAATATACATGTAATTAACTGTATATAAAACAACGGCTCCCTGTGGCGGCTCTAAATTTGAGCACGGTGACCCGTCTTGAACAACCCTTTTATGGAACCCCACACAATGCTACATGTAAAATATCTAAGGTACATTACTTGAACTTTCAGAGAAAATGCTTTTTTAAGTGTCCCTTAAAAGGTGCTTATAAACCCTGTGGCGGGGGTATTTGTTGTCAAATCACGCAGGTATTCGTCCGCGATCTTATGGTTATATAACCGCTGTGCAAGTTTGGTTACACTTTCTTCAGAAATCGGGGTGATATCGCGCTTACAAGAAAAACGTGGCCAGTAGAGCTAAAATGGGAGAAAGTCAGCCCTAAACATCAAACGCCACTAATACGTCTATAACTTAACTACTTCCCTAAGAAATGAGATCTGAACCAAAATGCTAGTCTTAAATATGTCTATTCTAGCAAATTTAAACTTAAATCATAAATTCCATCTCATAATTCTGGCGCAATCATTTTGCACGCCACTTTACTCGACATATCTGGACAGACAATAATTATCTGTTATGGTTATTTCCTAGAGTATGCGGAGCCAACTATTATGCCAACGTAATACAGATAATCAGTGCCAATTACAGAATGCATTTGTATGACTCAAAATAACTCTACAGAGAAAAGTTGTTTTCAGTCAGAGTTTAGAATTACTATCTGATCTATAGTTTGAAGTATTTACAGAGCTAGGGCGGCGGACAGGGTTTTGAAATATGTTAAAAACATTAACATGAACCGTCCCTTCATTAGTTTAAATATTTAGCGCCATGCTTATGCCATCGATGGCCAACAGATTCCTGGGATCCTGGTAGGTTGTCCCGTACTCGAACACAATACATTTCCAAAATGAACTGATAATGATAACGTTCCCACTGGACTGAGTGGTAAGAAACGAATGGCAATGAGACACAATGTTGTTTGTCAATCAGCACGGAGATTACGGATGCCGGAGAGTGAACTCATGGTCCCCAAGCATTCGCAGACGTATCTACAAATTGCATGAAATAATTCCGTTGCATCTCCGTCCAAAGCGAATCGATTATGGTTCTGTCCCACTCTTTGTTAGACACGCGCCATATACATATACATACATGTACATCTAATCTGAACTCTGTGCCATCCCCACTCCACGCACCACCATCATTTGTTACACACGCACGATATACATATACAAACATGTACATCTAATCTGAACTCTGTGCCATCCCCACTCCACGCACCACCATCATTTGTTACACACGCGTGATATATATATATATATATATATATATATATATATGTATATACAAACATGTACATCTAATCTGAACTCTGTGCCATCCCCACTCGACGCACCACCATCATTTGTTACACACGCGCGATATACATATACAAACATGTACATCTAATCTGAACTCTGTGCCATCCCCACTCCACGCACCACCATCATTTGTTACACACACGCGATATGCATATAATAACATTTACATCTAATCTGAACTCTGTGCCATCCCCACTCCACGCACCACCATCTTTTGAAATGTGGAAGTAATTTAAGTGCAAACATGTTTCCAGCAGCCGCTAGCTGCGCATGTAAGCCCACCATGGTAATAGGCTTTATTTAGGTTCACCGTGGCTTCTAACTTAGCCGTGGTATTTCCAGACATCAATGTTAATGCTCTAGCTGTAATGAAAGTCGTCTTTGAGTTTCGCATAAAAATACATCAACACTTTTAACAAACACTTTGGAAGTTACAAAATATTGGTTTGATAATTACAAGAAACGTTTTCTCTATCTGTTTTTGTTTGACATACTCGTATAAATAATCGAGACAATTCATTCATTACAGACTATAAATATGAGATTATGCATTTTCTACATAATCTGTGACAAGATACGTCTATATCCCATTCACTCGAATGCAAGTTTTCCCATCAATATGTGTCAATAGAATCTTGCAACTGAGAAAGAATATATTCCATTTACTCTTATGCCCACATGTGTAAATAAACAGAGTATGAGAAAAGGGGTATATATATAGATATATAAACTGACTAGTTGTATTGTCTAGTACCATTTTTCTCAACTTCTGTTGCTATTGTACTTTTAACAGTTAAAATTTAAGAAATTTGACCTTAAACATGAAACGCCACTAAAATGCTTATAACTTAACCTACCAAAGACAAGAGATCTGAAACAAAATGCTAGTCATCAATTTGTTAATTCTGGCAGATATAAACTTAAGTTATGTACATGTATTCTATATCACAATTTTAGTGCAATCATTTTGCAAGCAACTTTATTGCTCCAACATTTGGCACAGTATGTGACGTTGGCTATTATGCCAACGGAATAAAGATAGTCAGTTCCAATTATAGCCTGCATTTATAGGACTTATTATTGATATACAAAATAATTCTACGGATGAAAATTGTTTCAGTCAGAATTAACATTTATCATCTGATCGATAGTTTGAAGCACTGACGGAGCCGGAGTGGTAGACAGCGGTCTGAATTATGCTAAATCATTTACATTAAACATTCCTTCATTGGGTTGTGAGTTTAGATATAACGTCATGTTTATGCCATCAAGGGCTTTCTAGGATCTTGGAAGGTTAACATTACCCGAGCACTATCAATCTCCCCCAAGTAACAGATGACTTTCCGACTGGACTCAGCGATAAGATACGAATGACAATGAGATACAATGCCGTTGGCTTCTCTGACATTTGCAGACATATTTAGAAAGTTTATGAAATCGATAAATGCGTTTTATCCCCGTCAAAAATGTATCAGGAAAAAATCTCGGATACGGGTTTTGCCCATCTCCTGCTAAACACACGCGCGTATTGAGAATTAGTCCAAATATACAATATTCTAATCTGAACTCTGTGCCATCTCCACTCCTCTCACCATCATCTTCTGAAATGTGGAAACACTCTTGGTAAAAAACATGTTTCCAGTGCTCGTTAGCTACGCACTTCAACCCATCGTTTTGTTCAAATTGACACCTCTAATTTAGCCGTGATATTTCCAGACATCGTTATTCTATTACTTGTTGTGTTCAAGCTGTGATGAAAATCGTCCTTGAGTTTCGCTTAATAATACAGCAACACGTTCGATAAACGCTTTGTCAGATAAACAATTAGAAAAGAAATTGTATCATTAAATTCGTCATAAGGTGTTTCTTACATAGAAATTATCGAGACAAGACATCACGGTAGGTTGTAGATGTAAGAATGAAAGCAATTATATTCTATACATTTAGCCATATTGACATTAGACACACTTGTTCGGCGGTCCGCTCACTTTGCGAAAACTAAGAACGGGATCGTTTTATTAGATTATATTATTATCACAACTGCAGTCTTACATGTTGTCAAGGACTTATATAGAAGGATAGGAAACTATCATCTTAAATGTTGATAAAATAGCACACCAAGGACTTATATAGAAAGATGGGAACGTTCATCTCCTGACTAAATGTTGATAAAATAGCACATGAAGGATAAATTATTTGGCAAATTAATAATTCACAATTCGTGGACAACTGCTTTCTTGTACATAAAAAGTAAATTGTAGGTAATCTTATATGTTTTAATGTTTTGATCACGCAAAATGAACTTGAATTAAAGATATTAAGGTTTGAAATAACATTTCTCGCAATGTTGTTATTATTAAAGCTGAGTATACACATTTTTTGTAATCACAAATTTTTAACACAAATTGCTGGGAATGGTATTGTTTTGATGAGAATTTCATTCTGCAATGTAAGAATTTTGATTTTTTTTTCGAAGATGAATGGAAATCAAGATAATTGAAAACAAGAAATTGCGAGATGTTGCGTGAATACGCGAGCGTTCTCATAAAATTCCAATTAGTTACGTTTCCTTCTCTTTATAATTCCTTAATGTTGTAAAGTATGGAGCGTAAACATCTGCCAAAACTCAGATTATTTTCATCTTGGTTATTGCAAACTGTACTCGCTAAAATGCCGATTCCTTACGTCCATGTGTTTAAATGCATCTTGCAACTAGGAAACTGTATATTCCTTTGACCAAAATGCCAAATTTAAATTCTTACGACCATGTTTGTAAAGTGTATACAGTAGAACTTTGTTGGCTCGAACACGTATGGCTGGAACACGATATCACTTATCTGGTCTTTCCGTGTATATACATGTACCAATATGATCACTTTTAAAAGCTTTCATTTGACAAAAGCCGTTTATAAATATATATTCATAATATTCCTAGTGAAAACACTATCTTTAATTTGAATCTAAAACTATCATATCTGTTCGATGTGATATAATATACATGTAAAACGATTCATTCACGTGGCACCATCAATTGGACTTTTTTTTAATAAAAAAGAGGAAAAATTATATAATTTAATTAAATATGGTGATATATATACTGTTGGTGATTAAAAAAGGATAATACAAGAAATCATTTAAAAGTTTGGTAAGTCTTGCATGAATTGTAGCTTGTATTTAATAATTATATCTTGAATACAGTCGTGTGAGCTACAGCATGCCAGTTTGTTTACAAACATTGGTCACATGACAAATATTGACTAGTTTGCTCCTCCCTCAAAATTCAAATTTCTCTGTAGCTGATTGTCTGTTGAAAGCAATAAGTAATAAATTATTGCAGATATTATTCTGAAAATTTCAGGAACTGTGAGTAATATTAAGACTATGTTGCATGACAAATTTCAAATTTTTCAATCCATGAATTTATTTTAGATTTGAAAATTACTCTCCCAGATCTGAATGTGTTTTGAAAAACATGGGAAAACACTCCCACCGCCATTACCTCCCGTTTATACCCCGGTTTGGGCCTTTAAGTCTAAATTAAACAATAAATATGCACGCAGACTTTTTTTCTCAAAAGATAGACTGCATGTATCAATCCGTTATTAAACAAGTTACCAAACATATATTATACGAATCTTTGTTAAGTCTAAATTAAACAATAAATAAGCATGAAAACATTTTTTTTTCTCATATGATCTTACACGATATTCATTTATTATTAAAAGTATTATACAAGTAATAAAAAATGTATTAAATTATATAATGAAAAAGCATCAAATATATGATTATTTTTTTCATATAAGATAAACCGCGTTTACTATTTGTTATAAACTTGATTCAGAAGCTATATTGGATGGCATGGATAATGAAGTGTTTCAAATAATATAAAAAAATCAGGCATTTATTACTATCCAGAGCAATATTCCGAAATTAGTGATGTAGTGTATGTATATAAAGTAGTACTGTTTATAATCTACGTGCTGTGAAAAATATATAATAGATACATGCATGTGAAAAGATTATGAAATAAAACCATTTATTACAAAGAATAATTCTTTGTTTAATTTTGGAAATACATAGTATGAAATAAAATTCGATATAGCACAGCAATTCTAATTCAGCTAAAAGTAATGTATTGCAACTATAGAATTCGTCTGCTGCATTTTCCATGAATATACAGATATTAACCATTCGGGATATCGATTTTGTATGCAGTTAATGTCTAAATTGTTCATAAACGTTCATATCTCCTAGTAAAGAGGCACCATGCGAATATTCGTTTGTGAGATTGGCCATCTTCGTAATGTAGAAATGTCATGAAGACAATTTTGCCGTTTTAAGTACTTTACTTGTCTTGAGAGAACTTCAGCATGCAAATTGATACTTGTAATATGAGTGTTGTCTCTTGTTGAAAGTATTCCAATATAGTTATTGATGTAATACTCCTCTTAGAACTTCTTGATTAAAGATCATTACGTAAAGAATTAAATGCGATGAATTCTGTATATCGTCTTCCGATCGACATTTTGGAACGGCGTTCAAGAACGATGATAGCGTAATTTAAACAGAAACTATTTGAGATATTCAAAAGATTGAAATAAAAGGAAATATTCAAGGCGAAAAGCTTTGTTTCTCTTTATGTATTTCTTTTGTATTCATGTTTTAGATATCGTGATGTTCATTTTTTTTATATTTGTTTATCTTTTATTCTCTTTTTAATTTCTGTGTTTTACAATACGCACATTTGCATACTGTCTTGTGTGTAAGAAAATAGTCTGGAAGAGATTCTTCTATTTACACCGTCTTGTGTGATGACGGGAAAAGAGCGCGGTTTGGCGCGGTTGTGACTGACCAATCTAAGCGGTTAGTAACGTCGGACACAGTTGTGACTTGGGTGCAGTTGTTATTGACGGATCCGAGGTGGTGAACAAGGTTGGGTGCAGTTATGACTGACCAATAAGAGGCGGTCAGACAGGTTGGGCGTAGTTATGACTAACCAATAAGAGACGATGAGCAAGATCTGTCTTCTTATATTTACCCTCGCACTTAGCACTAGGCATTTTGGCGAGCAGGATAAGAAGATTTTGTAGACACTGGACAGCAACGACAGGTTCGCTACATTTTCCGGTGCTGCACTACTGGCTGGATAAGACGATTGTTACTGTGATGACTATGTTGGTTCTACTTCTGTAATGATGATGTTGAATCTTGAAGGCTGTTTTTCAGAGGAAGCTTAGATTTCTCAAAGTTGCTGCTTACTGAACTGCTGATTGTGCTTCTTTCTTTGCGTCGAAACAATCCTTTCTAGGGTCACTTTGAAAGCAAATGTAGAGACATCCGCCGCGGTTGTAAGAGACCGCTCACCATCCATCTATCACCCATCGTCCACAATAATCATGAAGTGTATCCACTTTGAAGACTGGAGCGAAGTTGCATACGTCTCCCATCTCGGCAGTCGCTTGTAGAGTGGTGAGCAAGGTTGTGAGCAGTTAACTTATCAATCCGAGGCGCCAAGACAGGTTGGGTGTAGTTATGATTGACCGATCAGAGGCGGTGAACAAGGTTGGGTGCAGTTATGATTGACCGATCAGAGGTGGTGAACAAGCTTGGGTGCAGTTATGATTGACCGATCAGAGGCGTTGAACAAGGTTGGGTGCAGTTATGATTGACCGATCAGAGGCGGTGAACAAGGTTGGTGCAGTTATGATTGACCGATCAGAGGCGGTGAACAAGGTTGGGTGCAGTTATGATTGACCGATCAGAGGCGGTGAATAAGGTTGGGTGCAGTTATGATTGACCGATCAGAGGCGGTGAACAAGGTTGGGTGCAGTTATGACTGACCGATCAGAGGCGGTGAACAAGGTTGGTGCAGTTATGATTGACCGATCAGAAGCGGTGAACAAGGTTGGGTGCAGTTATGATTGACCGATCAGAGGCGGTAAACAAACCTGGGTGCAGTTATAATTGACCGATCAGAGGCGGTGAACAAGCTTGGGTGCAGTTATGATTGACCGATCAGAGGCTGTGAACAAGCTTGGGTGCAGTTATGATTGACCGATCAGAGGCGGTGAACAAGGTTGGGTGCAGTTATGATTGACCGATCAGAGGCGGTGAACAAGGTTGGGTGCAGTTATGACTGACCGATCAGAGGCGGTGAACAAGGTTGGGTGCAGTTATGACTGACCTATCAGAGGCGGTGAACAAGGTTGGGTGCAGTTATGATTGACCGACCAGAGGCGTTGAACAAGCTTGGGTGCAGTTATGATTGACCGATCAGAGGCTGTGAACAAGCTTGGGTGCAGTTATGATTGACCGATCAGAGGCGGTGAACAAGGTTGGGTGCAGTTATGATTGACCGATCAGAGGCGGTGAACAAGGTTGGGTGCAGTTATGACTGACCTATCAGAGGCGGTGAACAAGGTTGGGTGCAGTTATGATTGACCGATCAGAGGCGGTGAACAAGGTTGGGTGCAGTTATGATTGACCGATCAGAGGCGGTGAACAAGGTTGGGTGCAGTTATGATTGACCAATCAGAGGTTGTAAAACAGGTTGAACGCTTTGTCACTGACCACTCCGAGGCGGTGAGGACGATTGGACACAGTTGTGACTAACCAATCAGAGGCGATTAGCAAGGTTTGGTACAGTTGTGACCGACCAATCAGAGGTGATAAACAAGGTTGGATGCAGTTGTCAATGACAAATTGGAGGCTATGCACCCTGTTGCCACTTCTTATCTATGCATCTATGTACTGTGATTATTATGAAGTCATGCTGACGTTCGTGATTTTGTCTTTTGAATGCTACGTCGACTGTTATATCATAGTATTTTCTTATTTAAAAAAGATGTGTTTGCATAAGTAAACAATGTAGTAGCTATATGTATGATAAATTGAACAAAAGAAGAATATATTTGACAAATCGAATAATGAATTAATTGTGACAAGTATTGTGTTAAGCTGTCCGTACACGTGTGGGACAAAACTGCTACTATATTTAGCTTTCTAAATTACAGAGTAAGACGTTTTAAACGCTCCATATGATGACGTACAATTGTTACAAAACCTCCGTATTTAGCTATCGCGTGATAACGGTACACGTCGCCTTGTATCTTAACTCTAAGCTGTAATCTATTCTGGTCCTTTGGGATCATTAAGGTCATTTAAAGGCAGTATAGCATAGTCTATCCCAGAACCTGGTATCTTCCGAATCAGGTCTATTAACCACCAATGTTAAATCAGGGAAGTCTATGCCTGTTTCACAATTCATAGCAGTTGAACGCTTACTTAAACTGTGACGCCATCAAACTTTCTGTTGAAGCAAATGACCAATCAACGTGCGCAAATGCGATGTTCCCAACACTGCTACTTAACAGACCCAATCGGGAGAGCTGGGTCCATACTACAGACTAAGTATAGCATGATTATTACAATTAGCACCTACATATACATAAAAAACTCAACAACTGATTTCTGATTATTACTGGGAGGCGTTGTCGGGGAACATGTACAGCAAATAGTAAAATAATATGGTTTAGAAATAACATATTTATACAGATATTTTCATTTAAAAATATCTACATTTCTAATATTAAAAACGAGAATTGTGAATTTTACTGTGGCAAGACCAGACGGTTGAGGCTGCTACTGGCTTTAACATAACTTTGGAGGCTATTCCAAATTCTGATTATTCTAAGAAGGATAAGTTTTGGTGTTATAGGGTTCGAGAAAAGGGAACATGAAATGTTGGATTCTTTATTGCAATTAGATGGCGGTGATATACAGCAACTAGGTTGTTTGTTATTTTATAAACTAAGATTTGTGATGAATTTGTTCTATTTGATGGAGGGTTTGCCAGTTTAGAATTTGAAACATTTGGATGCCTCTGTCTGTAAATTCATATTCATTTAGTGTACATGTATATCTAGCTGCTGCCGTCTGTGATCTTTCTACTTTATATATTGAGTATTTAGACAGGGATGTCTTATGGACGAGAAGTATTCGAACTGTGGTCTTACATAAGTGCTTAAACTGTTTCTTCTATATTTTTATTATTTGTTTACAGGTCTCGTTTATTAAATTTGAAAGTGCTGTTTATTTTTGTTACATTGTCAATATATGTTGAAACATTTAAATCATGACTGAGTGTGATGCCTAAGTATGTTGAATTGTTGTTGTTTTAAGTTCTGTATTATGTAATTTATAAAGGAAAATGACAGTATTACTCGTTTTTGTGAATTTAATGACTTCGCATGTATCTGCATTGAATTCCATCGATCATTTTTCTTCATTTGGAAGAATTTGATGTTATCTACAAACACACGCACTCGGCTTCCAAGTGAATCTGGCAAGTTGTTTATGTATGCCAAAAAGAGGCATGGGCCAAGCACAAAGTCTTGTGGTACACTGGACATGACAAGGGCAGACTCTGACATGTGAGTCTCTACAACTACTGTTAGAGATCTATCTTGTGAAAAATGAACGTATCCATGTGACTAATTTAGTTTCACCATGTCGTTAAACAATTTTTAATGCGCTCCCCTGGCACCTTGCCATTAAACAGTTTATAATGATCATCCCTGATTCCTTGCCTTTATACATTTATAATGATATTCCCTTACACTTTGCCTTCAGACAATCTATAATGCACTTCCATGGCGCCTTGCCATTAAACAGATTATACTAATATTCCCTGACTCCTTGCCTATTGACGTGTATAATGTACTTCACTTGCACCTTGCCATTAAACAACTTATAAGGATCTTCCCTGACACCTTGCCTTTAGACATATTTAATGATATTTCCTTACACTTTGCCTTCAAACAATTTATAATGCACTTTCCTGGCACCTTGCCATTAAACAGTTTATAATGATCTTCCCTGACACCTTGCCTTTAGGAATTTATAATGATATTCCCTTACACCTAACCTTTAGACATTTATAATGATATTCCCTGAGACCTTGCCTTTAGGCATTTATAATGATATTCCCTGAGACCTTGTCTTTAGGCATTTATTATGATATTCCTTGAGACCTTGCCTTTAGACATTTATAATGATATTCCTTGAGACCTTGCCTTTAGGCATTTATAATGATATTCCCTGAGACCTTGCCTTTAGGCATTTATTATGTTATTCCTTGAGACCTTGTCTTTAGGCTTTTATTATGATATTCCCTGAGACCTTGAGACCTTGCCTTTAGGATCTTATAACGATATTCTCTTACACCTAAACTTTAGGCATTTATAATGATATTCCCCGAGACCTTGCCTTTAGGCATTTATAATGATATTCCCTGATACCTTGCCTTTAGGAATTTATAATGATATTCCCTGAGACCTTGCCTTTAGGCATTTATAATGATATTCCCTGAGACCTTGCCTTTAGGCATTTATAATGATATTCCCCGAGACCTTGCCTTTAGGCATTTATAATGATATTCCCTGAGACCTAACCTTTAGGCATTTATAATGATATTCCCCGAGACCTTGCCTTTAGGCATTTATAACGATATTCCCTTACACCTAACCTTTAGGCATTTATAATGATATTCCCTGAGACCTTGCTTTTAGGAATTTATAATGATATTCCCTGAGACCTTGCTTTTAGGAATTTATAATGATATTCCCTTACACCTAACCTTTAGGCATTTATAATGATATTCCCTGAGACCTTGCTTTTAGGAATTTATAATGATATTCCCTGAGACCTTGCTTTTAGGAATTTATAATGATATTCCCTTACACCTAACCTTTAGGCATTTATAATGATATTACCCGAGACCTTGCCTTTAGGCATTTATAATGATATTCCCTGAGACCTTGCTTTTAGGAATTTATAATGATATTCCCTGAGACCTTGCCTTTAGACATTTATAATGATATTCCCCGAGACCTTGCCTTTAGGCATTTATAATGATATTCACTGAGATCTTGCCTTTAGACATTTATATTGACATTCTCTGATCTGAAACCTTTCCTTTAGATATTTGTAACTATCTTTCCTGACACCTTGTAAGACAATTTCCCTGTCACCTTGCCTTTAATCGGCGGTTATCGGAACACTAGTAGTTTAACATGGAGTTTAATATGCAACGTAGACTTACTGTCGCCGTTACAAACGGCTTTCAGAGATTAAAGTATTAAGTATGTAAACACGTCCAGTCCACCATATGGTCCAGTAATTCAGATTATAGATATACGGATTAAGTGGTCAGTGTGCACCATATACAGGACGTGACCATGGCTTTGTGTAACTGTACATCGCAGGTAGATCCGGGATTACGTCCGTTTCGGTTAAACGTTTGCTAACATTATTTTTCATGGCACTTGCTCAATCTTAAACAGATCTGAACAATATTGTTGTAATTAAGTCACTGATCTCAAATTAGCACGCAGTAGGCAATAGTTTTAGTTGAGTTTTCTATACACGTGCATGCTTCATTTAGTCAACATATGCATACATATTGTACATTATTATAAATTATTATAAACTTATAAATGGATTTGGTCACAAGCTAAAGCCTACACAAACATAATTTCGGCCCCTCCCAAAAATGGAAATTGACCATCTTCAAGAGACGTATTGTTTATGCTAATCATGATTATGATTAATAATCTTCAGATATGGAGGAAAACAAGTATATAGCACCGTCTTCCGTGGCCTAACACGTCCGCCTCTGAAGCGGAAGGTCAAAGGTTCGAATGCCGGTGAAAGCACTTGGATTATTTTCTGATTCGGCCGGTTGCCCACCAAGCAGCTAGTTAAATTGTGGGGTACAGAATGTCTAACAGCCTGATGCCTGGCAAGAATTATAGCTTTCGTGAATGTATTGTGTACAACATAAAGGTGCTTCATAAGACTGGCCCTTTCAGTAGGGGTGACACTATAATAAACAAACACTTTACTTTACTCTTATATTATTTAGAAGCGTAGAACCACTTCCTGTACGGTTCCAAGTCAATGGCCGGAAACATATTAACACGTTACATATATTATAAACATACGTCACTGAACTGACGAACTGTTTCACGCTGAGCAGGTATCAATCTCACGACCTTGGCGGTGACAGGTAGGAGGTCATGCATTACGGAGGACCATGTACAGATCATCCAGATTGGAAGACCCAGCACGGAGGACTCAGTACGGAGAACCCAGCACGGAGGACCCAGCACGGAGAACCCAGCACAAAGAACCCACCACGGAGGACCCAGCACGGTGGACCCAGCACAGAGGACCCAGCACAGAGGACCCAGCACAGAGGACCCAGCACGGAGGACCTAGCACAAAGAACCCACCACGGAGGACCCAGCACGGTGGACCCAGCACAGAGGACCCAGCACAGAGGACCCAGCACGGAGGACTCAGTACGGAGGACCCAGCACGGAGCACCCAGCACAGAGAACCCAGCACGGAGGACCCAGCACAAAGAACCCACCACGGAGGACCCAGCACGGTGGACCCAGCACGGAGGACCCTGCACGGTGGACCCAGCACGGAGCACCCAGCACAGAGGACTCAGTACGGAGGACCCAGCACGGAGCACCCAGCACAGAGAACCCAGCACGGAGGACCCAGCACAGAGAACCCAGCACGGAGGACCCAGCACGGTGGACCCAGCACGGAGGACCCAGCACGGAGGACTCAGTACGGAGGACCCTGCACGGTGGACCCAGCACGGAGCACCCAGCACAGAGGACTCAGTACGGAGGACCCAGCACGGAGCACCCAGCACAGAGAACCCAGCACGGAGCACCCAGCACGGAGAACCCAGCACGGAGGACCCAGCACAGAGAACCCAGCACGGAGGACCCAGCACGGAGGACTCAGTACGGAGGACCCAGCACGGAGCACCCAGCACAGAGAACCCAGCACGGAGGACCCAGCACGGAGAACCCAGCACGGAGGACCCAGCACGGTGGACCCAGCACGGAGGACCCTGCACGGTGGACCCAGCACGTTTGTAACACTCCAGGTGTTATACCTCATGTTATCACCGAATGCCTGATCCAGTGCAACTCTATGGATAAAGCAAAACACCTGTTTACTGGTAAAGCTCTGCCAGTCATATGTTAACCCAGTCTATTACGTAATTGGATAGTAACAGGTTACGGCCAACATTATCCGTCCATGAACTCTGAGACGAGATATAAAAGTACATGTTACTCTGTCAGAGACAGTTTTTCCTAGAGTGCTAGTCTTAGGGGAGTTCCGATTTCATTTCCTAGTGAGAGCTCTTAGAGAATTTTTAGTTTATTATGTTGGGTTAGGAGCGGCGGCTAGTAGGGTTAAGAGAGTTAGTGGGATGCTGGGGAAGTTAGAATTGTTGAATTATGCAGACTTAAGGACTGAGCTTAATTAACCACTATACGGTTACGCAATTTATGGAATTATATTAAGATGTAGAACACTATACGATCACGCATTAGTTGTAGATTTATATTAAATTATAGTCTTGTTTGTCTTGTGATTCTTTAATCATTATCTCCATACATGGTGTCACGCGGTGGACTCAATACGAAGAACCCAGCACGGACCACCCAGCACGCCGGGCCCAGCACGGACCATCCAGCACGCCGGACCCAGCACGGACCACCCAGCATGGTTGACCCAGCACAGAGGACCTAGCACGGAGTACACAGCAAGGAGGACCCAGCACGAACCACCCAGCACAGGCCACCCAGCACGGACCACCCAGCACAGAGGACCCAGCATGGAGTACCCAGCACTATGGACCCAGCACGGACCATCCAGTACAGAGAACCCAGCACAGAGGAACCAGCACGGACCACCCAGCACAGAGAACCTAGCACAGAGAACCCGGCATGGAGGACCCAGCACAGAGGACACAGCACAGAGAACTCACCACGGAAGACCCAGCACGGGGACCAAGCACGGACCACCCAATACGGTGAACCCAGCACGGAGGACCCACCATGGAGGACCCAGCACGGAGAACCCAGCACGGACCACCCAGCACGGAGGACCCAGCACGGTGGACTCAATACAAAGAACCCAGCACGGAAGACCCACCATGGAGGACCCAGCACGGAGAACCCAGCATGGACCACCAAGCACGGAGGACCCAGCACGGTGGACTCAATACAAAGAACCCAGCACGGAGAACTCAGCATGGAGAACCCAGCACGGAGGACCCAGCACGGTGGACTCAATACAAAGAGCCCAGCACGGACCACCCAGCACAGAGAACTCACCACGGATGACCCAGCACAGTGAACCAAGCACGGACCACCCAAGACGGTGAACCCAGCACGGAGGACCCACCATGGAGGACCCAGCACGGAGAACCCAGCACGGACCACCCAGCACGGAGGACTCAGCACGGTGGACTCAATACAAAGAACCGAGCACGGAGAACCCACCACGGAGAACCCAGCACGGAGGACCCAGCACGGAGGACTCAGCACGATGGACTCAATACAAAGAGCCCAGCACGGACCACCCAGCACAGAGAACTCACCACGGAGGACCCAGCACGGTGAACCAAGCACGGACCGCCCAATACGGTGAACCCAGCACGGACCACCTAGCACGGTGGACCCAGCACGGACCACCTAGCACGGTGGACCCAGCACGGAGGATCCAGTACAGTGGACCCAGCACGGAACCCAGTACGGGACCCAGTGGAGTGCGTGGCTCAGTGGTAGAGCATCAGGTTCAGGATTAGAGTGCTCGATCCTCTGACACGGTCACGTGTGGTGTTCTTGAGCAAGATACTTTATCTGCACGTGCTTAGTACTGGACTCCTCGGGAGCGCGGTCTGTCTAATGAAGTATAAACACCGGTTTTTGGTAAAATAACCAAGTGCCAAACAACACAATTTACTTGTTTTACCTGAAAAGAAACGGATTGATGCACACCGTAATCTGTTCGAATTTGTATGAAACGGACTATAGAACCACACGGCCGATAACAACATACCGGGAGTATTTACGATTATGAAATCCGATTGGTCGGAACACTTTGCCATGCGAAGCCGCGCTAGCAATATGAATGGATTTAAAGTGATTGGGAATACGATGTGCTGATGTTTATAAACTCGTGTTATTAAATGTGCTATAAAATTCTGAAACTATGGAGTTACAAACTGTGATTTTATGTGTCGGATTATTTCTGTTGTTTTATTTAAAGTTGATTAGCTCGGAAGTGAAGAAAAGTGAAAGATTTAAAGGTAAGTGGATATACAGTAGACCCTGTCCGATTTGCGGATGCTAAGGTTGTTCATGGTTCAAGAGATTAGAAGTAAACAACTTCTCACAGGGTCAGTAAACATGGACCAATATGTTATATTACCCTTTGTGTATAGTAGTGTTGAATTATGAGAGTAGTAAAATGTTCATTTTTTTTATTTTTGAGAGTGGTACGTGTTTACTTCACACGTTATTTACAAACGCACTGTATGCTGCATCCATTAAACAGTTTACACATGTGTTTATCAAGGTTGCGTCACACCGACCCCGATTAATTGGCCATTATCAGATTATGATACCGCTCGTCGGAACAAAGGGACTTCTGTTTCAGACGTCGACTGGTTCATTATAGCGAAATTATTGCAGGTTAGAAAAATATAACATCAGAACAATGTTGATTATATAAATGTCAGAAACGGGCAAGATTGTATATGTAGAAATTAAGGACTTGTATAGAAGGAATCTACTGACTAAGTGTTGATGAAATACCATAGGAAGGATTAATTATTTGCAAATTAATCATTCACAGACAACCGATTTCTTGTACATAAAATGTAAATTATATATAATCTTAGATGATGTAAAATGTTTCGATCATGAAAAATGATCTTGAATTCAAGATATTGAGGTTTAAAGTAAAAATTCTCGTAATGTGTTGTTATTTTAGCTGCAGTATACAAACTTTGAAATCAGATGAACTTCAACAATGTTAAACACAAAATGCTGGGAATGGTATTTTGATGATGATTTCATTCTGCAATGTAAGAATTTTTATTTGTTTTCATGAGATGAGTGGAAGTTAAGATAATTGAAAATGAGATATTGCTAGGTTTTGCATGAATGTGTGAGCGATCACAAAATATCAATCAGTTGCGTTTACTTCTCTATATAAAGCCTTGCCGTGGGTTAGAATGATATACCATCAGGGTAATGTTGATAAATTAAATAAACAGACGTAGAAATCTATTAAATCTTTTTTCATCCAACAGAAGCATGAAATTTGAAGAAAATAATGGTAATAGAGATCAAGAGATTACAACAAATGGCTAACTTCTGGACACATTCCCATTGTTAAAAAGAAAAGATTTTTTTTTTTGCCAATCTGAAAAACATAATGAAATCAGAAGTCGTGACGGGTAAATTTGGGGTTTGGCGCGAGTGAAAATTGTAGGAATTAATATATTATGAGCATAGTAATGGTTTGATGTATGCATAGAAGCTGAATTAGTGATGAACAGGGTTCATGAGTTAGTCATAAACTAATTTATGAACACTTTTCATTACTAATTCATGAGCACTTGTTCATGACTAGTTCATATCAAATCTACAAAAAAATGATATTTAAATTGGAGTGGTAAACTTGGAACGAAATCCCCATTCTAAAAATTTACAGCACTTAATTACTGCTTGGTGACCCTCACATCGTCATTCAGACCTTTTCTAAGATGAAACCATTTTACACATAAACCTGTATGACAAATCAAAATAAAAAACCCAGTCACAAAATATGTTGTAATTTTAAGTAGGAAATCAATTTTAGTCTTAACCTAGGGTCGCACAAACTCCTTTTCTATATAATTCCTTGCCCTTACCCACCACCACCACATACACACTCCCACCAACTATTTTGAAACAAAATTGGTTGAAAATCTAGGAATTAATTTGTTATGACCTTTTGTAAATATTTTATGATTTATATACTTTGAGGTGCTTTTAATAATGATTTGACGATGTGTCAACAAACTGTCATGATGCCACTGTCCTTTGCATTGTGTCAAACGAAGGATGTAATTACCTGCTAACAAACTGACCATTCTATGCTGATAGCCTGTCCGCCTACTTCAGGGCATTTTTAACCAAAAATAAACACAGGCCAAAATTTGCCTGCTTCCCAATTCAGAATTTGTTTTTATTTCCCAATTGAGGCTAAAAAAATTCCATAATGGATTTTTATATAAAAATTTTTGGAGGGGAATTTTTGTTGCATTTGGGATAAAAACCAACTACTGGATATGAAATATTATTGTAATATCTGAATAGTGATAGTTCATGATTAGAGCATGAAATTAACAATCAGAGTTACCTGCACTTTATGTAAGTCTTAAAAAAATCCAGATTTCCCATCAATTAATCTCAAGGACTTGGCCTTTTACCAGAAATAAGTCCTGTAGTTATTGTTATTGAACTTGAACATTCATTTTTACCATCAACATTTTTGAAAAAAAGCATTGCCAACTAAATTAAGGGGTAAAATACTGGAGTACTGCCTCTAATGTAAGAAAAATTTAAGAAAAAAATTCATATTGGGAATTATTTTTGCCTCAATTTGGAAAAAATTTTTTTTTGAATTTGGAAGCCACCAAAGGTCACGGCCTCTCATTTAATATGGCAGAAAAGCCCTGAATGAGGACCGATCAGCCCTGCTGTGCCCAAAAGCAGCTAGCCTTTATGATACAGTTGGTTTTGTCTTCCACTACCAGAGTGCCAAAACTGTCATAAATTAGATTGCATAGAATTAGTTATTCTGTCTAGCAAGTCAGAGTGTGATGTTTGGCCTGGATTGACCACATAGTGAACTATTTACACATGGTCAACAGCCTGTCACAAGTTGAACCTTATCTTAGCCACAAATATTTTCCATTGATCTGACCAGGAGTTATAATTGTTCAGTGGACAATCAGCGGCCAGAAAATTACAGGTGCAGATGTTTGCTATAATTAAGACAAAATGCTCATTAGCTGTTATAAATCCAATATATGCTATTGAGAAACTTTTCAATGGAACCAGAGTACTGTGTATTTAATTCTGGATGTATTGTAGTAGTGGTATATAAGCTTATTTTACATTTCTGCGGGTTTCCCCATATGAGCGCTGCCCCCAGAGGAGTGTCAGTCTTTTAGATTTGTGGGGGATAGTGCAGGATACAGATCTGATAGTAACCCAGCGTAAGTTTCTTCTGGTTCTATAGCATGCTCAGTGTATAGAACTTTCACATGGGCCCTCAGTTTAAAGTCCCATCGGAACATTACTGTTAGTATTTTTAGATTGCCAGCCCCGTGAATCAAATGGTCGACCCAAGACTAGAAGTCTCATAAATGTCTGCTCTACCGGCTCAACTAAGTGGGGCTGGACAGTTGTATAGTATTGTATTATAACAGCTCTAGCCGATTTATAGATCTGATACTTAAATAATTCAGATATATAAGCATATAAATTTGGTATCATCAGTTGAGCTGCCCATACAAAAAAGCCCTTTAACCAAAATAATTCAATTTTATTTGACATTTTGTACTAGCACCCTGAAACACATAAATATAATGTGTGTGCTATCAATTTTTCAAAACAAGGTGACATTCATTAATTAGTTCCAATAATTGTCCCAACTTGAATAATTGAGTAAAGAATTGGCTATGATAAATCATCATACCTCTGTATACCGTAAACTCTTTCATAAAGGCTCATCCATACCTCTGTCTACCATAAACTCTCTAATAAAGGCCTCCATATCCCTGTTTACTGTAAACTCTCTATTAAAGACTCCTCCATACCCCTGTTTACCATAAACTCGATAATAAAGGCTCTTCCATACCTCTGTATACCGTAAACTCTCTAATAAAGGCTCTTCCATACCTCTGTATACCATAAACTCTCTCATAAAGGCTTTTCAATACCTCTGTATACCGTAAACTCTCTAATAAAGGCTCTTCAATACCTCTGTATACCGTAAACTCTCTCATAAAGGCTCCTCCATTACTCTGTTTACCATAAACTCTCTCTTAAACGCTCCTCTATACCTTTGTATACTGTAAACTCACTAATAAAGGCTCCTCCATACCGTAAACTCACTAATAAAGGCTCCTCCATACCGTAAACTCACTAATAAAGGCTTCTCCATACTCTTTATATCGTAAACTCACTATATAAGGCTCCTCCATACCTCTGTGTACTGTAAACTCACTAATAAAGGCCCGTCCATACCTTTGTATACCGTAAACTCACTAATAAAGGCTTCTCTATACTCTTTATATCGTAAACTCACTATATAAGGCTCCTCCATACCTCTGTGTACTGTAAACTCACTAATAAAGGCTCCTCCATACCTTTGTATACTGTAAACTCACTAATAAAGGCTTCTCCATACTCTTTATATCGTAAACGCACTAATAAAGGCTCCTCCATACCTTTGTATACCGTAAACTCACTAATAAAGGCTTCTCCATACTCTGTATACCGTAAACTCACTAATAAAGGCTCTGGGCCATCCTTAAAAAAATATTTGTTTGCTGTGCTCCAACCCAGTATTTTTCATGTAGGTGTGTCAGTATCTAAAACTTTTTTTTACTAAATTTTGGTTTTGCATCTAGTCATTTTAAAGAAAAATGGACATAAATCAGAAAAAAAAATTAAACTTATTGAAAGTCAATAAAAAAGTTTGGGTAGTTGCAATTTTGAGTGAGTAGGTAGGAGCATGGCAAACAATTTATATTTTAAGAACAGCCCTGTATACCATAAACTCTCTCATAAAGGCTCCTCGGCATGATTTTTGAAACAAGATCAATGTTAAAATTTGCGGACGCACAATGATTACTTAACTTATGGTATGTAATGTCTTAAGATTGATTAATTTTATAATCCCTAAAAATACGCATTCAATGGAAAGCATACATTTTTGTTTTTTAATGTTAAAAAAAGGTGTGTCTCAAAAAATGCCCTTTACCGGGAGCTTGATCCATATTTAAACATCTTGTAATGTACGAGAACTTTGTTTGCCTTCAAGCGACTTGCAGAATGGCGATGGCTTAATAAATATATAATTGTTTCATATTCATGTATAGCTGGGCCTGGTTAGCTCAGTCTGTAGCACATCTTACTATCGATCCAGGGGTTTGAATCCCTATGCAACAAAAGTGATAATTGATTTACAATATTGCACCTCAGCGTCATTTGTTCGTTACATCGATACTTTTACACTTAGTGAAAATAGAACGCTACGTAAAATGACGCAAGAAACTGTCAGAGTGATGACATTGCACATTGGCACAAGGACTGGTTCACATTTATTTGTTGTATACTTTCTCGATACTGTTATATGTTAACTTTAATGTAAACTAGTCTGGGTTTGAGTGGGCATTTCATGATGACATGACCATAACGTGTTTATCTGATGAAATCGACATGACAAGCTTACCCGTTTGTATTTAATTTCAATGGATGCAAAGCAGTTATGTTTTCACAAATTGATCAACCTTTTAGTATGGGATATATACCGGTAGATAATTAATTGATTTTCTAACGAAAATGATGTTAGCAATGACAAAGCATGATGGAGTGAACGTCAAAGAGACAACCGTTCTTTGGTTGAAAAACATACATTTATAGATGACATCGAGTTTCAAACAAACAATTACTTTTAACTATTATCTTTCTTCTCGTTTGTTTTGAGTTGAATCCAGTTTACTATAGTGCCCCTTTAAGTTAATTCTCAAATAATGGTAACTCTGACTTAACTACTTTCGCGTCGGTGTATATAAAAAATGTACCCAGCGTTCTTCAAAGCACGAAGGCATGCTACATCGGGGCTTGTAGTTTTGCAAAGTGTTTAGAGAACTGTAACTGGCCATATATGAAACGTTACCTTTCTTTATTCAGGGGAATGTTCAATTATTAATACAACACTTGTATCCAGTTTACATCATTTTAATTTCCATTTATCATCAAGTTCATATCTCACAGTTCATTTTAACATTAACACCTTAATTCTTCTTCACTTCAAATGTTCCTTATTTAACTTTCTTTCTCTTTATTTCCTTACTATCTTTAAACCTTCACTTCTCAACCTGCTTTCACCTCTTAGCCCCTCAGATCTCCCTTTTCCTTACTTCCCCTTTCAACCTCCCTTTTCCTTCTTCGCTTCCTAACCTTTCAACCTCCTTTTTCTTACTCTACTTCCTGACCTATCAACCTCTCATTTCTTATTACCTACATACTTTCATATTTCACACTCTTTCTTCCTAAACTCCTCCCATGTTTAGTTTCACTCAATCATCTCTCTCATAATCTTTAAACTCCCTAATCAACCTAATTAATCCTTTCTTTCATCGGTCAGTTCCATTCATTAACTACTTATACCCGTCACTCAAACAACTTATCATTTACACTTTACAGGATGTACCCAATTTGTGACAGACTATTATGCAAACCTTCTGGCACTTATATTTCCTTCCACCCCAGGCCGGGCCCGATAAGCTCAGTCGGTTACGCGTCTGACTATCAATCCAGGGGTTGTGAGTTCGAATCCCTGCCCGGCAACAGTCTCCGTGTTGATTGATATATGACATTGTCTCATTATCATTCGTCTCTCACCACTAATTCAAGTGGGAAAGTTATCAGTTACATGCGGAGATGTGGTGTGCTCAAGTACTGGTTAATCCAAGGAAACAGTGGTTAGGTTAACTGATCGTCTATAAGCCCTCGATGGCATAAAAATGACGCTAAATATTCAATCAATCGGGTCGTGAGTTCGAATCCCCGCCCGGCAACAGTCTCCGTGATGATTAATATATGACATTGTCTCATTATCATTCGTCTCTCACCACTGATTCAAGTGGGAAAGTTATCAGTTACATGCGGAGATGGGGTGTGCTCGAGTAGTGTTTAATCCCAGGAAACAGTGGTTAGGTTAACTGATCGTCTGTTAGCTCTCGATGGCATAAAAAAGATGCTAAATATTCAATCAATCCTTCCAGCCCAGGATGTACAACATATGTGACACCCCATGACTCTGAGCTTATCTACTTGTGCAATTTGATAAAACTTTGGATTGATTATATATGAGTGATTATTTATCTACTAGTCTTAATAACTGTATTAATTATTTTTGGCAGAAACTTCTAATATAGCAATATTGTAGAATATTAAATATTATTCATAAAAAATATTATAAGAATTATTACACGGTTACAGAAATAACAACACAATTTACGGATTAGAAAATGTTTCTTTATACAGTTATTGTTTGTTTCAATGGATTAAAAAACAACAGCACAACACGCATGGGTTTGTTATTTTTGTTAATTTAATTACCGGTACTGTAACTACCTAATTGCGGTATGATTAATGCAACATAGTTTTTTTATGTTTTCTTTTGTATTGTGACAAAACTATCTTTTGGGACAGTAAAAAAAATATTGTTTTTTTAAAAATACAATACTGTATACGGTGCGTAGACATACCAACATTACCATATTTAACCTATGTTTTGGGACGAAATTACCACATTTACCCTATGTATTGGGTTAGTGAAAAAAATAAATTTTTAGCTCGCCGGGGCGCAGTCCAAGGAGAGCTACTGCTATGACCTTGGCGTCGTCGGCGTCGTCTGTAGACACTCAGGTTGAACTTTTGCGTTTAAGTTTCAGTTATCTATGCAACCACTCATTGGATGTCAATGAAACTTTGTATGTGTGTTTACCATCATCAATGGAACACACAGAGATAAGAACCATAGCTCTGGATTGCATTTTGGCACAGTTATGGCCCTTTTTGGACTTAGACACCCAGGTTAAACTTTGCATTTAGTTGCATTTAAGTTTAAGATATATATGCAACCACTCATTGGATGTGAATGAAACTTCACACGTGTGTTCACCATCATCAATGGCCTACAGTAAACTCAGGACTGGATCATAGTAAACTCTGGACTTGGTCGCAGCAAACTCTGGACTGGGCCACAGTAAACTCTGGACTTGGCCGCAGCAAACTCTGGACTGGGCCACAGTAAACTCTGGACTGGGCCACAGCCAACTTTGTACTGAGCCACATGCAGTAAACAAGATCTTGGGGATGGCTGTATTTATTTAAATGGTCAATATTTTCATATTGTAAAGTTTTTGTAAATCCACAAATGACCCGGTCATGTTTACCTTGTTTAAATACTTGTATTATGTCGACTTACTATATTTGTGAGATAAATAAATATTTGACATTTTCACTTATTCTTTGAAAGTTATTATAAACAGAACATTTTTCATTAAATTAATGTGCTGTCAACTTTTAAAAGTCGGTCACACAACAGTTTTGATAAATTTTCACAGGACATTTTGAAAATGAAATATTTATGCACATTGAGCGATGCTCATTTTCAGGAGCATTAAACATTATGACATAGAAAGATAAACTGTGTATCTATAGAATTGAAGTCTAGTGTGCACAGAATTGCAGGAAAATTGTATTCATTTTAAAAATATTTTTATTTTTCTAAACATTTACAGCACTAATTTCTTGACATACTTATAGTGGTTTTGCCTTTAACATAAAAAGTATGATAAATACAACCATTAACATTGTAAAATTTTATTTTGCTGTACGTGTCTGTTAAGAGCAGTAAAAACATTACATCTGAATAATCATAAATGTTTGGTAACATTAAATATATATAAATTATGCCAAACAGATATGTTTTGCATTTAAGAGGACACAATGTCATGCAGTGTTGTTTGTTCCCTAGCATGATATGCACCTGTTGACTAGAAATTGTGAAATTTTTGTGTTTTCACGATTAAAAAAAAAATTGCATGATTATTTTAAAGTTAGCTAAAAACTTATTTTTCCAATATAATTATATTATTATACTTATGTACTATATACTCACTGACTCTGAATTGCCTTAAGATATGGCAAAATAATATTTTGAAAAGGAATTTCCTCACTTATGGTCTGCATGTTCAGGTTAGACTAAAAAAGATTTCGCTCTTAAAATTTCAGCATATTTTGTGACATATGAAATGAGTTTTATGATTTCATGTGATCCGTCATACTGGTAACATATTGTAGACTTTTTTTCATCTTTGAAAGTGTTTGAATGACAATGTGAATCAGTATTTACGTGCTGTTTATTGATTTCGTAAGTTTACCACTCTGATTAAAATTTTGTTTTTGTCACATTTTGGTCAATTAGATTAATCAATACATTTACCAATTGAATGATTCAGATTTATCAATGATAATAAGATGCTTTAAAATACAAATGTATGCATTTATTTAATTTTTTTCAAGACATTTATAGCAATTTTTTCCTGATAAACAAGGTGTTTTCAAAATGTTGTGGACACATTTGTTTAAAAATAACTTACAGTTATTAGGATGATACATACAGCAATTGCTGGAATTGGATATTTTTTCTCGTCAAATAAGCAACAAATTATCAATTTATAATGAAAGTGAAGGACTTTGTGCATAATTATATACAACAACTAACCACTTAACAGCCCAGGTCAGAAGAGAACGTATATCAATACCCATACTAACATTTTACAGGGGTTTCATTATCTTTTAGAATATATAAAAATACCAAAACTTAATGCTGACATTATACATTACGCGATCAATCGCGGAATATCTGCAAAAACATAATTTCTCAGGTGCACGGTAATATGTGTGTACCTTGGTCGAAGATATCTGACCAATCATAGCTGTTATTAAAAATAGATTAATTTATATTCAAAGCTACCCACCAATCACATTAGAGGAATAAAAATAGATAATCGCGAAATATCTGCAAAAACCTAATTTCTCAGGTGCGCGGTAATACGTGTGTACCTTGGTTGTAGATATCCGACCAATCACAGCAGTTATTAAAAATGGATTAATTTATATTCAAATTACCCACCAATCACATTAGAGGAATTAAAATAGATAATTGAATGTATGCATGAGAGGTTTTTCCGAAGTCGCAATATTGGGCATGTGGTAAAAACTGCAGGGGTCAATTGTTTTTACTGACTAATTACGGCCTATAAGCAACAGTTTGACATGTGTCATATAGAATAGAGATATTTGCAGACCTGTGTATTGTGAAAACTTGCTTGTCCGATTTTTAAGACAAGCCCGAAGCGGTCGAAAAATAAAAAAAAATCAGAAATTTTTTCAGTAGGTGCTTTTTTCCTGGGGCGCTCGCGTAAGGGGAAACAAGCAATTTTTTTAATTTAGGCCTAAATTATTTAGCAGGAGCAGGCTGTAAATGTGTTTTCATTTTCACCAGAAAATGGCCGATCTTCTTTCCTATCACATGGCGGATTGATTTCATAAAATGCACACAGATCTAAGCGCCTCACCGACGCCCCAACCAGAATTAAAATTTGAGGATCAAATAGACTAACCTGCATACAGTAGCCAGTCCACGTACCAGTGACTGTGAACCGGAAGTAGAGTGAACCAGTCCGTGGAGTTTGCAAATAGACGCGATGCATGACTTTGTAAATTAGCGCTTAAACAAGCATTTCAAAATCTCGTCTGTAAAAAAAAATCAATACCAATGTGATTCATAATAGGACTGCCTGCTGTACTTTGATATCGTTTTATACGGTCTTCGTTAAGAATATTAATATGGCTACAATTAAATATTTAGATATACGTTTTATAAAATTTCAGATCCAAAACACGATTTGTTCAACTGAAAATAGCCGGGTGCGCTGGCCTTTATTGCAGGGGGAATTCCCCGTCCCTCGGCTCTTGATAAAACCCCTGATTTTATATTGCCTATGTTTTTGTGCAAAAAAAAATAAATGTCTGCTTATTACTTTGTACGCCATATAATATAATATAAAAACAACTATAGAGTGGAAAGACCGGTTATCGCCAACATTGCACTAACGAGTTTGAAGCATTTTCATGTCTGATGAAAGTACTCCTGGGATATTGACACGAAGAACGGCATGATCTAACCACCAGGTAGAAAATCATTCGAGTATATTTGCTACTATATTTAGAATATAAGGCTGCAAGCATGAGTAAAATATTACACATGGTGTATGTTACTTTGAGAAACTTTTAGACGTATTGAAAGTTATCCCACAACATTGTGACGATGCTGCGACCTTATGGGCAGCTGTGTAGTTAGTTGTTGCATGTTATTATGTATAAAATGATTCAGTTTTATTGTAAATTGATAAATTTAATTATTGCCCATTTGATGAGAAAAGATGTCCGATTAAGGCAATGTATGTATCATCCTTATAACTTGTGTTTGTTTTTAAACAAATGTGTCCACAAACTTTTTGGACACATTTCCTATATTACCTTTAAGAAACTTTTACAAAAAATGTTCGCATTAATTCTCCATCAATAAGACTTTTAAAGGCTGTGTTTGAAAGATGTTAATTAAGTGATCTTTAATAAGTTGCGGTGGAGACATTTAATTAAATGCAGGTATGTAATATCACATGAGAAATTAAACCTTTACCTACAATTTTGTGGTAACACTGTAATTGAAGAACATCATTTTTTTTAAAACAAAAATGGACAGATTTTATGAAAAAAAACCAACAAGACTGCTTTCAAATTCATTAAAAAAAAATAACTGCAATTTGAGCGGGTACTGGTAGCGACGTTCAACAAACTTTTTTTTTAAGTACAGTGTGAATGTGACTCAGTTGATTAGATAATTCAGATCTTTACCTTTCATTGAAATTTCAGTCTCAATCCCTGGGTAGGCCACACACATGGCGACACACACACAATGTTTACCTTTTACTGTAATTTTGTACATATTCTGAAGTTTTGAGACCTGTGCATGAATACCACAAAGATGTGATGTAAAACTATTGATAAAACAACTAGACTGCATACCAGCACATTATTGGTTGATTTTCCTCCTCAAATATGAAATAATTATATAGAAGTTAAAATGTTTTATATCTCATTTACTTAGCGTTGAAAATAAAACTGTTGTATCTATGTATCAACATTAATGGAGGTAGAGTAGTTTTGTGTTCAACCCTGGATATTCAGGTGATAGGTAGTTGATAGTAAATTATGGCCTGCAATAAAAATTTTGGTGGTTATAAAATTATCTTCATTTCTGCAGCTGCAAAGATATGATCTGATGATTTAGGCTCCATGCAATATTATATTATTATAGAACTTCTCATTTAAAACCCAAACTATCTCTCAGCTGGCCCCCTCCCGCCAAGCAAGGAGAATGCCAATCAATTGACTGCTGAAGGTGTAGCTAGTTAAAATTTAGAGTACAAATGTTTCATCTTAGAAAATAGTCAGAATGACAATGCGAAGGTCTTTAAACAGTATTTAAGTGCTGTCTATTTTTAAATTGGAGATTTCGTTTTAAGTTTACCACTTTAATTTACATACCGATTTTGTCACTTGTTGGTTGATTTGACATGTTAAACTATTCAGTTTATATTCATTAATGATAATGAGCTGCTTTTTATCCAGTTGATAATTATTTTATTTTTAAGACACTTATACCGTTTTATCCTGATACACTCCCTTTAAGACACTTATACCGTTTTATCCTGATACACTCCCTTTAAGACACTTATACCGTTTTATCCTGATATTTTTTTCAAACTACATAACCATAATAGCAGATGTACTGTCAGCTGAGTAAAACAGTGTGATACATAATGCAGGTCATTGTGACCCCGACTCAATGGATGTGACATGCTGTATTGTTGTCAAGTTGCCATTACACGTGAAATATTGAGAATATTATCAGAGCGTCAGATAAGATGCGTATTTGCATATTTACGCAATTAAAAAAAGAAAAAAAAAGCAATTAAAATAAACAACTTGTGTATTAAAACGTAATTGAAAACATCGTGTACACAGTACAAAAAAATGCATGCGTATCAGCAGTTCCAACTTCCTACCGAAATATAAACAGTGGACAGGTTATTATTTACGATGAGACCAGATAGATTGACCTGCGTGTTTATCAGTTTAAAATACGATACCCGTGAATATTATTTTGAACCAGTCCTCATTCAGTCCAGGTTATAGGAGCGCTTTCATAGACTGTTTATAGGGACAGGACTACATCACGGCAGGCCACTGCTTATTGAATAACGCGGCGGTATAGTTTATCTCTTTGAAAATAGAATAATGTGAATTGAATTGTGTATATTTAATATGCTTTAACACAAAACGTTGATACGCTCGGCCACACAATCTCATAATGTTGTTTGAATACAAAAACTTGCGAAAATTACAGCTATTACATTTTTTGAAGTATTTAAGTAATATTAAATAGCTGAGTTTACTTATAGATTATATAGAATATAATACTGACTTTAAATAAAGCCTGGTACCGACTAGAATAAAACAAAATAAATAAAATTTACTAATACTAACTGTATTAACATCACATTTCAATATGAGAATGAAAAAATGAAATAAACAAATGTGAATACCTCAAACAATCATACAAATGAAAACATAATTATTTAATAAGCACCCAGTACAATACAACCGTTATGAAAATAAGGTGTTATAAGCCTATGTGTCTTAATGCAATATGCAGGGATTATTATGCCCTTTCGCGCATATGCATTCTATCTTTAACAACTTTGGTGCTTTAAACATATTCTTATTGTCATTTTATTGAACATATTCTGATAAATGTACTGGTTTGCGTATTTCTCTTCCATATCGTGATCTCCTTACTTCAGGTACTGTGGATATCAAACTCGTACTGTCACTATTCAGTTTTTTATTAACACTTGCGTTTGGATCTTTCGGTTTCTGGTTTGGATCAATTTGTGTACACAATTTTGGCGTATTCACAACTGCTTTATGTTTATTCAATGTTGGCGGAGCGATTGCGATAGATTTAGTTTGTGGTGTTTTCACGATTATGTTACAGTAGAACTTCTATAGCTCAAACTCTGTTGGCTGGAACACCACCGATCACTCGAACAACCCGGTCCCTGCCAAATTCCTATTTAATTTCTATTGTTCTACGACCGATGGCTAGAACACTGATTGGTGGAACAGTCGAACTAGAAATTTGGTTCCGCCCACACACTTACCTGTGTTTTTCGCACCTTTCAGTCGAGCAGCTGATCAAAGATTAAGAAAATCAGAGAAGTTTGCCATGTTTGGTCACGCATTCAAAGGTGTGAAGTAATTTCTACACGTCATAATATTCCCACTGTCTTAAAGAGCGAAAAGTTTGTATTGATAATCTGGCGAGTGTGTTAATGATAATTGGTTGCACGATTGCTTTAATTGTATACCACATGTTGCATTAATTAAGTTAATTTGATTCTTAATTTGATGTTTATTTATAATTTAAGATGAAATAAAAAATAAAACCAATTTATATTGCAAACATTGAAAAGTAACGGGTGTCACAAAAAATTGTACCCTATAAATCTTAGACATGGGATGTCTCATTGCACAATGTCGCATTTAACAACACATTTAACTGAAGTGGAAATGGCTGAGCAACTTAGTGACGGACCTGGTAACGGGGGATAACTAAATCAGCCTCTTTGACGATTGCTGAACAACTTGGTGAAGGACCCGGTAAAACCAGAGTGTGACTATCATGTCATTAACATTCTCACGCAAACCGAAAGCTAAATATTGCTATTTATACATGAGTATATAAAATTATGATGATAAAAGGTAAATTAAGTAATTATAGTGTAATACAATTAATTATATTTGGAAATGATCTTTTCTGGTTTATTGGATTTTCTACATAAACAAGACATACGCATCATTTACATCATCTATTGCCCTGTTCAAAGCGTACACATAGGATTCAATAACATTCTCACAAATGTACACCATGTACATGTACAATGATTGTTGTACAAGTCTTGACTCAAACTACCGCTGACTCAAACTATTTTGTCCAGTCCCGTCGAGTTTGAGCGATCATAGTTCTACTGTATGTGCATCCTCTCTTGTTTACATCAGCATTTCCCAATTCCTGCGATACAGTCTGCCACTATCACCTGCTTTTACAATGTATGATCTCGGAGTGTTTGCTGGTTTTACAAACTCAGCTGTTTTCCATCCTTCTGGAGTCTATTCGAACTGCGTCGCCCTCTTTGATTTCATCGCAAACTTTTGTACCAACATCATAATACTGCTTTTGCTTATGTCCGTAACCTATTAGCTTTGATGTTACTTTCTCTGGATTAATGGACTCTGGCCTGCGTAGTTTATATGTAATGGGTAACAGTGTCTAAGCTCGTCTGCCCATTAATCGCTGGGTCAGAGATCCGGTATCGGTATCTCTAGGTGTATTCCTCAGATCAAGCAAACTAAGGTATACATCTTCTCCACTTTCTGTGCACTTCTTTATTAAGTTTTTGACAGTTTGCACTGCTTTTTTCTGCTAGACCATTTGTCTGCTGATGTAATGGTGACAAAGTGGTATGTTCAATACCATACTTAGAAGTGAAACTTTTGAATTCAGCGCAACTATACTGTGGACCATTGTCACTTATCAATGTATCCATAATTCCATATCACACAATGTTCTCCTGTATGTGCTTTATCACGTTTGCTGCTTTTGTGTTGTGGTTCAGTGGTGCAACATCGATGTAGTTTGAATAATAATCTACCATAATTAGGTAATGGTTGTTGTCTAACTCAAACAAGTCAGTGCAACTTTGCTCCATGGTAATTGTGGAATTGGTTGAATCATCATTGGCTCCTTAGGTGGTTTATTTCGGTGAACAAGGCAAGCACTACATTGACTTACTAAATCTTCAATCTGTTTATATAACCCGGGCCAATAAACTAGTTCACGTGCCCTCTGTTTGCATTTTAACATACCCATGTGAGAACTGTGAATGATTTTCAATGTGGAAGCCCTTAGCTTACAGTCATTCCAGTCAGTGATTCTCTCTTTTGTTGGTTTTAGCCCCTCTCCAGTTAGCGTATGTCCAACGTTATCTAACTCTGGTTTAATTAGCACACACTTGACTTTGTTCAGTTTAAAGTTAATGGTTCTTGCCTTTTCAAGCACGCTTTTAAGCCTATTGTTAAGTTCTTCTAATGTTTGACCATTCACTAATATTTCATCAACTACAATTTCAACACCACTCATGCTACCAAAATGTGTTTCCATCTCTCTCTGGAAATTTCCTCGGGACACTTTAATCCCATGGGCATGCGTAAATATCTATATCGCCCAAACGGTGTATTGAATGTGGTTAACATCAAACTTTTCTTTGTCAGTTTAATCTGGTAGTACCCCATGTTGACATCTAGGGTTGAGAAAAACTTGCTGCCATGCAACCTTGTTACAATATCTTCAATGCTGTTCAGTGGATAATGTTCTCTCAAAACTGCTTTATTGAGGTCAGTAGTGTCTACGCATATCCGCACACGGCCATTTTTCTTCCTTACACAAACCATACTGTTTACCCATTTAGTGGGCTCAGTTACAGATGCTATGATCCCACACTTTTCTAGATGATCCAACTTGGATTTAATTTGGTCCCTAATTGCAACAGGTACTGGTCTCGCCGTATGGATAACTGGCTCAACTGTTTCGTCCATTTTAATTTCGTACTCTACATGGAGACATCTGATTTCCTCTCCTATGACATCTCTATATTCTTGGAGGATTTCTTCTGTAGCTACGTGTACATTGTTTACTCTTGCAATTAGGCCAAAATTCAGACTATCATGCCTGCCTATTAAGTTTATATGTTTCTCAGTGTCAATTACCTGGAATTCTAAAATTCTTTCCATGTCTTTATATCTGCACAGTATACTTATCTTGCCTAATGCCTTTAGTTGTCTACTGCTCACTTCACTTATTTTTACATCACTCTTGTTGATATTTGTAATTGACTTGAATTTTTCTGCTGTGACGCGTGACATTACATTACATTTCGCCCCACTATCAATTTCGAGTAATAATTTCTGTCCTCTCACGTCAAGAGACACTTTCCAATCACTATCTATGTACATTTTGCGATTAGTCTCTGCTGTAAACACATCTTGCACTGTACATTGGTCAAATATTTGCGATAAATTGTTACTTTCACACGAATTATCCTCTACATAGTGCACTTGAGGGTGTCTTTTATTTCTAAACCGACCGCGTCCTCTTTCTGTGCCTCTATGCGATGAGCTATGGCTTTGGTGGCCCCTGCATAGATTCAACGATTTGAAATGTCCCTTTTGTCCACAACTGCGCAAAATTTATCGAAAACTGGACACTTTTGAAATGCATGATGTTTACAACACATGTTACAGTATTTTTAGTTGCCTTGGTAACCTGCTCTGGGTTGTCCTTCCTTGTGTTATTCCTCGGTTGATGTGAATGACGCGTATATTTCACGTTCGGGTTTTCAGCATCAAGTGTTTTCATATGTGCACCAGTAAGTTCAACTTGACGGCATGTTTGAATAACTTTATAAAAAGTTAATTCAGTTGCCGGTATTTCCATGAGTTTTTCCATGTTCTGCTTTGCGTTTCAATTCAGAAATATAATCCATGATAGTGTTGTTACCTCACTTTGTATTTGAAAACTCTTGTCGTTTGATTATTGTGCACACCAAACGCTGTCAAATTTCCCAAATACAGTTTCTAAATCATGCCGGTCTTCGCCAGGGTGCCCTACTATGCCATGTTCCTTATTTCCGACTACAATTTCTGCCCACTTAAATGAATCCTAAATCTTAATAGCATCACATCCCATGTTGGCTAGCAACATGCCTACCTTTCGGTTTCCTGGTTTGTCATCCAATCCTAAATCATCAAGATCCACCAAGAAATCTTGTTGTACAATTGCCATTCTTGCGCACGAATATTTGGTCGGAGTTAAATTCTGGTAAATTCTTGATCTATCTATAGATCTACTTATCTATCAAATCCTGTAATATCTCCCCGTATTTTATGTATTTCTTTCGATGATCCTAGATTTTCTGACACCATGTAAAATAACAAACAAATCTCCATGCTTGGCCAGAACGGAAGTACTTTATTTTTCTTATCTTCCCATACAAGAGTTCCAATAGAGATAACTTTATATTAATTGACTTTACAAATATGATATATTGCACTCTGTATTATAGAGTCAAGATTGATTTTCTTTGTACACTACATGGTTCCAATATTAAGCGGCCGGTTCCCGGGAGACAAAGGTATAGACAGAACTGCGTTATAAATATTGCCGCTATGAAAAATCCTGCATGTGGAATGAGATATCATCTGTGAAACTTTATGCAAACATCTTTCTTTCCATTTCTTTCAATACATATAGTGTAATTTATTGTGAAGTGATTAAGTACTTACATAGTTTCTTTTCAGTTGTTATAGTTTACTATCGTATATACAGTCAAACCTGTCTTAAGCAGCCAGTCAAAAGAAGGAGCAAAAATAGCCTTTTAAGACAGGTTGTTGCTTAAAACAGGTTAATTTGTCCTGAATTAATAAAATGGGAAATAGTAAATGTGGCTGCTTTTAAAAGACAAGTAGCTGCTTAATAGAGGCGATAACTTACACATGTTTGACTGTATATCAATAATTTGGACAAACAGTACCTTTGATTTGAAACAATAATAATCTGCCGGCTCGACACATGATTCTTTATAAACCATCTAGTGAGAAGTCTATATTTAGCCTCCTGCCACCCTCCTCTGCACATTGGCAATATGATATTGAATTGAATATTGACTGTCATTTTTATGCCATCGAGGGCTAACAGACAATCAGTTGACCTAACCACTGGTTCCTGGGATTAACCAGTACTCAAGCACACCCAATCTCTGCAAGTAACTTTCCCACTTGAATCAATGGTGAGGGAAGAATGATAATGAGACACAATGTCATATTTCAATCATCATTGAGACTGTTGCAGGGCGGGGATTCAAACTAACGACCCATGGATGCAAAACCAACTGAGCTAATAGAGCCCGGCTGGCATGTATGAGACATCTGTAGTAAGCATTTGGCTTCTTACTGTTCAAACACCGCTCATTGCCTAAAAAAACATGACAATTAATGTGTGATAAACATTTTTTCCCAATATGCCATGCCTATAATTACATATGGCCAAAAAGAAAACACCTGTGTTTCCAGTTAGCCGGCAATCTCTAATTGTTACTAATTGTTAAAATGATTATTTTTTCATTATATTTTTTCGTTTCATCAAAAACAGTTCCATAACATTACAATGTCACTGCATTAGGCCATAATTTTATTGCAAGATTATCCCCGCCCGCCCCCTTATGTTTATGCCGCCCTGACCCTTTTTTATTTTCATAAAAAAAAAAAAAGAAATTATAAAAACATAAAAATCTTTACAAACATCGATAAAAAATAAAATCCTCCGGCCTTCTCCGTTTTTTAAGAAAAATTTGGATGATAATCTAGCACTTGATTTATAATGGTCTCATACTATGCCTAACGAAGTATGTTTTTAATATATTTAAATTTGTTTGCTGCACAATATCCAACATGGCCACCAAGAGTGACAGATTCTGCCCCAAGTAGACAACATCCTGATCATGACTGAAACATTTTTATTATTACTATTCAGAACAGTACAATGAATCTTTTATGTCAATTATATAGCATGGTTAACATATAACATACAGCTACAACCTATGATTGAACATTAATAGTACTAGGGAGAAAAAAAAGCAAAAAAAACAAACCTACCATCCCTATTTTAGGCTAACTCTAAACAAATTATTTTTTTGCCTATTCATTGACCCGGTATTGCCAAAAAGATATCTATTTAAACATTTCAAATTAATATATTGAAAAGGGACTTCCTAACTTGTGCTACGCTCCTAGGTTAGACTAAAATAGGGTTCCTGCTTAAAGTTGAGCCATATTATATGACGTATTAAATGTCTGAATGTCTTGCAGGGAGTCACATGATTTCATTTTGATTTCAACTTGATTTGTTATAAAATATTTAAAATTGTTTCATCTAAGAAAGAGTCAGAATGATGATGTGAAGACTCAAGCAGTATTTAAGTAGAACTGTCTATTTTTAGAATGGGGAATAAGTTTCAAGTTCACCACACTGATTTTAATATTGATTTTATCACAATTTGGAGGATTTGACTTACCAAACCATTCGGATTTTAATTACTAATTATAATGAGATGCTTTGTATCCATCCATTATTTGAAACATTTTAAGAGGGTTCTCTGTTGCCGAGTGGTCTAAGGCGCCATCTCAAGTTCACTTACCTCTCACCGCTAAGGTTGTAGGTTTAAGTCCCGCCCATTCCAAAAACTTTATGTGAGAAAGTTTCCAGTTACTTGGGGAAGGACGGTGGTTATACTCAGTCTGACTCAGTCGGAGGTTTTCACCAGTAAAACTGGATATGTCATATATATATAACCTGAAATATGTTGAAAATGGTGTTGAACCCCATTCAAAAAAGAAATATTTTTATTTTTTAAGACCTGATATACTCCCTTTAATATACATATTTTGTCTATTTACAGATAAAGCTTTTGAAAACGAGATGAAAATTTATGATGAAATTGTGACATGTATGGAGGACCCGATTCCAGGAAGGTTTCCTGCCCACACCTGGACATGTAAAGATATGAGGTATTACTTATAGTTAAATTTGACCTGTTTTATTTCTCACTTAATTGATCTGATTTGTACTGTCAATCAAACAAATCAATAATTCAATCAGCTTTCACTATTGTTTCAATTCACACCATTTTCCTTAGACAAGTAAACATTACATTGTATTTACTTAGACAAGCAACGTCCCGTGGCCACGGAGCAATAGTCGCTCGCTCTTGCGTCTGGTGCATAATTATGTAACAGGCATAAAATTACTGTTATAATTTCAATTAAAGATTTTAAAGCTAAAATATTCAGTTATGTTTATTGAAATATTGTATATATATGTGTCTGATGTTTGTAGAACTTTGTTAGGTGAGAATATTGTTAATATGCAGTATACACAAGTTTCATTAGAGTAATCATTATACAAGCCATGTTGTAACACGTAACCCTTGAGGTGTTAATAACAACTGTATTTTAGTTAATAAGAGAAGGTATATAAATTTTCATGTCTATGTAATATGTAAAATATTAAAATCTTAGTCAATCAGTTATGAAATCCAAGTATTATTGTTTTGGTGAAAAACCTCCAGATTTTGATATACAGTCAAACTTGTACTTAATCTAAGCTTAGATCATTGAATTTACAAAAAAACAAAGAAATTATAAAATTGGCTTGAGTATACAAGTGCGATCGACAGAGAAGATTAATTGTTGTTTGTTTGGTCATTAATTAAAGTGGTAAAAAGTAATCATAACTGTGTTTTTATTGAGAATGGGTGGTATTGTCATGCGTTAATATCCTTGCTTGTTACGTGCATTGTATTGATTTCGTCCAATTGTTTTGAAATTCGATTGGGTGAAAATGAGCAAATTTTATCTTTAAGTGCGTGTCTGATTTTAATTCTTACCATTCTATAGTTATTATTTACAGTGACAGGCTGAAATAGTCTTCAACCTAATTTTCAGTATGTCTTCTAAGAAAAGTTCTAACATCAGATGACCGAATGAAAGTCATCAAACTTTTAGAAAGTGGGAAAAGTACTCGGCTAGTAGCTGAGGAATTTGGTGTTGGAAAAACCCAAGTTCAACAAACATTGGATTATTAACATTAATGTACGGGTAGTTCTCAGTTATTCAGCAATTCAGTACGATGGAACTTTGATTATAATTTGTAATAAAAATAAAGCTTATTTGACATGTTTGTTGTGTTAATACTTTTAGATATGATCTGAATGAATAGTAAAGATAGTTTTATGGAGACATGGTCAGAAAGAAAAAAATTACAACATTTTTAAATTGAAAAATGCCAGTTTTGACAGGGTCCATTTTGGGACATTTTACCATCAGTATATACAATTAAGTTGTATTGTTACTTTCCGATGGATTATAAAGTCATTATTTATGGTAACTGTAAAACCATCAATAAAATTAAAATAAAAGCATCTCTAAAAGACTAAAATGCGGATAAAAAGTTGATTTTAATAGAAATTAAATTCTGCGTATGGACGTTACGGTGTCGGTCAATTTTTGTATGAAACTCTGGCATCTATTTTTAGACAATACAAGCATGGACAACATCATTTGCATGTGGGGGTGTTAGGTTGTTTGTTTAAAGTTACCTTGTAAAGTAGAGTGATATACAGGATTTCACAATAAAAAAATATCACCGAATTTTCCTCAATGTATAAATGTCGGTCAATTTGTAACGTCCAAAACGAATCGTCGTAAATTATCAATTTTATGATCGTATCGTATCTAACACCCCTCAATGGATAAATAAACGTGTCCAAAAACGCGTCATCAGTTTGTGTGTACACAACTCTACCACCAGCAGGGAGAATATAGAGGTAAGTGTTGTCGGTCAATCAAAAAGTCAAGAGTAACGTCCAGAACATTTCATCACTCTATTGATAAAACATCTAAAGTGAATCAATGTACTATTGTGATGATTGCAAACAATAAAAAATGAATGTTATTCGAAAGAAAAGACGGAAATTGCCGTATTGACGCAGCTAACGGTCCGTGTTATGTCTGTAAATCAAATGCGTATATGGACGTTATACCTTGACATTTTATCGTGTTTTGGATGTTACTATTTGACATGGTCAACTTGTCTATACCAAATGTCCTACGCTTTAATGTAATTAATAACCATGATGTATACCCCAGTATTTGATATCATACCATTTTCTCTGTAAATGAACACAGCAATTCTAGTTTGTCTATACTGTCACCAAATATCTCCTTCGTCGTGTTTGCGGACGTTAGGTAATGTTGTGGATGTGACATTGACATTTGTTTCTACTTGAATGTATAACATCTAAAACTGATTTTATATTATCTCTAATTGAAATAATATGAGAGACAAGAAGATTAACAATTAATTATCCTTTTTTGGTAGAAATTGAGTTGACCTAAGTATGAGTTTGCCAGTACTCCCGATAAATAAGAAATATTATCAATTCATGGATGTTTTCTTTGTTATGGATGTTACATTTGACACAAGAATTTTGGAACAAACAATTATGTGTTAAAGTCTGAAACATAAATTACTAATTAATTGATCTAAGTTAATTAGTTTACAAAATATCCTTTAGAATGTTATTCTCATGTTAACAGTTTAATTTTTAAAAATTTGATTGTAAATAAAAATGCTTAGTACCAGTATTAATGATATATAATATATATATATTAAAAACAATAACTACAAACAATACTAATTTTGTTCTCTTAATTACTTTAAGAAAATCTCATGCCCATAATTATGTTGCTTTATCATTTAATTTAAATAAATACAGACAAAAAATAACTACAAATTTATCAAGAAACATTTTTTTTATGTCCAGGTTGATCAATGGCCATGGGTTTGTTAATTAAAACCATTTCCTCGAGTGTGGAGATCTTTGGCAGCTCTAGGAGACCAGGCACAGTTATCTTTGAGGATATTGTGAATGTTATCTCCTCTCCAGATTGGGCTACGAGTGGACTTAGGAGATTCTTCTATGTATTCAAAGGTAAGAACAGTGCCAATACAATTTAATATCAGTTTAGATAAAATAAAAGTATATTGCCTTCTTACTCTCTCCCAGTAGGATTAATATACTAATTATTTACTTTTATAGCGCTATAACTTTGTTATATGTGTACAAATAAACTTTTTGACTGTATAAAATACTTAATAATAATATAAAAACTTTCATTTGTGTATTTTCAGGCCTTTGAGGTGTCTCAGGAAGTTGTGAAGATGCCATTTTAATAGCAACAAAAGATTCTTTAGGGATCAAAAGAAGAAAAAACTTTGAAATATTATTCACTGACATATATGGATATAGTTGATTATTCTTCCAATAAATTTTAATTGCCATTTGTCAGAAGAGACTTGTATACTTTGTCAATACCTTTTCTGGTTGGGGGTCTCATTTATATACTGGAGATATACTAAGTGCTGCTAGTCTAGTTCACAAAGTTTTGGAAAGCACTGTAATAATACAGTGAGCAGATAGTGGCTTTAAGTGATTTTCTATACTTGTTGGTTGGTGGGGCTCATAAACTTTATTTATAGTATATACTACTAGCAGCCTAGTACACAGTTGTTGGGAAATCCTTCTTATAATACAGTTAGCACATGTAGGTAAATACTAGAAGTAAGACAACATAATTTATTTATTTCAATATTACTAATATAACCCTTTAATATTACTAGTAGTTGTTCAGTAGTTAGCAGTGAAACGAGTTCAAACCACTAAAGTACAAGTTTAAATATGTATACTAGGATAAAATGTTATAACACATGGCCAAGTGTGATGAGATGTACACTATTAACAACAATTTTAAAACAATACAGGAGTAATCTTGTAATTTGTGTATGTTGTGGACGTTATTTTTAAGTTGTGGACGTTACATATTTGCATATTTGTCAATTGTCAAAGAGTAACGTCCATATGAATTGTGACAAACTATTCTGATATATGTATGTCAGTTTGAAGTTAATATGAAAAATCACAAGGATATGTTCTCTAATTGAAAGTTTTGAGTACTATTTCAGTTTGTTCGGATATAGATAGCGACACGCTAAACTTTTATCATATAAATTTTGAGTAACATCCACAACTACAAAATATATATAATTACTTTCGTTCTGGTTATGTTTGATTTTTTCTATAATTATTATTTCATAGGTATTCTCCAGTCTTATCTAATAATCATAAGTTATTGTATTGAAATCACCCATTAAATGCATAAACTATTGTCAATAAATAAAATGTAACGTCCAAAACCTTGAGGTTACCATACATAAATTTTGATTTACATGATTTACTTGTCACAAACTATCTTTTTATTATTAAAATCATACAGAGGAATGTTTAAACTACATTTTAACATCAAAATATTTACTTTAAGTTATAATTTAATAAATCCATCATTGTGTCTGGAAATTTGCTGAATAACTGAGAACTACCCTGTACATTAGTATTATTATTCTATTCTATGACCGCTTGCTTAAGACAGGTTTGACTGTAATCATTTGATTTTGAGTTGACATGAGATGACATGAGTTGACATGAGATGACATTAGAATGACATAATTGCTCATTTCCAGGATTTGTTTGATTGTTATAGTTTGTTTGATTATATTATGTTGATTTAATTTGAAAAAAAAATCTTAATTATCAACTTCTAGCAGCTTTACAGCTTTAGGTCAAAATATATGTAAAACTAGAATTTATCGGTTAATTGTTAAAATGATTTTATTGGTTAAATATTCAAAGTTAATTTTGTTGGCTAATCCATTTTAGGAACTTATGATTTAAAGAAAGGTTTTTAAAAATTAAAAAGAATAATATAGATATAAGTAAGAGAGAAAGATAAGACTGAGTGCCATTATATAATTTACGATAGTCAAACGGAACCAAATCTTTTAGTCAGTTATTTTAAAATTATTACTAAGGACTACCAGGGCTGTCTCTAAGTTTCTAAGTAGAAGGGGAAAGAAAAAAATAGATGGGGGTCTGGGGATCTACCCCCAGCAGAGGGTCAAGGAGGGGCAACACCGAAAAATGGATTTCAGGCATCTTAAGGGCCCCCAGATGGGACCTTTCCTGAAAGCATTTTTACTTTTTAGGTGCATTTCAGCATAAAACTTCTTTTCATTTGATAGTAAAAGTATTTGATCTTAACATGAAAACAATTTGACAAAAGTCTAATGATCTGAAAACTAGTAGAAGTACACCTTGAAATGGGCTGTCCTGAGAATTAAATATAAAATCTTTTTGGAGCAAATCTCTAAGTACAAAGCTTGTTAGAAGAGATTGTAGTTCTTCAGTCACTTCACTATTGTAGTCTTGTTTAGTAAGTCAATTGACCGATGGAATAACTGTATTAACATTAAAAAATTGCTAAATTAACTTCTCAATAATTAATCTATTCTCCAAAATGTACAATTTCAGCAAAAATCAAATTTCGTTTTTTTTTTGTCGGAATTTGACCGCTATAATCAAGACTCGTCGAAGTGTTTGCATCACGCAGTTTCTTTGTTTGCATTTTTTTCATAGCGTCTACGTGACTTGATTTGATTCAAATCAATAAAGTGGCTGCAACTGGGCTGCGTTCAGCACCGTTAAACAGCAAATGCGTTTAATGCCTGGTTCTCTAAAATTGTTGCGTCATGTGTGCTAATGTGAGGTTGAGCCAGTGTCAAGGAAAATATGTTAGCTAACGTTATCAAACGTTTAAACGAACTGAACACAGCCCAGGCATTGTTTATCATAAAGCGCCCTTTTCATCATGATCTTCTAAAACGGAAGTGAAAATAATAGAATAAATGTGTTTTATCAATTTATGTTGTGAAAAAGGAAGTGACGATAAAGAAATGCTTTGTCCCTGCCACAATTTAACCGTTTTATGCATAAACGCTGTATCCCTGAAAGTTATTCGACTTTTCTTTGTTTTTATTTCATTTTATTTTAAATGGTGATCTTCAGCCAAGAATAGCCGGTGGTTCTGCCGTGAATTGCCGGGTAAAATCCCTGGCCCCCGGCCCTTAGAGACAGCCCTGGACTACTATTATTTATTCAAGAGCTTATTCGAACTTTGTTAATTTAATAGTTTTGGGAACCTGTAAACCGTCTTAACCTATTGTATTTAATCATCAAAAATAAGTGTTTACACCAGAAGACTTGTGTGCTATGTTGGACATTGAGTTAAGTCTACTATTAGAAGTTAGACTAACCCAACGTGTGTCATCGAAATACCAGTTGTGTGTAGGCTGCCTACCAGCTAATTCCCCACTTTGCTTAAGCTTACACCAACTGGTTAGTATCAAAAGGCCAACAATAATTAGGCACAATTCCGAGTTTGGTGACACATGTAAATGTATTTACTGGTAATTGCATGTATATATTATTCATAGTGTATGCATAACGAAGGAAGAGCTTGTCCATTATCAATTAGTTTATAAGATAGTGTCATATAATACTTTCACCCAACAAATAAAATCACCTGCATGTGAAAATATATATTTACCCCTGAATGAAAATATTAGAATTTTACTATAATATTTTCACCTTCCCTATATATTCACCGCACATCCCAAATATTGTTTTTTTTAAATGAACACAATTACTTATAATTTCATAATATATGAAGCAAACAGTTCAAAGAAAAAAGAAAAGAGTGTGTGTTTGTGTGTGTGTGTGTGTGTGTGTGTGTGTGTAGGGGGGGTGGGGGTGATATCTGACATTCTGACAGGATCTAATATTTTTAGTTAGGTGAAGTTCCACTGAATATCAGGGTGGGTCCATTTTATGATAGTAAAATAGATTTTGCGCTGATACAAAATTGCGTGTTTCACAGGATGCTGGAAGTATATTATCTACTTTTTAACATTATAAAATGTAACAATATCTGCATCAGCTTGATTTCAATCTCAAAACAAGTATAGAGGCTGGCATCTGCTTTGTATGATTGCTGCCTCAGTTAGCTAGGTAATTGTTATATTGCAAAAAAGTCAGGTACAACCAGCAGTTCAAGGATTGTAGAATCTTCAGGAATTTAGTAAACACCACAGTGCTTGCTATAGCTCAACAGATGTCACTACATTTTAATTCTATATTTGGGATCCATAGAAAAAAACCTTATTACTTTGCCTTCGCTTAATTATTTATAAGTTAATTTTTCTATAAGAAATCAAATGTTAATATAAATATATCCTACTGATGCAAACAAAAAAGTCAGTGTACCCAGAAACTTATGTAACTATGTTTACGAATCTTTTGCCCTACGCAAAAATTTACTCAACATATGATATAGATCTATATAGACATAGAAGTACTTATTTTCAAGTTTAAACTCATTAAAAAGTCATAGTTTGAATTGGCTACATTTTGGTAAAAAGCATTGTAACTTTTTATAAACGCCAGATTAAATCGTGTTTTGTATGTTTGATTTAGAAATTATACGAATATATAAATTGCTTATAATGTATTATTAAATGTATATTTCATGTGACATTTTGATTGTTAATAACTTATAAATGTTAGACAAAAAAAAATATATAGTTTATGTCTCAATAAAAAATTTTGTGTTCTGTATCTTCAACTTCTAAGTTATTCGAATTAGATGTATGATATAGATAATCAATTGATTTGAAAGAGATTGTTGAAAATTAATTGTCTGAGTTATGGCCCTTGAAATGTCAAAAATCATTTCATTTAGCAAGTCTCCATTGTCACAGGTGAGTGATTCTTGTATTCCATATATCCTCGCGTATATTGCGCATTCGTGTATATCACGCATCCATGTTTTAAGATCAAGAACTAAGAAAAAAAATACAATTCTCCAATATATGATTGTGTATATCGAGCTTCATAATTTTGAAATCTCATTCAGATTCGGCTGTGGCGACATGTTGGAAGGAGTACCTGACTCGATATGTTAAACAGAATTTGACTGGTCCGGAAAAAAACAGTAGACTGGTACTCGCTAAAAAATATTGAATTTGTTCCCGAGATTTTATACACACTCAAAATACTTGACACTTCTCATCACTGTCTAAATACATACTCAGAGTTGTCAACACCTGCCCAGGCTAGCCAATTAAGATGTCAACTACCTGTAATATGCATAAGCCACATTGCAGCACCCGCTTTCAATACTCCGAAATGACCGATGACACTTGTACACAAGTCATTTTTTTTTTTTTAAAAATCTTACAATAATTTTTTTCAATCATAACGAAATACCACATATTATATTGATTTTATTTTATAAACATAAACTACTACAAATTGCACAAACAAAAGATATACGTGTGAATAATTTATAAATACATTTATGACGATAACAGTAATTGCATTTATTCCGCATTCGTCAATACACTTTCACCTTTACGTAAACCAGTCTGTGCTATTTTAAATGTAATTTCTGGTCACGACATAAATAAGCAGTAAACACTTTCTTATTTTTCGATTTATTTGACATGTTTTACTGCATATATACTGTATAATGAATCAATTTGAAAAAACATTCTCCGCTAGGTAAATCATCACCTATAATCGAGCTCACATGAAGAAATTGTCCTTGAATTAATATCTTAACATACTGGTGTATAAAACTTTTTCTGAATCGATAAATCTTAGAAAATTTTACATAAAAAAAATGAAATCATCTTTTCTTATGTATATCGCGCATCCCTTCTCGAAGATCTTAAAAGTTTGGAAAAAAACGCACATTATACGTGAGGATGAACGGTAATATAGTATTATGTGTCCATGATTTTTCCTCAAATATTGCGTTTTTGTCACACAATATAATCAAACAACTCTTATAATTCTCCAATCTGCCTATAAAGTCTCACGGTATTGGTGTCAAATGACTGCCAGTTTCAAAGTATGAGGAAAAACGCTGTGTTATAATTATGATCAAGTAACTATATAGAGAAGGAAATGCAACTGATTGAGAGTTTGTGAACACTCGCATATTCACGCAAAATCTCGCAATATCTCGTTTTCAATTATCTTAAATTCCATTCACCTCAGGAACACAAATCAAAATTATTACATTGCAGAATGAAATTCTGATCAAAACAATACCATTCCCAACAATTTGTGTTTAAAATTGTTGAAATGAATCTGATTACAAAATTTGTATACTGCAGCTAAAATAATGACAAATTTCGATAAATTTTCCTTCAAACCTCAACATCTTTAATTCAAGATCATTTTGCATGATCGAAGCATGTTTAAACATCTAAGATTACATATACAACTTACAGTTTATGTTAAGATATCAGTTGCCTGTGAGTTATGAATGATTAATTTGCCAAACAATGAATCCTTTGTGTGCTGTTTTATCAACTGTTAGTCATGAAAATACAAGTTTCCAATCTTTCTATACAAGTCCTTGGTTATATAAGTCACATGATTATTAAAGTTTTACTTCTTTAGTAATTTATGATACAAATTAAGTTCAAAAATCGTTAATTCTTGGAAACAAAGAGACTCATTTTGATACAGGGAAAGTCTGATATGCACCTGCATTGATGATTCAGGTCACATAATGCGCCCAACATTGATGATTCAGGTCACATAATGCGCCCTGCATTGATGATTCAGGTGACATGATGTGCCCTGCATTGATGATTCAGGTGACATGATGCGCCCCACATTGATGATTCAAGTCCCATGATCCAAGGTTGTCATATTTATGATCTCCAGGTGACCCTTTAGTATTTACCGTATATTCCCTTTTGAACGCCCCTCCCCCCTCTAATAAACGCCCCCCCCCCCTCACCTATTTTTCTGGAAAATTAAAAAATAAAACGTATATGCGAGTTGAGTGCGTATTCTCCCATCTTTCCCAGATCTATTATTTTGTTACACAGACAACAATTAGCGGAGTGTTTATCACCTTTGAACTCTCTAACCCATTGTTTATATCTTAGGTCACTTGACCACTTTGGTTGAATATACACTTCTTAAGGTAGTGGGACCGTAATGGGCAATATTTCAAATATTTTAAAGCCTTTTATTTTTATTAACTATATAATATCACTGACTTATTTCCAAATTTTTAGAAACTTTTACCGTCTAAAAAAAAAGTTATCCGCATTTACTTACCATATCCCATTTTCAAAAAGCCGCAAAAATTTACAAAGTCCAAAATAGGTAAAATTGCTACAATTTTATTAATTTTTCAATATTTTTTACATTTTTCGGTATCAGTGTATTCTAAAAGCATATGTTTTAAGAAAAAATATGAGCATGCAACATTAAATTGAAAAAAATAATCTAAAATGAACTCATTTGTATTATAGCGGACAGGAGAAATCCATATTTTTCATAGTTTTGAAGAAAGTTATTCTAAAATAAAAGTGTAGAGAATCCATTCAACTATTGGGGCATCAATACTACATGACTAACTTTTATATATGTGCTATTCCATAGATGATATCAAAAGATTAGGAAGTTTTACCATCCGGTTTTTTCTCAATAACTTTTTTAATATGATAGGGTCAAAATTTCATAATCGGCACTTCTATAGAAATAAATGTTTATCTTAAAAGTAATGTTAATGTTTCCAAGTTTATATACAAAACCTATAATGACAAATATTATTGAAATAAAGATGTTCCCACATTATACAGAAATAGCATAAAAGCAATAATATGTTCTTTTTATGTGAAAATAGAACATGGAATCAGAACCCCACCCACCCCAACCCCATTACACGGATTCATTCTCGTGCTTAAACACTTAAATTATTTATCTTGCGAAAAGTGTCAATTTCAAAACAAACTTAGTATGACAAAAACTATTAAATATTAATACTATGTAAAAAAATTCACATTAACAGTATAACAGAATAGAACCCCCCCTCCCCCTCATTTGACACACACACTTCAAGTCATAAAGAGTCATTGTTTGAAATATATAGCCATCTTTGATATAACCTCATCTAATACTTTGGTGACCCTTGGTACACCATCACCATTATTGGCAGGAAATATGCCTCTCAGTCTATCCTCACCAGAATGTTTATAAATTGTTTTCATTTGGAGCAAAACTGTAGGATAGGAGCTCTTTCAGTGTCAATTATTTGAGGAGTTGCTAAAGTGACCACGAATCGGCATTTTGTGCACTGTAGCTGATATCGCACAGCAATTTCACAAGGTCTTCCATTTTATGTGAATGACTTGGAAACAGTTTCCTTAACACTGTCAGGGAATAATTAATCCTGATACACACTTGAAAATTGCTCTGTATTGTTGGTACGTCATATACCACTGGATAATAAAATCATCTTCCATTGTAAGTGACTAATACGACTTTAGAATTCTTTTCCAATCATTTACAAAGTTTCTGGATAGCTGTTTGAATGTAGACTGGTTTCACACTATTACCATTGACTGTCATGGTTCCAGAATCATCATCACTATACCAGTAAACTTCTGATGGTATAGGCAATTCTGGTCTAACATAGGTGGCAAATGTTTGTGAAGACTCAACTTCCACTGCAGCTATCATAGATTTAATGTGTGGCATCAGTCCACCACGTACTACAAATACAGAATAAGGTACTGTTATTATTTGAGACTGCTTTGAGCTAATATTTTCAAGAAGTGAATTATAATTGAATACTATTATTTTCTCTTTATCTTCTTCATATGTCATTTTTTGCTCATCCTAATGTCCCAAAATGACTGACCTCACTGTTGTAAACACAAATTCTCAAAATACTCAAAGTGAGACCGTAGTTTCGTGGATAGTGTTGGCAGCTCACGCCAAAGATTGCGAGTTTGATCCCCAGCTCGACACAGTGCCTCTGAAAAAGCAACACGCAGGACTGGTTCTACTCGGGAAGCAGACTCAAGAGTGCTTAATAAAAGCTCAGAGCTTTCTTCGCAATCAAGCTAAAATAAGTTGGTATAAACCAATTCAATTCATTAAAGAGGGTTTTCGTAAACAGGTAGCCCAGAAGTTTTGTATTGATTGTTAAATATGAAACTAAACATCTACACGGATTATCTGACTGCATTCTATAATAGAACATATGGTGGAGAGACAATGACAGATAATGAGTATCTAGTCCTGGTTAAACCATTGCATATCTACAAAAACCAGATGACTATGTACATCATGGACTTGTATAGCTCTATATAATTCCTTGTGTACATGTAAGGGCATCAATACAATTGTCACGTTAAAAACAGTGTAAAATTCGTTCATTATTAAATACATACATGGTAAACTTTCAAAGTCTTGTGTGTGCCATTCAGCGTCTGCTGCACAGAACATTGCACTTCTTGCCCAACAGGAAAACGTGGCTTACTCTGTGTGTTGACCTGACAGACCTCCAGACAGTAGAGAGCTGACAGTGAATCGCTGTCTTCAATGTAACTGGATTACTGAAATCAACATACACATCATTCTAACTGCAATATATTATATCTTATATCATTGTATCTACATGTATATAAAAACAAATCTTATTACTTGTTTACATTTTAGTTTCATGTATTTTGTAGATATGAGACAATGTGTTTCATTATCAATATCATTCGTCTCTCACCGGTGATTGATTTGGGAAAGTTATCAACTACTTTTAGAAATGGGTGTACTCGAGTACAGGTTAATCTTCCATGATCCCGTAAAGAGTGGTTAGGCTAGCTGATTGTCCGTTTGGTCTCGATGGCACGAAAATTATATTCTATATATTCAATCATCAATCAAAGTCTAGCAAAAAAAAAAAAATATATATATATGTATCTCAGCATTTTTTAAATTCTGGATAATTGAACAGTTTCATCGTAACTAATTACTATCAGTTCTAATAAAAAAATCAACGTTATACAACAGACAGTCATCAATACTATCTTACCTGGCCTAGTTTTGTGTTGGCTGCAAAACAGGGCATTCTTTTAGATCTTTGATGGTGTGTTTTTGCCATAGGCAACTCTGTTGACATGGCCACAGTCACTGTTCTGACGCACAACATACACATATTCGGCTAATCCTTTCTGAGCAATGCTGTCATAAGTAATTGGTACAGAGCTAAGTCTGCATAATTGACAACATTTTAGGTTTGACAACAAAACTTCGAACACAACCAATTTTCAATCACTTTTTCCAACGCGCTTCGTCGATTCTTCATTTGATATTGATACACTGGCTCTGACACATTACAAGCGGTCTGATTGCTATATGTGTGATCAATATTCCCACCAATCGAAGGACACTTCACTGTTTTTTTCTTTTTATTCGACCAAAAACATCATAAATCCATTTTTGTTTACAACCGGAAGTGAGCAATTATCGTTTATTTTTTATATATATTTTTTTTTTGAATTTACCGTTAATGACGATAAAATGATATTAAAAGCAATGAAACAAAACAGGATATGGGATTTATTGTTATGAAATAAAAAAATATCTATACATTATGTATTTATAAGTTTATTCCGATCTATACCGAGATGCTCCGAAATTGTTACGGACGATACCAACATCGCACGAAAGTTAACGAGCCCATTACGGGTCCACTACCTTAAAACCAGTAAAAAAGCCGTCATTACAAAAGTCTTTCCAGTGCGGTTAGTCTGTGTACGCTGAAAGCTCATTGTTCTACGTTGATAAGAGCAAGCGTCCAAATGATTTAAAGTGAAGGAGTACACTGACCATAAATTCGGATATTCCTGTATGCAGACTAGTAGTTTCTTACAAATTTTCAGCTTTTTTTCATCCTATGTCGATTATTTCATTCACTCTCAAATAATTCTGAACCACTTTTTCGGGGATTTAAACTCGATTGAAGGGTTTTTCCAGGGTTTCATTGTATTTTTAACTGTTGTTGAATTTGCTTTTTTTTTTAATTTTAATAAACGCCCCCACCTTGTAAAATGTAACGCCCCCATAGCGTTAATAAGGAAATATACGGTTAAGATTCCCTTAAAATTCATATGTAAATTATCTTAACTTAAAAAATACGATATAATTATGTGCTGTGTAACTTATTTATTTTTTACAATTAAAAGTTTGTTGAAATTCAGTTAGATCTACTATATGGCGCCATTGCACTGCAGAGATAATGAAATTGGCACAGAGACAGAACATGTAGTAGGGAGAGGGTAGATTTCAATTATATGCAAGATCTGCTTTATAAAAAATGTAATGGAATAAAAATCTTGCAAAATTAATTAGCCATCTTATGACTTATTAATCATCATTCTTTGTGACGATCCAGCGGTCTATCAATACTGATAATTTTCCATTTTTTGTAGCTATTTTCATAATGGTAATTTATACTTGGCTTCCAGCCATAAATTTTTGTGAAAATTGTTTTTGTAAGTCTGTCCGGACTAATTTATTTTGAACTTGATTCTGTAAGTAAGCAGCTTGTTTTGTATTCTCATTTAAAAATAATCAGTATATTATATATAACACAAGTATAAAAACTCATCTAGGTGGATCCTTGACTTCTTGCCAGGGAGTTTGAGGATTTAAGGGGTGCAGGTGAGAGGGGGATACCACACACTATTTATAAGAACTTATTTTGCATTCAAAAAGATGAATATGTTTTTAGTGAATTTTGAAAGTTCCACAGTGCGAGCATCCAGGTTACCTGTTCCCTTGCTAGGATCTGCCAGTTAAATGTTTTAGATATTGTAGGTCTACATTTTGAAGTTTATGGACCAGCCACCATGTATTATTGATTTCCTTTACCTAAGACCATCCTTAAAAAAGTATGTTTGCTTTGCTCCAACCAAGTATTTTTCATATGGGTAGGGAGGTAAGAAATTGAACAGAAAATCATGAAAAAAATTTAAATGTAAAATTTGAAAGTCAATAAAAAAGTTTGGATAGCGACAATTTTAGGAGCACGGCAAACAGTTAATTGATTAAGTATGGCCTAATTGTCCTGTCTGCGCTGGGAACAGTTGTATTACAGTTGTATCTGCATTTAAGAGAACATTCTGAGTGTGTTGTAATTATAAGTAGGATAACATTAACAAGTGTTGGATATAATTACACCAGTGTGTGAAAACAGTGGCGTTATTCATGAGTGTCTTGTCACTCTCTGTTATATTAACATTCTGCTCTGTTCACATGTTATTATAAATTGACCGGTCGACATGTCATTCTGTAAGCTGCATAGTCCTGTCATTCTGTTCAGTTTGACATGGCGTTATGTTGTCAAGGAGAATAAATGAATGAACATCGTTAATGTGTTTCCCCAGATGACATCACTAAGCTTGGCGTAACTGATTTTGGCTAGTTGTTAAAGCACAGGGTCGTTAGAAAGAAAAACTTTTATATAGAAATATGCTCATCAATTATCTCTTATTTCATATTTTCTTGAAATAAATGGTAATAAACTTCACGATAATATTTTGAATAAAGATATATATATTTCTAAGTAGTATGTAGTGCATTGATTTTAACAAATATATAAATGTCACCATTTTCGTACCAGAAATATTGCTGACCATGACACTTTTTCTGCAAGACCATGCATTGCCAAAATGCTACCTATTTAAACAATTGAAAAGTGGGCTATGCACCTAGGTCAGACTTAAACAAAGATTTCCCGCTGAAAATTGGAACATATTTTTTCGTTGTGACATATAAAATAAGGCAAGTGTATTAATTTGATATGTTATACAGGTGTACATGTTGTAAAAATGATTTCATCTTAGAAAGAGCCTGTATGATGATGTGAAGGTAGTCAAGCAGTATTTAAGTGAGCTGTCTATTTTTAGAATGGGGATTTCGTTTCAAGTCTATTATGATTGTCTAACCTAGGTGCATAGCCCAAGTGAGGCAATTTTTTTTCAATGTATTATTTTGGCATGTATGAATATATATCCTTTTGACAATATGGGGTCAGCGAGTATATAAAGGTAGATATACAGCCAAACCTGTGTAAGTGATCACCTCTATTCAACAACCACTTGTCTTAAGCAGCCACATTTGCTATCACCCATTCCTATTCTTTCAGAGCAAATTAACCTGTAATAAGCAACAACCTGTCTTAAAGTCACTTTTGCTTCCTTTCTTGACTGACTGCTTAAGACAGGTGTGACTATATTGGACAAAAAGATTTTAGCCAATTTCAAAATTGTGAAAAATCCAGATATATTTATATTTCCCTTTAATTACTGCCGCACAGCACATTTATGGATTTAAAGCTGTAGAGAGCATCCACATAATATGACACCACCAGTTACCACTGGAAACAGAAAACGGTTGTGATTAAATTAGTCACAAGTCTATGCTTAGCTGTAGTCTGGTTAATAAATGGATGGGGGAGACCAGCTGGAACATTTTTGTAACAACTGGGTGTTGTGCATTAGACCTAAATTAAATAAAAGTGTGGTTCCGTTTTCCCGACTGTCCCTGTTATTTCCTGCCGACCCTAAAAATTTATTCCCTTAAAAAATCAAAAAAAAAAAAATCAAAAAAAAAAATTGGCCGTAGCTGTCCTGTCCACAATTTTAATTTCCGCTGGCGACGGTTTGGCTGTATTGTAGACCTTTAGTAACATGGCGCCTCCAGCAAGAGCTTCCTCTTCATCGTGTATGACAAGTGTGTCCATATACAGACATAACACTGACTCATAGAAAATGGATAGTATTGACAATGCAAAATAAATAATTTACCTAATGTATAAATTAAATTTAATTTGAAGCCCTGGGCCTTTTCATTAATTTAGTGTTGTTTTTGTATACAGTGTGTGTCAAACCTGTTTTAACAGCCAGTCAGGGAAGGGGGATCAGCTTACACAGGTTTGATTGTATAAAGGGTGCAATTTTAGTTAGAAATGAGCACTTGAGGTGTCCACACAACAAAATTATTATGGTGAATGTTTACTGTGTATGATTATTTGACTTTTACCACATATTTTTTTAATCTGGAATATAATTATAAAAAAAAATTATGTCCTTAAAAATTTATGGAAAAACTGTATTTTTTTAAACAATATTTATTTATTATGTATTGCAAAAGTATAATACATGACATGTAATCTCAAATTAATGCATGAGCATTAGAATGTTACAAACTGAAAACAATCTCGGAATGAATTTGAACTCACAACCGCTGGATTGACAGACAGCTTTGCTGGGCACTGACTGTCGAATGACAAAGTTTAACAAGACAGTACGAGAATTAACCCGCTTTTACAAAAACAAGGTCTCAAGAAAAAATCCTTTTTCTCCTGTGTTATTTCTATAGCAACCATGCTTACATAACCTGCTTATAGTGACCATGCTAACATAACCCGACTATAGCAATCATGCTTACATAACCTGACTATAGCAACCATGCTGACATAACCTGCCTATAGGGACCATGCTTACATACCCTGCTTATAGTGATCATGCTTACATAACCTGCCTATAGCAGCCAAACTAATATAACCTGGCTATAGCGATCATGCTTACATAACCTGCCTATAGTGGCCATGCTTACACAATCTGCCTATAGTGACCATACTTCCATAACCTGTCTATAGCCATCTGGCTTACATAACCTGACTATAGCAACCATGCTTACATAACCTGCCTATAACGACCATGCTAACATAACCTGACTATAGCAACCATGCTTACATAACTTGCATAAAGTGACCATGCTAACATAACCTGACTATAGCAACCATGTTTACATAACCTACATATCGGGGCCATGTTTACATAACCTGCCTATAGTGACCATGCTTACATAACCTGCCTATAGCAGCCATACTAACATAACCTGACTATAGTGACCATGCAAACATAACCTGACTATAGCAACCATGCTTACATAACCTCTCTATCGGCACCATGCTTACATAACCTGCCTATAGTGAACATTCTAACATAACCTGACTATAGTAACCATGCTTACATAACCTGCCTATAGGGGCCATGTTTACATAACCTGCCTATAGTAACCATGCTTAAATAACCTACCTACAGCATCCATACTAACATAACTTGACTATAATGACCATGCTAACACAACCTTACTATAGCAACTATGCTTACATAACCTGCCTATAGGGACCATGCTTATATAACCTGTCTATAGCGACCATGCTAACATAACCTGACATAGTGTCTAAAGTCGTGATGTTTCTTGTCCAAAAAAAATAAATAGGCAAAAATGTCAATAAAAAAACTCATGGTGGATAACATGGGGACCAAAACATCACAAGTATTGATTAGACACATCTACGTATAGTATCGGCTAGGCACACCTTATGCATTTACAGAATTAACCCCCCAGTGGTTAATAACGGAAAAGTTAAAATTTCTTCACATGACCGGGTGACAATAGATATAGTCAAATTTATACTCATCTGAACCTAAAGGACTGGAAGTTTATTTACAATGTGATGATGTCTCCCAACATGTATAAAGTATGTCAAGCAGAAATGATATGTACAGAGATTGTTTAGAAATTAATGAAAAAGAGTTACAGGTTGGTATAAATCTCCATTATTATTCTTGTTATATTATTGTATAGTGATTACTTATTTAGTCATGCAGTTGTACATAGTGACACAGACCTCCTGATCATAGTGACCTGGTTCTAATTAAATCAGCTTTCCAAGACCAGGGAGTTATTATTAGCTGCCAGGAGGCTGCAAATATACATATACATGTACGCCATACTTGTGATACTGGAAATACCTTGTACATGTGGAATGACAGATATTTAGGAAAGTGTTTTTTTGGATGGCATAAAAAACACAGCTAAGCTAGATCCAATATATCTATATACAGTCAAACCTTTCTTAAGCAGCCACTCTAGGGAAAGAGCAGAAGGTTGCGGGTTTGATCCCTGACTGGGTCAAACCTGAGACTTTAAAAATGGTACTAGAAGTTGGTTGCTTGATGCTCAGCATTAAGAGGATAGTTCTAGGTCTGGTTGGCCTGGTGTCAGTATAATGTGACTAGATGTGGTAACATAGCATGATACTCCAGTGTGGCAACACTTAGAATACTGTCTCCAGTAGATACTGTAGTGCTATGATGGAAAAACAATATGTGAAACACACAATTCTTTTTCAGTGACCTAAAAAGAAATCAGAGTATCTTAAAAATTATAGTCTGTTTCACAGATATAGAGCAGTTATCACCTTTATATAGTGTTAAAGGTTGTGTCACATTATCTCATTATAAACGAGGTATTTAGTGACACAGTTATCTAATCAACATTTGTGTCAGCATTAACAAGGGGCTCAAATTTTTCAAAGGGTGTATATATCAGGAAAAAATTATATAAATGTCATAAAAAAATCGAAATAATTAAATTACATTGGATAAAAAGCATCTATTATCATTAATAGATAAAATCTGAATGAGTTGGTATGTCATATCTGCCAAAACTTTACAAAATTTATGCTTAAATGAAACAAAATCCCCAATCTTAAAATAGACATAACTGCATGATGACCTTCACATCATCAGTCAGACTCTTTCTAAGATGAAACATTTTTATTATGTGTTAACCTGTATATGGAATCAAATTGAAATCAAAATGAAATCCAATGACTGTTTGATATCAGCATGCTTGGCCCAATTCTCCATGATGATTGATATACGACATTGCCCTCAATGGCATAAAATTCACTAAATATTCAATCAATTAATCAATTGAATATGTCACAAATCTATTTTAGGGCCCATAAATAAATACAACCTAATGCTAATATTAATGAAAACTTCACTGTGAAGCATTAACTGTAAGTTCAAATTATTTGATACCCATTGGTTAATATTATGCAAAGGGTCCTTGGTGGTCTAAGGCGCCAATTCTCAAGATCACTGACCTCTCACCGCTAAGTTTCCAGTTACTTGCGGAAGGACGGTGGTTCTACTCAGTCTGAGGTATTTCTCCACCTGTAAAACTGGATATGCAATATATATGTCACCGAACTCCAAATCGTGCCTAATTATTGTCGGCCTTTTGGTTCTAACCAGTTGGTGTAAGCTTAAGCAAGTGGGGAATTAGCTGGTAGGCAGCCTACTCACAACTGGTATTTCGATGACACACGTGGGGTCAGTCTAACTTCTAGCCGTAGACTTAACTCAATGTCCAATACAGTACACAAGTCTTTTGGTGTTTTATACTTTTATTTTGGTTTGATTAATAACAATAAAGTAAGAAAGTTTATAGGTTCCAAAATATTAAATTAACACAGTTTGAATAAGTTCTTAAGTAAGTAATCGTAGTCCTTAGTAATAATTTTAAAATAACTGACTAAAGATTTAGTTCCGTTTAGCTATTGTAAATTATATAATGGCTAGCGTTATGCCATTTAAAATACTAAGTCCTATCTCTCCCTCTCTTACTTATTTATATGTAATTCCTTCTTTTTTATATTTTAAAAACTTTTCTTTATATAATAAGTTCCTAAAATGGATTTAACCAATAAAAATCATTTTAACAATTAACCAATGAATTCTAATTTTACATATATTTTGACCTAAAGCTGTTAAGCTGCTAGAAGTTAATAATTAAGATTTTCTTATCAAATGTAATCAACATAATATAATCAAACAAACTATAACAATCAAAATAAGTCCTGGAAATGAGCAATTATGCCATTGTCATGTCAACACATGTCGACTCAAAATCAAATGATTATATCAATATCTGGAGGCTTTTCTCCAAAACAATAATACTTGGATTTTATAACTGATTGACTAAGATTTCAAAATTTGATATTACATAGAAATGAAAATTTAAATACCTTCTCTTATTAACTAAAATACAGTTGTTATTAACACCTCAAGGGTTTCTTGTTACACCATGGCTTGTATAATGATAGCTCTAATGAAACTTGTGTATACTGCATATTATCAAAATTCTCACCTATTAACATTTAAGCTCTACACACATCAGATACATATACTATTTATAAACATAGATAAAAATTTAGGTTTTACCTTTTTAATTAAAATTTATTATTTTTATTTATTTTATTATTTTTATTATTTGATAACAGCAATAAAATTATAACAGTAATTTTATGCCTGTGACATGTATCCTGAAATGTGTTGAAAAAGGCGTTCTTGCAACCCCGTCAAAAATTTCCGTCATCTTTCATTATTGGAACGGTATAACTGGATATGTGTAAAGATATAAATGCATTATTATGGACAAATAATTATATTTAATTATGTTGGAACCTAATTTTTTTTAAAATTAGCAGCTATTTATGGAACACTAAAATAGTGCTTCTAGGGAAATTAACAAAAAATAAAATACTTTTTAGGCCATAGTAAATAAATTGCTAGAAATATCATCCCTGCCCGCCCCCTAATTTACATGCCCACCCTGACCCTTTCTATTTCCATCCAAAAAAAAATAAATTTAAAACAAAAATATCACCCACTCCCCCTTTTTAAGAAAAAGAATTTGATGATAATCTAGCAATTAATTTATAATGGCATTACGGAATTCTGACTGGGATTGACCAAGCGACAGTCACTGTTATAACCACGAGGCCACGTAAGAAAATTCTGCATATTCATTTGTTGGTGTATTTTTTAATCTGTATGTCAATTCGTTGTTTTCATACATGTAGAGTGAACCTGGAATATTCCTTCCTGTTGGCGTCAAATAACCTATAATGTGTTGGTACACTGTAAAACCCATTCATTTCATTTTATTTTCATACTCAATATTATTTGTAACTATACCAGTTTTTTTTATTTGAAAGGACACAACTACTTATTATGTTTTAAAGTTTTATGTTGTTGTTGTTGTATGGTGTTTAGCGTCGCTTCTAACAATTTTTCAGTCATATCACGACGGTGTCTACTTGAGACAGTATTCTAAGCGCTGTCACACTGGAATATCATGCCGCAGACACATGTTATGATACCCCACCCAGTCACATTATACTGACACTGGGCTGACCAGACCTAGAACTCTCCTCTTAATGCTGAGCATCAAGCGAGGAAGCTTCTAGTATCATTTTAAAAGTCTTTGTTATGACCCGGCTGGGGATTGAACCGACGACCTTCCGCATGCGAGGCGGACGCTCTACCACTAGATCACGCTGCAGTCCTTTAAAGTTTTAAAGGTCATCAAAAAAATGTTAGTTTGCCACTTCTCTCCTGGTAACCGTTTAGGGGTGGGTTGATATGTAAACTTTTATTTTCAACTAATCAGAGAATCTGTATACTGCATTTTTGAAGGATGCTGACTAAAATGAATCAGCAGAGAAAAGACATGCAATGAGTCGCTGAAAAAAAATGAATATTGAAAGTACAACATTTTTTTTATTTGAGGGGGTAAAAGAAGTTTCTGATCAGCGAGATTGTTGTAGTTTGACCAAAAGCGGAAAAACAAACAAAACTTTAATTTAGGCTAGAGTCTTGAGAGAGACACCCATGGGGCCAATCTTTTAATTTCCCTTCCTTTTGATTTATTTCATAAATGTACAACACATTATACATGACAGCCTGAGTGATCTAAGGCTGCATCTTGAGGTCACCACTAAGGTCATAGGTTCGAGTCCATTGCTCACTCCAATGAGTTTATTTGAGGAAGTTTGCCAGTTACCAATGCAGAAGGACAGTGGTTATACTCAGAGTCATTCTGAGGTTTTCCTCAACCAGTCAAAACTGGATATGTCATAATATAAAAGTATAACCTTTTATGAATTGAAAATGGTGTTAAACCCCATTTAAAAAAACAACAACATAATAATATAACGTGCAGAGTTCAGACAAACATCCTCGTAACCGTGAAGGAGGTCGCGAGATTATCACAGTATTATGTACATGCACATCCGGGCAGACAGTGGAGACTTGTCATTGTAACTGCAATAAATCTTAAAATGTCACAAAAATGCATGTTGAGCTGAAATAAATTTGTTTTCCTCAGGTCACCGTAATATGCATGCGCATTTATACGTACAATTGTATCATCTTATGTTACAAGTGTACAATAGAAGCAGTGTTTGATCACAATTTTGCACATTTTATATGCTAGGAGACAGATAAGGGAACATATAGGCATATCCACAATTATCATTTAAGGGCTCACCCCACCCCCAACATGAAATTATTGCCCCTAACCTCAACAAAAAGTATGATGTTTCTAATTGTGTAAATGGCAAACTTTCTCACAATTGGTTTCTGGAGTGAGTGGGACTCGAACATACAACCAACCTCAGCAGTGATCTTGAGATGGCGCCTTAATAGACCAGTTGGACACGGAGTTGCATTGTGTTTGAGGTTTATTTGTAACATGATTATAAATATTGAACAAAATATAGATTATGCCAACCAGATTAACTGGTTGAAATTACAAAAGAAAACATCATTTGGATAATTTGCAGTAATATATGATTGACAGGAGCGTTGGTCTAGTGGTGGAGCATCTGCCTTGCATGCTGAAGGTCGTGTCATACCAAATATGAGTTCTAGGTCTGCTCGCCCCAGTATTAGTATAATGTGACTGGTTGGCCCCTGGGGTATCATACCATGTGTCTGCACAGTCTGAATACTGTCTCAAGCAGACACCACTGGGATATGACTGAGAAATTCTTCAAACCATACATTACAATACTTGTATAAATGAATGGGTCCGCCATCATAGGTGTGTGGCTTCAGACATCTCACAATCACTTGCAATACTCTTTCTAAAAAAATAATTCTACTCAAGAAAGTTGACTGGAACTTTATTTGAGAGAGATTATACTGTCTTGATTATGAGAAAAACATGGTAAATATCAGTCATATAAAGTCTCACTCCACAGTTGAACCTTGTTCTTTGTTCTATATAAAGTCTCACTCCACAGTTGAACCTTGTTCTTTGTTCTATATAAAGTCTCACTCCACAGTTGAACCTTGTTCTTTGTTCTATATAAAGTCTCACTCCACAGTTGAACCTTGTTCTTTGTTCTATATAAAGTCTCACTCCACAGTTGAACCTTGTTCTTTGCTCTATATAAAGTCTCAGTACACAGTTGAACCTTGTTCTTTGTTCTATATAAAGTCTCACTACACAGTTGAACCTTGTTCTTTGTTCTATATAAAGTCTCACTACACAGTTGAACCTTGTTCTTTGTTCTATATAAAGTCTCAGTACACAGTTGAACCTTGTTCTTTGTTCTATATAAAGTCTCACTCCACAGTTGAACCTTGTTCTTTGTTCTATATAAAGTCTCACTCCACAGTTGAACCTTGTTCTTTGCTCTATATAAAGTCTCACTACACAGTTGAACCTTGTTCTTTGTTCTATATAAAGTCTCAGTACACAGTTGAACCATGTTCTTTGTTCTATATAAAGTCTCACTACACAGTTGAACCATGTTCTTTGCTCTATATAAAGTCTCACTACACAGTTGAACCTTGTTCTTTGTTCTATATAAAGTCTCACTACACAGTTGAACCTTGTTCTTTGTTCTATATAAAGTCTCACTACACAGTTGAACCATGTTCTTTGTTCTATATAAAGTCTCACTACACAGTTGAACCATGTTCTTTGTTCTATATAAAGTCTCACTACACAGTTGAACCATGTTCTTTGCTCTATATAAAGTCTCACTACACAGTTGAACCTTGTTCTTTGTTCTATATAAAGTCTCACTACACAGTTGAACCATGTTCTTTGCTCTATATAAAGTCTCACTACACAGTTGAACCTTGTTCTTTGTTCTATATAAAGTCTCAGTACAAAGCTGAACCTTGTTCTTTGTTTTATTTAAAGTCTCACTACACAGTTGAACCTTGTTCTTTGTTCTATATAAAGTCTCAGTACACAGTTGAACCATGTTCTTTGCTCTATATAAAGTCTCACTACACAGTTGAACCTTGTTCTTTGTTCTATATAAAGTCTCACTACACAGTTGACCCTTGTTCTTTGTTCTATATAAAGTCACTACACAGTTGAACCTTGTTCTTTGTTCTATATAAAGTCTCAGTACACAGTTGAACCTTGTTCTTTGTTCTATATAAAGTCTTACTACACAGTTGACCCTTGTTCTTTGTTCTATATAAAGTCACTACACAGTTGAACCTTGTTCTTTGTTCTATATAAAGTCTCACTACACAGTTGAACCTTGTTCTTTGTTCTATATAAAGTCTCACTACACAGTTGAACCTTGTTCTTTGTTCTATATAAAGTCTCAGTACACAGTTGAACCTTGTTCTTTGTTCTATATAAAGTCTCACTACACAGTTGACCCTTGTTCTTTGTTCTATATAAAGTCACTACACGGTTGAACCTTGTTCTTTGTTCTATATAAAGTCACTACACGGTTGAACCTTGTTCTTTGTTCTATATAAAGTCTCACTACACGGTTGAACCTTGTTCTTTGTTCTATATAAAGTCTCACTACACGGTTGAACCTTGTTCTTTGTTCTATATAAAGTCTCACTACACGGTTGAACCTTGTTCTTTGTTCTATATAAAGTCTCACTACACGGTTGAACCTTGTTCTTTGTTCTATATAAAGTCTCACTACACGGTTGAACCTTGTTCTTTGTTCTATATAAAGTCTCACTACACGGTTGAACCTTGTTCTTTGTTCTATATAAAGTCTCAGTACACAGTTGAACCTTGTTCTTTGCTCTATATAAAGTCTCACTACACGGTTGAACCTTGTTCTTTGCTCTATATAAATTCTCATTACACAGTTGAACCTTGTTCTTTGCTCTTTATAAAGTCTCACTACACGGTTGAACCTTGTTCTATGTTCTATATAAAGTATCACTACACAGTTGAACCTTGTTCTTTGTTCTAAATAAAGTCCCACTACACAGTTGAACCTTGTTCTTTGTTCTATATAAAGGCTCAGTACACAGTTGAATCTTGTTCTTTGTTCTATATAAAGTCTCAGTACACAGTTGAACCTTGTTCTTTGTTCTATATAAAGTCTCACTACACAGTTGAACCTTGTTCTTTGTTCTATATAAAGTGTCAGTACACAGTTGAACCTTGTTCTTTGTTCTATATAAAGTCTCATTACACAGTTGAACCTTATTCTTTGTTCTATATAAAGTCTCACTTTACAGTTGAACCTTGTTCTTTGTTCTATATTAAGTCTCACTACACAGTTGAACCTTGTTCTTTGTTCTATATAAAGTCTCACTACACAGTTGAATCTTGTTCTTTGTTCTATATAAAGTCTCACTACACAGTTGAACCTTGTTCTTTGTTCTATATAAAGTCTCACTACACAGTTGAACCTTGTTCTTTGTTCTATATAAAGTCTCACTACACAGTTGAACCTTGTTCTTTGTTCTATATAAAGTCTCACTACACAATTGAACCTTGTTCTTTGTTCTATATAAAGTCTCACTACACTGTTGAACCTTGTTCTTTGTTCTATATAAAGTCTCAGTACACAGTTGAACCTTGTTCTTTGTTTTATTTAAAGTCTCACTACACAGTTGAACCTTGTTCTTTGTTCTATATAAAGTCTCAGTACACAGTTGAACCATGTTCTTTGCTCTATATAAAGTCTCACTTCACAGTTGAAACTTGTTCTTTGTTCTATATAAAGTCTCAGTACACAGTTGAACCTTGTTCTTTGTTCTATATAAAGTCTCACTACACAGTTGACCCTTGTTCTTTGTTCTATATAAAGTCACTACACAGTTGAACCTTGTTCTTTGTTCTATATAAAGTCTCACTACACAGTTGAACCTTGTTCTTTGTTCTATATAAAGTCTCACTACACAGTTGAACCTTGTTCTTTGTTCTATATAAAGTCTCAGTACACAGTTGAACCTTGTTCTTTGTTCTATATAAAGTCTCACTACACAGTTGACCCTTGTTCTTTGTTCTATATAAAGTCACTACACGGTTGAACCTTGTTCTTTGTTCTATATAAAGTCTCACTACACGGTTGAACCTTGTTCTTTGTTCTATATAAAGTCTCACTACACAGTTGACCCTTGTTCTTTGTTCTATATAAAGTCACTACACAGTTGAACCTTGTTCTTTGTTCTATATAAAGTCTCACTACACAGTTGAACCTTGTTCTTTGTTCTATATAAAGTCTCAGTACACAGTTGAACCTTGTTCTTTGTTCTATATAAAAAAAGGTCTCGGATTTTCACGGTAAAAAATAAATTCCTTTTTTTTTAAAGTATTTTTTTTGATAGCAGGAATGTATACCCATATATTTATGCACAATAAGTGGTAGGTTGACCAGCTTGTTTTTTTTTAAAGATGGTGCAGTGACATCCTAAGATTTTCTTAAAAAAGAAGTCCTCAAAATTAATGCTCATATATACATTTATACGTTTAAATCCTATAAAAGTCACTTTTTAACACCGGTGATGTCTTATTGCAGTAATTATGCTATGTCAGCATAAATTTTGCTCTACTCATATGCAGCAAGAAATCACAACCACCGTGAACCATTTTGAAAATATTTCAAAACCATAAAATTATTACATAGGACTTTGTTTTAAATGTAAAATTCTTTCTACTGTGGAAAAAAAGGGACGTTACTGTGTAACCCATGCAAGAACCGTTCCTGAACAATAAGTGAGATGTATAATTATATAAGACCATGAGTGTTATGTAGTATGCACATGCGCCATAGTTGCTTGTATCACAGCCATCCCGGCTGGCGAAATCAACCGTCCGAGTCGTCCGTGTCGTACAAACGGCGGTCCGGACGACTGCATTTATTATTTTTACTTGTCCGTGGACGACCAATAAATCTGTGATGATTTCAGAAGGAACCGCATCATTTGCTTAACGTAAAGATTGTTTTCATAATTGTATCGTATTTTGTTCGCATATTTCTAAACATAGTTAGTGGAAATTCCTAGTTCTATTATTAGAAGCAAGACGCGCAGTGAATAAAAAATCTGATTGGTTCAATTCAGAGTTGTAATCCTGCAGACGGGTTCGCGTTTTTTTAGTTAATCATTACCTAAAATTAACGCACTGTTTGTTTGGAAATAATGCACAGTCTAATGAAAACACAGACGACACATTTGTGTCAAAATGGACCGGTTTCTTATTAAACGACCAATGTAAAATAATTAAGGTGCATTAAAGATTGAGAAATCTAACATGTTTTTGTTTATTTTAGTATAAATATGTCCAAATTATACGGACAAGTGGAATTTTTATACGGACAAGTAAACTTTTAGGTTTGGTTGTCCGTGGACAAGTAAGATTTTTGCAGATTTCGCCACCCCTGCCCATGTTCATAATTTATATAAATTATTATAATTGTCATAGTTATTACAATATGTACTTTTTCTCTCTTCAGGGTAAGCGGAAGGAGAATGGCTTATGGGTACAATCCTTCCATCAGCAAGGAGCACAAGTGTACAGAGACCAAAGGCTTCGATGAGTTGGCCGAAGTTTGTCGCAAAATGATGCACGGAATTGGAGCATTCAAAAAGTTATGGGTGGCATTTGTAAGTACATCTGACAAAAACTTCAAAGCTGTTGGGAGTATAATGACCATACTGTACACAAAATCATAATTACCAGTATGTTGCCTGGTTGGGTCTGTGAAATTTGAGACGCCTTAATGTTGTACACTGTTACTTCCTGATAGATGTCCTTGCTAGGCATCGGGCTGTCAGACATTCTGTATCCTTTAATTTAACTGGCTGCTGGTTGAGCAACCGGCCAAATCAGAAATGTAACAAGTGCTTCCACCAGGATTCAAACCTTCAATATCCCGCTTCCAAAGCAGCAGCCTTACCAACTATAGGCCATGGAACACTGAAAATGGGAAAAATGGGATAGAATTTACCAGTTACTAGCGAAAGGACAGTAGTTTAATCAGAAGTCTTGCTGCAATGTTGCAACTGATTATGTCATTATTTGTTGAACAGCATTCTCTTTACAGATTTCATAGCCATGGGTTTTATACCGATCCATTTTACAGGTAGAACAGTAGCGCAGTCGCTCATACCAGAGGTGTTGGGTTCATTGAGACCCTGGCAGTTGATCTTAAAACAACCCTCGGTGTTGGTTCTACCCAGCAAACTAACCCAAGGACAATTCATATAAACTTTTAGTTTAATTCACAATGCAGCTAAAATAAATTAATATTAGGCCATAACAAAACTATTGCTAGATTATCCCCCTCCGCCTATTTTCATGCCATCCTGACCCTTTTAATTTTTATAAAAAAAAAAAAAAATTAAAAAAATAAAAATTGATTTTTTTTTATTATTATTAAAAAAAACATCAAAAACTTTAAAACTGAAAATAAAAGATACTGCCTGCCCTCCCAGTTTTTAAGAAAAATTTGGATGATAATCTAGAAACTAATTTATAATGGCCTTAACTATAGTAACACAAAGTATGGCCCTTAGGGTCCGGTAGTTCAAATTCAAATTGAGGAGTTAATATATAAATAACCCCAATTGCCTGAGAGTGTGTGTATATAATTAGAGCAGACTATGGGTATCTTTCAGGGTTTGAGGTGCGGGTGGAAAATTTCGTCCTGAGGGGTAACTGTTTTGGCAGTGACAACGAGACTCTGCAGAATTACACCAAAACTGTTATCCCAGGGATGCAATTTTCAATTCACACTGAAAATCCCATGCAAGACACTTTTTTCTTGAATACAACCTTAACTGTGATTTTTTTTTAGATTTTTATTCTGATCTATTTTTTATAGTAGAGCAAGGATACCATATTATTAATTAATGAAAAGGTCATAGCGCGATGAATTTGTCATGGCGTGAGGATTTTATGAATGGCATTATGTCATAGTGCGAGGAGGGTAGGATGGGCGCATGCAGGGGAAGCTGGATGAAAAATCTGTACCCTGTAAAAATACACGGAAATACTTGTCCTGCATGCAAGAATTTTAGTACAGTAGTTATAATTATCTAAAAGACAATTTATCAAGAAAAAAGGTATAGAAGAACCATTAATATAACATATAATATATCTTATCTTTCCTGGAAGGAAACTAAAAATGCTAAATATAAATCAAACTTGAGCACGTAACAATCTATGACAAGTTTTGTCTGGGTAAGCAAATTCTCAATTGAACAATGCCAACTACGTATCTGGGAAATGGGTTTGTGAGAAATTATATTTGAAATAGACAGAAATTCTTTTCAGGAAATGTGTCCGGGATCGAGAAGAGGGAATTCTTGAAATAATGCACAAAAGATGCTTTCTGTAATATTAATTTAGAAAATAATTTTAAATCTGTGTTATATGTATAATAATGTATGTCGATGTAATTGAGAGCCCAGCTCAGTTTAGGGAGAAGAAGAAGAATATAATTATGTCATAAGTTGGGTCAGTAAATTTATGTTTGGTTGTTCACAAATATTTTGTAGAGTGAGTAATATGTCTATATATATTTTCTTGTGGCAAGAGTGTCTTGATTGTTTAAAGCCACGATATATAAACATAAATTGGCTTAAAATATAGGAAAATTGCATATTTCCACTGTGTATAACTTTCTAAACTCAAATGGTATTGTAAATTAAGCAAAAAATGTAAAATTGAAAACGAAAATTTATATTTTATAAAAGAATAAAATAGATCTATATTTAAAAGGAAAAACATTGATAAAATTTTGCATAAATTAAGTTTCAGTTTTATTTCCTTGAACCTCTTCCTTTTATCACAATGTTCCTTGGAACATGTCCTTTAAGATTTGTGTTATTCTTGACTGCACCAATTCCAATATGGCTGCCATTACTAAAAATAGACAAAATTGTGAATGTTTCAAACAAAATATATAGCAAAAATGAGTTATATATGGACAATGCTTTAAAATAAATTCTTTTTAAATGTCAATCAGGTAATTTGGCTCTAATCTCTTTTTGACATTATTCTTTCATTTCTTCATTTTGTGAATTACAAATCCATATTAATTTTTAACCCACGCCCTCTCCTCTCCTCCACCCTCTTCATGGCATCATCTGTTATACAAACTACTTGATCATCAGTGTGTAATATGACTCAGTACATCCCTGGCGGCTGCCTTTCTCCAACTTCAGTCAGTTATAAACATGTGATTTTAACTTCATTACAGTTATATGCACTCATTCTGCTGCATGCATGCACAAACAAGAGAGAAACATGAAACATGCACATATTTTACAGCCATTAAACTCTCAGTTGAAATAATTATGACTCACTTCCTGGTGACTGGTCTCAATGTTCATGATATTACAGTCTGTGCTGAGTTTTAGTTTTTTGGATTTTTTAAGATTTTCTGGAAGACATCCAACCAGAAATATGCTTACTATTAGAATATTACTACTGTACTGATACACTTGATTTCCTTATGTTTCATTTTTCAACAAAATTTATAAATTATACTTTAAGAGCAAAGTTCCTTAGTACAAAATAATTCAATGTCAACCCCTATCAGTTAACGACCACAATAATATGGGTTGACGTTGTATTCTTTTCGCATAGGTTCCACAAAAACCAGGGGTGCATTTAAAAAAAAAGATTATAACAAAAAAGTCATCATAATATTAAATTAAACCAGCAAATTATTCATAATAGTTTTAATATTCACTCAAATAATGCCACAATTGACTCAAATCATGCAAAAAATTAAATTTTATCTGGAAATAAACTGTTTTAAAATTCGATCAAAATTTGAACATACAATGAAGAAATTGACCTTAACCCTTTACTCCATAGATAAGCATTTTCCCGCACTTATCACAGAAGGCTTTTGAAAACAGTGCAGGAAGAGTTCAGATTGCTGGTAACGAGCAATCTGAACACTTCCTGCACTATTTTCCACTCTGTCAGTTAATATAAACATAATTTATCCATTGCTGATATGTGGGGAATTAATGCTTTAAATATTAGAGGTGTCCAAAGGCGTTTATATGAAGTAAAGGGTTAAGCGATTTTCAACATTTAATATTTTGTGAAACGTAGCGAAGGTCTTGAAAATTCTATGTTTTGTGAATTGATAATGTAGTAAAGACTGATTATAAACTTTATAATATTAAATAGGCATAGATCTAATAATAATATGGTAATATCGTATTATATATCACAGGAAACATTAATCCTTATTATGTCCATTTTGAAGTAGATCTTGTTATTGTAGAAGCTTATCGCATTGTAATCTAGGTGACGTAGAGGATGTCACATTTTGTGTTTAAAGGAAGTATCAATAACAATTTCTGTATTGTACTTAATGATCTTTTGCACCAGGTTCGGAAAATATGCACAACGCTTTACATAAAAGTTTCAATTATTTGTTGAATATTTCGGGTAATTTTTTATGTAATCATCATTGACTGTTGACCTTAGACCAAAAGGTTAACCAGGAGGCTAAGCACACCCATCTTCCATCTAAGACTCTGTCATCTTAACAACTAATGACATCTCATGGTCGGCTGAGGATGTGGGTTCAGGCCAAGCTTGGTCTAAAATCTTTTTGTGAGAAAGTTTGTCAGTTACTTGCGGAAGAACGTTGTTTCTAACTCAGATGTGTTCTGAAGTCTTCCTCCACTAAAATTGTATATGCTATAATTATATTACTCCTGCCATGTGCTGGAAATGACATTTAAGTTTAAACTTATTTATTTTACATCGATTGTGAAACAAGTTCTTACAACATAGAAATCAGTCTCGAAGCTTCTTAGAAAGACAGTACTAAGCATATGAGGAAAAAACATCTTGTTTAAGGGCATTACACATAGCCATGGAGATCATCAGAAATCTAGCAATGGTTCTTTTACAATGGCCTTTGGGGCAAGTCCCAGTCCAATAACACAAATAAAAAACGTTTTGTCCAAGCATCAGACAAATAACCTTCATTATGTTATAATTATTATAGCCATTCTCTAGCTAGCTTGTGTCACAGTAGTCTTACTAAAGTACAATGATCTTCCTAAATTTGCCGGGCCCGATTAGCTCAGTTGGTTACTCGTCAGTCTATTAATCCAGGGGTTGTGAGTTTGAATCCCCGCCCGGCAACAGTGTCCGTGGTGATTGATATACAACTGGTCTCATTATCATTCGTCTCTCACCGCTTTTTCAAGTGGGAAATTATCAGTTACTATAATTGCAGGGATGGGGTGTGCTCGAGTACTGGTTAACCTTCCAGGATCCCGGAAACAATGGTTAGGTTAACTGATCTCTGTTAGCCCTCAATGGCTTAAAAATGACACTAAATATTCAATCAATCAGTCAATCTTCCTAAATTTATGTCTGATGACCATCTATTCAAATTCTTCTTCTTCTAGAATAACTGGATTTTGAGCTATTTTTATTTCAACTTATCAGAGTACTTGTTTCAACAGCCATTCGGCATGACCTTCAAAATGGCAGATAATTCGAAGTGATCTGAACGTGACTTTCTGTGCGACGACTTCAGATCCCACAGTGCAGCCAATTTGGAACTTTTGTTGTAACATTTATATTTTACACGAGTGATAATCTTACATAATTATTGGAATCACAGCTAAAAATAGACTTTTCTTTGTTAAAAATATACTTCTTCTTTTGTTTTCATAACCTTGAAAGCAAGGCTCTGATTGGCGGGCGGAAAGGTCATCTGAATGTGACCTATGTGTTGTTGTCAGATTCGATAGCGAAGCTTTCTTGAGGATAATACTTTAATGAGATTGCTCGAGACAGCAAATTTCAAGCTAGCCTGATTAAATAAGGCGTGAATTGACATCTTTTTTATTATTTGGATATCCGATCTGCTAGACGCAAAATAAAAATCTTTAAAAGGCTCCGTAGAGATGCGCAATATGTCACACTCACTTAGAGCATGATTTGTCTAAGTTGTAATAATTTGTTACACAATTGAAGTATAAATAAAAAAGTTAATTAAAGAGATGCTACAAACTGATATTAATAGGAATTGAATGTCATTTATTGTATGGTAGAGTAGCTGAATGGCTGTTTAAAAGTAGACTCCCAATAATGTCTGAGATAATGGTAGCATTGCTGACATTATTCCAGCATTAACAAACTTTACAGATAAAATAAAACAGCTTATAATAGTCTGCATACAAATGGTAGCACTCTGTGATATAAATGTTCTTTGTTAGAATGCATGCATCAGGTGCTGCGAGACACATAAACCACATTTCACACCAGATTACGCTGTATCAGAAAATTGTACACAAAGAAATGTTGCTGAATAATAAATCCTTGCATTTTTTCCCCTGCAACTGCTATTCAGCGTAAACTGATCCAAATTTGTATATTTTACTCTAATTCTTTGCGCAGTCTGCAATCGGTATGTGTTATAAATCTCACTTTTTTTTTATTTATCTTTTTTTATTTATCTTTTTTTATTGATTGGCCGGTTAAGCACCATTTTCAACAAATTTCAGGTTATATGGCATATGCAGTTTTACTGGTAGCGGAAAACCTCAGAATAAATCTGAGTAGAACCACCATCCCTCCTCAAGTAACTGGAAAAATGTTCTCACATAAGTTTTTGGAGCGAGTGGGGCTCGAACCTACGACATAGCGGTGAGAGGTAAGTGATCTTGAGATGGCATCTTAGACCACTCGGCCACGGAGGACCCCTTCCTATTTCACACAATTGTATGATTCTTCTTTGAATTTTATAACAGTTATTGTACTTTAAGCTAAGTGCGTGATCCAGTGATAGAGTAACTGATCTAGGATTGTAGAGTCCTCATCAGGGTTTGATTATCTGTGATCTTCTCTAGCAAGGCACTTAGTCTGCCTATGTGTATATGTTTAGTACTGGCTCTACCCAGGATGACTTGAGAGACATAAGTGTAAATTCCCCACCCAGTCACATAATACTGACACCGGGCCGACCAGACCTAGAACTATCCTCAAAATACTGAGTGTAAAGCGAGGAATTGGTTTCTATTGCACTATTTAAGTCATGTTAATTTCAAAAGGAAAACTATTGTATTTTTTGCCCTATGTAACATTAGGTGTATACTGGTAACAGTGTGTTGTTTTGCCCTATGTAACATTAGGTGTATACTGGTAACAGTGTGTTGTTTTGCCCTTTGTAACATTAGGTGTATACTGGTAACAGTGTGTTGTTTTGCCCTATGTAACATTATGTGTATACTGGTAACAGTGTGTTGTTTTGCCCTATGTAACATTAGGTGTATACTGGTAACAGTGTGTTGTTTTGCCCTATGTAATATTAGGTGTATACCGTTACTGGTAACTGTAGTGTGTTGTTTTGCCTTATGTAACATTAGGTGTATACTGGTAACAGTGTGTTGTTTTGCCCTATGTAACATTAGGTGTATACTGGTAACAGTGTGTTGTTTTACCCTATGTAACATTAGGTGTATACCGTTACTGGTAACTGTAGTGTGTTGTTTTGCCCTATGTAACATTAGGTGTATACTGGTAACAGTGTGTTGTTTTTCCCTATGTAACATTAGGTGTATACTGGTAACAGTGTGTTGTTTTGCCCTATGAAACACTAAGTGTATACTGGTAACAGTGTGTTGTTTTGCCCTATGAAACATTAGGTGTATACTGGTAACAGTGTGTTGTTTTGCCCTATGTAACATTAGGTGTATACTGGTAACAGTGTGTTGTTTTTCCCTATGTAACATTAGGTGTATACTGGTAACAATGTGTTGTTTTGCCCTATGTAACATTATGTGTATACTGGTAACAGTGTGTTGTTTTTCCCTATGTAACATTAGGTGTATACTGGTAACAGTGTGTTGTTTTGCCCTGCATTATTCTGTGTAAATCTGTATCCTGGCCTGATATTGATTGTTAGGAGACTTCAACCAGTAGATGATTATTTATTCATGGCCATTATTGTGTGATGTAAAACTTCGTTGGACAGCATGGCATCTAATCCGCACTGTTTACTGTTGAGGAAGATTTTTTTTTGTTTTGTTTTTATGCCCCTGCTATAAAGCCAATACGCTATTTTGAAACTACGTCATTCTTTATTTAGAATTAGGGATTACATAACAAGTGTTGTAAGAAGACAACAAAGCTCACCCCTGGGTGTCTAAATCCAACAAGAGTTGTCAGAAGACAACAAAGCTCGCCCCTGGGTGTCTAAATCCAACAAAAGTTGTCAGAAGACAACAAAGCTGATCCCTGGGTGTCTAAATCCAACAAGAGTTGTCAGAACACAACAAAGCTAGCCTCTGGGTGTCTAAGTCCAAAAAGGGCCATAACAGTGCCAAAATGCAATCCAGAGTTATGGTTCTTGTATGTGTGTGTTCCATTGATGATGGTGAACACGTATGGGAAGTTTCATTCACATCCAATAAGTGGTTGCATAGATATCTTAAACTTAAACGCAAAAGTTAAACCTGGGTGTCTACAGACGATGACGCCGGGGTCATGGCAATAGCTCTCCTTGGACTTCGTCCAGGCGAGCTAAAAAAGGATTTAAATCTGCATGGCAGGAAGAAGTTATTTAAATACCCATTGTTAGAATGTCTGTCTGTCTGTCTGTCTGTCTGTCTGTCTGTCTGTCTGTCTGTCTGTCTGTCTGTCTGTCTGTCTGTCTGTCTGTCTGTCTGTCTGTCTGTCTGTCTGTCTGTCTGTCTGTCTGTCTGTCTGTCTGTCTGTCTGTCTGTCTGTCTGTCTGTCTGTCTGTCTGTCTGTCTGTCTGTCTGTCTGTCTGTCTGTCTGTCTGTCTGTCTGTCTGTCTGTCTGTCTGTCTGTCTGTCTGTCTGTCTGTCTGTCTGTCTGTCTGTCTGTCTGTCTGTCTGTCTGTCTGTCTGTCTGTCTGTCTGTCTGTCTGTCTGTCTGTCTGTCTGTCTGTCTGTCTGTCTGTCTGTCTGTCTGTCTGTCTGTCTGTCTGTCTGTCTGTCTGTCTGTCTGTCTGTCTGTCTGTCTGTCTGTCTGTCTGTCTGTCTGTCTGTCTGTCTGTCTGTCTGTCTGTCTGTCTGTCTGTCTGTCTGTCTGTCTGTCTGTCTGTCTGTCTGTCTGTCTGTCTGTCTGTCTGAGGTCAGTTGAATTTCACTCAATAACTTCTGAATGTGTATTTTATTATTATTTTTTAAAGATATATATGTCAAGTTTGATATTTTTACGAGGTCATATTTTACATGAGTAAGAGTCATTGTCCCTTTTTGACTAAATTTTTGGTAAAAAAATTGATTTCCAATCAAAAATGTTTGAAAGGGTCTATATTTATTAATCAGACCAGGTTAGCTCAGTCAGTAGTACTTTTGACTACCAGTCCTGAGGTCGTGAGTTTGAATCCTCATTCGGCCACAGTCTCTGTTATTGATAAACAACATAATGTGTCTAATAATCATTCGTCTCTCACCGCTGATTCAAGTGGCAAAATGATCAGTTACTTGCAGAGATAGATGTGCTAGAGGACTGGTTAACTATCCACAATCCAGGGAAAGAGTAGTTAAGTTAGCTGGTCATCTGTTAGCTGTTGATGATATAAAAAATTATGATGCTAAATAATTGAATCAAAATCAAGCTGAGATTTGTCTCAACTCTGGAATCTCAATTTCATTAAATGATTACTTGATCTCATTACATATTAAATGACAACCCAAATTTGGATTTTAAACAAATCTTATCTCATTAGTAAAAGCTAAATAGAAAAATGGTAAATAAAAAATATGAAGTTAAAGCATTTCAATTGAATAAGGAAAATTCCATAATAAATTAAATGCTTGATTATGATCCCCACCCTCCCCCTAATTTTCATGCCACCTGACCCTTTTTATTTTCATTTAAAAATTCTCACCCCACTGCCCCCTTTCAAGAAAAAATTAGATGAGAATTTAGCAATTAATTTATTATGGCCTAAAGTAATGTAAAGTGAAGTTATATAAAGTAATACTTGGATCACAAACATGGATCTGAGAACTGGCAAGTTGCATGGCCTTCTGCAAGTGAGTGGTATTGAACTTTCTTTAAACCATGTCATTGTTATGATATGGCATCCATTTACCCTGTTGGAGTAATACCTCAGAATGATAAAGAATCCTGAGCAAAACCACTGTCCTTCTGCAAGCAACAGGCACCCTCTGTTGTTGTTGTTGCACGATGTGTTATCAACACTTTATCAGTTATATCGCAACGGTGTCTACATGAGACAGTATTCTGAGCGCTGCCACATGTCGCAATAACATGGTATGATACCTCAACAAGTCTCATTATATTAACACTGGGCTGGCCAGACCTAGAACTATCCTCTAAATGCTGAGCGCCATGCTAGGAAGCTTCTGGGGCAGCCAGACCTAGAACTATCCTCTAAATGCTGAGGGCCATGCTAGGAAGCTTCTGGGGCCAGCCAGACCTAGAACTATCCTCTAAATGCTGAGTGTCATGCTAGGAAGCTTCTGGGGCCAGCCAGACCTAGAATTATCCTCTAAATGCTGAGCGCCATGCTAGGAAGCTTCTGGGGCCAGCCAGACCTAGAACTATCCTCTAAATGCTGAGTGTCATGCTAGGAAGCTTCTGGGGCCAGCCAGACCTAGAACTATCCTCTAAATGCTGAGCGCCATGCTAGGAAGCTTCTGGGGCAGCCAGACCTAGAACTATCCTCTAAATGCTGAGCGCCAAGCGAGGAAGCTTCTGGGGCCAGCCAGACCTAGAACTATCCTCTAAATGCTGAGCGCCAAGCAAGGAAGCTTCTGGGGCCAGCCAGACCTAGAACTATCCTCTAAATGCTGAGTGCCAAGCGAGGAAGCTTCTGGGGCCAGCCAGACCTAGAACTGTCCTCTAAATGCTGAGCACCAAGTGAGGAAGTTTCTAGTACCATTTTTCAAGTATTTGGTATGACCAGACTGGGGATCAGTTCCACAACCTTCTGCATGCGAGATACACTGTACCCCATGACCACAGCTGTGTCAGCACCTTTTTGCAAGCAACTGGCAAGTTTTATCACATAAAGTTTTTGCACCAAGTTGGGCTTGAACCTATGACCCCAGCACAGTGAGTTATAGACCCCTAGTGCATGGAGGACCCAAATAAATATAACATAAACAAAACTATACAGGAAGACCGCGGCATGGTCTAGTGGTAGAGCGTCCGCCTCGCATGCCGAAGACTTTAAAAATGGTACTAGATACTTCCTCGCTTGACGCTCAGCATTTAGAGGAGAGTTCTAGGTCTGGTCGACCCGGTGTCAGTATAATGGGACTGGGTGGGGTATCATACCATGTGTCTGCGGCATGATACTCCAGTGTTACAGCGCTTAGAAAACTGTCTCAAGTAGACACCGTCGCGATATGACTGAAAAATTGTTGAAAGCGATGCTAAGCACCATACAACAACAACAACAACTGTACAGGATCATGATTTTGATAATTATTCATACTCTAACATAGTTGACTGGATCTTGATATATAACTTGTGATATCTAGCACCTGTCCATGTTTAAATACACTGATTGTTATAGAATATAAATTATGCATTATGGTAGTTGCATGGATAAAAATAGCCAATGTTGTTAAATCAAAATTCACACTTTACCAGTGACAGATTCAGGAGCACTTGTTAGAGAGAGCTGGGGCTAGGGTTGTGGGGATGGAAGAGGGGATGGGAGAGGGGATCGGGGTGCTGTTATCCTTTAGAGGGTTAAATAATAATTATGTTTTACAGTTAGGTTTCTCCATTTTAAGGCCAATTAAACTTAAACTGCAGTATCAAACGGATATAACTTTCCCATTTGAATCAGCTGTTAGTTGTTGTTGTTGTATGGTGTTAAGCGTCGCTTTCAACAATTTTTCAGTCATATCGCGACGGTGTCTACTTGAGACAGTATACTAAGCGCTGTCACACTGGAATATCATGCTGCAGACACATGGCATGATACCCCACCCAGTCACATTATACTGACACCTGGCTGACCAGACCTAGAACTCTCCTCTAAATGCTGAGCATCAAGCGAGGAAGCTTCTAGTACCATTTTTAAAGTCTTTGGTATGACCCGGCCAGGGATCGAACCCACGACCTTCCGCATGCGAGGTGGACGCTCTACCACTAGACCACGCCGCGGTCTAATCAGCTGTTAGAGATGGATGATAATGAGGTACAGTGTCATATATTTCAATCATCAACGATACTGTAGCCAGCCAGGAAGACAGGAAGACAGTCATGACATGGATTGACAGTCAGATGTGCTACTCACTGAGCTAACCGGACTGACTCTCTGTTTGATAAGATAGTATAATGTATTGGGAAGAACCACCAATTATGCATGCCCATACCGCAGCATACCCTAATCCCAAGTTTTATGGAGAACACTGAAGTTAAGGTGAGCCATGTGGGCTCATTTCAGTCAATTGATGATTTTTGGAATAGGTCTCGGACTGGGTTTTTCTATTAAAGTACAAACATTAATACGTCACATTGCTAAATGTGCTGCCCTGGTTTCACGAAAATTCTTAAGTCTCTTATTTTACTTAAACTCAACAGTGTGCTCAAGTTCATACCCAAATTGAGTTTAAGTAAAATAGCAGACTTAAATATTTTTGAGAAACTGGGGTCGTATTCACCAACCGTTCTTGAGAATATTCTTAGATTTGAGCTTGAAAACCAGACATTTCAACCAAAGATATCTGGTTTACCATGACAAGTAGAATAACTGTGAGAGCTTATTTGACTATACATTAGGTGTCTCTTCATACTTGCGAAGTTTGGCCTCGATCAATGGTCTCTAAGTATGTTTTTCAAAATTCATTCTTGAGTTCAAGTCTAAGAATATTCTTAAGAATGTTTGGTGAATACCACCCCAGGTGTACTAGCTCAAAATGACAAAAAATCTGCAGTGGTCTAGTGGTTAAGAGTGATAGGCATGCGGAAGGTCTTTGGTCAGTCCCCGGTCAGCTTCCTCACTTTGCGCTCAGCATTAAGAATAGTTCTAGGTCTGTTTAGCCTGGTGTCAGTATAATGTGTCTGGGTGGGGTATCATACCACAGTGAAATATTTTACAAAACTTGTAATTTTTTAGATTTTAAAATGAGCAGCACCAGTGGATGAGGTCCACAAATGCCATCCTCATTCAAATTCAAGATAATTGTAAAAGACATTGCCGGTACTGTATGCCCATGACTTCCACCTAAATCAAAATTTGAGAAAACCCAGTTTGGCAATAACTGGATCTGCAACTGTTACTTACACACACACACACATGTACGAAACATCCCAAGGTGTAAGCTAAACATGCATTAATTAAATGATTCAGGTGTGTACATTAACACCCTCTGGACATCTGGAATGATTCAGGTGTATACATTAACACCCATTGGACATCTGTAATGATATGTTTATGATGCTTTTTTTATTGATGTGATGGTTGTCGGGTTAGAAAATGGGGAGTTATAATTCACAAACATGTATATAAAGATCTGTTACATCAAACTGTCACATGTTTTTTGCCTTGGCTGTGTTTAGCACCATTTAACGACAAACACGGTTTGCTGCCAGGTTACCTAAAATGATTGTGTTCTGTGTGCTAATTTAAGGTTGAGCCAGTGACCAGGAAAGTGTGTTGGCTAACATATAAGGCAAATGTTTAATCAAACTGAACACTGCCCTGTTGCTTCTTGTGCAGATCAGATGGACATGAAACTCACACCTGGGAATCCTTTACCTCTGCAGAGATTTACAGACTGGTCCTCACATCTGGGTATCCTTCCTGTCTGCAAAGGTCGACAAACTGGTCCTCACACCTGGGGAATCTTTCCCCTCTGAAGTGATTGACAGACAGGTTCTCATACCTGGGTGAATCTTTCCCCTTTCCAATGATCGACAGACTGGTCAACAATCAACAGACCGGTCTTCACACCTGGAGAATCTTTCCCCTCTGCAATGATCAACAGACTGGTCCTCATAGCTGGGGAATCCTTCCTCTTTCCAATGATCAACAGACTGGACCTCACACCTGGAGAATCTTTCCCCTCTGCAATGATTGACAGACTGGTCCTCATAGCTGGGGAATCCATCCTCTTTCCAATGATCTGCAGACTGGTTCTATCACATCTTTCTGTGACTGGACCTTCTGTCCAAGGTCATATTGGCTTCCATTCAGTAACTCCTGAAAGGGCTATGTTTTATTATCTTCATGATCCTGTAGCTGTATGACAATAAAATAATATTTATCATTTCCAGAAGTTATGGCCCCTTTTCAACTTAATCCAATTAATTACATTTGAAAAGTGCTTTGTATTTAGTAAGTATTTTGTATGTAGCTGTTTAATTATAAAATACTAGCGAATGTCGGTCAAATTTTAATGTTTTTATTATAGTTTTGGTAAAGTTTACCAACATAATATTTATAGTGGGGTCATCCATGTTGTATGAAAACATTTCTAGTTTTAGTAATAGTTATCTATTTACCAACATATAGTGGGGGCATCCGTGTTGAATGGCCACATTTCTAGTTTTATTATTAGTTATATCGGTATTGTATCTATTTACCAACATATAGAGGAGGCATCCATGTCGTTTGGACACATTTCTAGTTTTATTAATAGTTATATCAGTATTGTTTCTATTTGCAGGTGACAAATGCAACATGTGACTACATTAATGAAGAGAGAGTGATGCTGAACATGACCAAGGAAGGTGGGTTCAGGTGGGATGGCATGAAAGCTGGCTACGGCTGGATAGACACATTGCAGTGCATGGCTGTGAAATAAGGAGATTGGCATCAAATGGCGGAATAAGATGAAATTGAAACCAATTATGATGATATGTTGTAAATATAAACAAAACATTTATAGGTGTAGAACAACCATATACCAGTATTATGTATCATAGTTACACGGATAAGCAAACATAATTAAGTATTGAAAAATGACTTGCAACAGATGCTTGTAAAGAAATGTTAGACGTAACTTGATGTTTAATAGAATTGGAAAGGGAAGAAGATTGACACAAAACCGAATTGCCGGTTGATGTACATCATGAAAATATTCATAGACTTGCAGCAGAGGCTAACAAAGAAATAATAAACTCAACCTGATGTGAAATAGAACTGGAAAAGAAAGAGAAAGAAATAAAAGCAAGTTGCCAGTTGGTTCAATTCATGAATAACCTTGTACATAGTTGTGGGTGTCTGGAATGTCAATGACAATGTTTCAAAAAGCAGTTTTCTTTTCAAAAAAACAACATTGTTAACTAATGAAATGGTCATTTGAAAGCAACATAAGTACTTGGCTCTGTACACACATGTGAAAGGTGTTTACATTTAGGTAGATGTGTTGCTATATAAGCTTTCTACACAACTTGAATTAATGTATTGAAAGCTGCAAATTGACAGACTGTGATACACATGTTTGCACAATTGTGGTGAAAGAGATTCTTTGGGTTTTATGGCATGGAACGTTCAGTATGTCAGATGTGTTCCAGTCTGTTATTCTCAGTACTATGTTCAAACAGAGTTTCTTTGCCAGTGATATTAACCATTATGCAATAAAAACTTCCATAAGATTAATGTGCTGCTGGAAACCATCCAACACACAAGTAAGAAGAATGAGCTGATTGGGAACCAGTCAACACAAGCAATGGGAGTGTGCTTATGGGAACCATTCAACATGAGCAAGAAGACTGCAGATGGGAACCAACCATTCAACAAATAACAGAACAGAAATGTTATGTTGGAAACCAAACATAAAGTGGATTACATTGGAATGTGTAAGTTCAGAGCCTTTAGAGAGGTAAAAGAAATGTTGGTTAGCACTGCAAAAAAAAACAGTGGGGGAAAAACTAAACTTACCAACCAATTTATGAATGCAGGACGTTCAGAATGTTTAGAGAATAATTTTGATATAAGATGCCACAAAATACAAAAAGTAATTGAGATGTTTTCATGAAAAAGACAGTCTGTATTAGGGTTGTTATAGAGTAAAGGTCTAAAAATTGTATGTTCTCAATAAATGAACATTGTGACCAAATGACGGTAATTGAGTTCATAACAAAGATTAGCCAACGTATCTCTGATGTTTTTTAGACTTCTTTGTACGCAGTAAGTAATATAACTGGATATTTATATACTCTGTTCAGTTAACCTATATTGTAGTATGTAAGTATTAACCTGGCACTTGTGAATATTCTGTGTATATCCGTAAATATATTTGTTGGTGTCCGAATGTAAAAAGTAATGTTACTGTTGATAAGTCGATAACACTACATTACTAAATCAGCATCATATTGCATTCATGATTTGCTGTGTGAATAAGGCATTTAAATGCTTGAACATATTAGCGGAGATTAATGAGTGCCAGGTAAATACTTACACACATAGACCTCGTGATCTGTATTGCTAAACAATAAATCATGTCCAGCAATGAAGGCTCACATATTCGATATGATGGCTACATTAAAACATTATCAAATAAAAGGAAAAATTGATTTTATAATCTCACTAGTCACTCATTATGTACTTTTGCAATGCCCCTTTTCATTTGGAGGAGTTGGTGTGAAACTAGTCTAACTCAATATAAACAGTGAAGGTAGATAGACTGGTTTTGTGCTATTCCCTCGATTTTCTGACACAAAGCTACAGTTGAGATGTCCTTTTAAGGGGCATATATCAGGATTTTTCAAATTTTTTAAAATGGCAGAAAAAATATTTTTTCCAATATACCATACTCACTGACCCCTTATTGCCAAATGGATATCCATTTAAATATGCCAAAATGATTTATTGAAAAGGAATTAACTTACTTTGGCTATGGCACTTAAATCAGATTAAAATAGATTTCCAACTAAAAATTGTAACTTATTTTGTGACGTATTAAATCACATGATTTTAATTTAATCCATAATACTGGTTTACACATAGTAAAAAGGGTTTCATCTTAGAAAGAGTCCAAATGACAATGCAAATGCCGTCAAACAGTATCTAAGTGCTGTCTATTTTTAGAATAGAGATTTCGTTTCAAGTTTACCACTCCAATTTAGATATCTATCTCGTAACGTTTTGATGGATTTTACATACTAAACTGTTTGGATTTTATTTATTAACAATAAAAAGATGCCTTTTATCCATTTTAATATTTATTTTATTATAGCCTTTTTTCCTGATATGATTTTTTTATTGTCTTCAAAATAATTTTAAGATGAATCTTAAAAGTTAGAAATAATAATGAACTTATTCTTGTAAATTGTGTATTTGAAAGATTGTTTTTTATAATTAGATGCCCATGATAATGGTATATTTGTTTTAATTGTATTAAGTAGTTTTCATTTTTTTTCTGTAAAAAAGTCTTTCAAATTAAGATTCATCAATCAAATGTAGAATGAAGTCTAGTAATGACTTCCTTTTATGTTACTGTCCAAATGCAATGTTTTAATTTTAAAGAGAAGTCTTTTGTTTACACTTTAATCGGATACATTCTATATTGCAAGATCACTTACCTCTCATTACTATGGTCGTAGGTTGCAGTCCCGCTCGCTCCAAAAATGTTATGTTGAAAGTTTGCCCGTCAGTGTTCTCATATTCATTCATTAAAATGGCAAAACCCAATTCCATATTACATTTGGAAGTTTCCTTTATATAAATGGCATCAAATACCATTACACCCATTTCTAATACTAGTATTGTAAAATTTGAAATGTTCAGATGTTGTTATGACAACTGAACATTTCAAATTTTACAATACTAGTATCACTTGTTGAGATTGATATGGAATTTTCAGTTGTGGCTACTTGTAGAAAGATTAAATTTTTCTTGTGTGTATTTTTAATCAGCCAGATTAATATAAGAAATAGTCATTCCAACATTGATATTTAATAGGGAAAAATAAAATAAACTTCAGATTTCCTTAACAAAGTTAACAATAAAATCAGACTCATTTTGGGGATTGATATATCAAACTTTGACCTCTATGTCTCATCTCTAAAAAAATGATTTCTCGTTGTTTTTTTACATAATTTTCTGATTTTTATTCTAAATTTGTTTTGACAATTGGCAGAAAATATGTTAACCAATAAATAAAATCTGGCCTTTAAGCCATTCTTAAAAATGTGTGCTTGCTGTGCTCCAGACCCAGTATTTGCCAAGTTGGTAGATAGGTAGCTATTTTTATTCCTGTCTGATTTTGATTCAGAATGGTCATTTTAAACAAAAATGGACAGAAATCTTGAAAAATTATTTTTGATGATTTGAAAGTTAATAAAAAAAGTTTGGGTAGCTGCAATTTTGAGTGAGTAAGTAGAAACACGGGAAGTTATTTTTTTTTAAGGACGGCCTTAATTTTGCTGCCTTAGTCAGTACTGTGTATATAGTTTGTACATATTATACTGTTGCTTGTACATTATTCGTGTCTTAGTATCTGAGTGTTTATGGTGCTATAGGTGAGCTTGTCTATAATGTGTTTTATATTCCATATGTGAGGGGTAAATGTGGGCAAAGCTGCTAACATTAAGTAATCAACCAGCTACCAGAATTCATGTTTTTACTGTTTTAACCTCCAGACTACAAGACATTGGACACTTTTTAATTTTAATTAATTTTCAAAAAACTTTATGTGGGAAAGTTTGTCAGTTACTTGTGGAAGGATGGTGGTTCTACTCAGATTCATTCTGAAGACTTTTTCCACTAGTAAAACTGGATATGCCATATGTAACCTGAATGTGTTGAAAAAAATGGCATTAAACCTCATTAAAACAAAATAATTTTAAAGAATTACCTATCTGCCTGATGCAAATTAATTTTGAAATTAGAGAATATCCCAGTAATAATTTATTTCATTTCTATTTTCAGAAAGGGCCTTAACTCTTGATTTATAATGTTTGAACAGCATAATATTTTGCATACTTGTGGTTATGTAATTATGATGAAATGTGTAACATATATTTTTTTCCTAAGTTTTTATAGGTACGATAGAAACAAATTATAGAGACACACAATGATGTTGAAATTAAATTTGATATTATTCATACATAGATAATGTTTAGAAATGTTATATTATAAATCATATTCAAACAAAATATCATAACAACTAATTTAAGAAGTTGTTAACTACTTCCAATAATCTGATAGTGCCACACTTTTTCTGAAAACTTGAATACAAATATTAAAAATTGATATTTCCTTGGATAAAAATAAAATATTTAATTCACTTCATGTTGTACATGGCAATGAATAAACCAGTTACAAGAGCCCCTTTCCAAAATTGATACGAATGTTCAGGGTCTGCCCACATACTTGGTTTTCTAATTTCATAGTGCATGTAGTTACTGGTATGTAATTTTTTGAAATAGATTTTTGTGAAAATTTATATAAAAAAAGCTATGTGTCCCATATTTATCCATCTGTTGATCGCGTTCAAATTTGTTGTTTTAAAAATTCGTGTACTCTCAACTTTTTACTTAAATTCTTTATAGTTATTGTCTTCCAAAATATAGTCAAACTTTTAAATGGAGGTTTATTGTAATTATAACTAAATTTTGTTTTTAAAAATATTACGCAAACCCAATTTTGTTTAAAAGAGAAGATAACTTTTGGACTTTGGGTCATCTTGAAAAGGACACTGTCTCCTGGGGCAACATGCTCCACCCAAAAGCCTTCTGATGTACACTATATGAAAATCATGATGTTCAAAAGTGATAGTTTATATTGACAGAAAAGTTAATTGTTTACAAACTATTGGAAATGTTTTCACGTTTCACTATGGTTGAAAGGGCTTTAGAGGACTACTTACCAATGATAAGATCAATCCAGGGGTCACGAGTTCCAATCTCCACCCTACTGTCACTGTGATGATTGGTCATGCAACTTTGAGTGTCCCACATCTAACCATGTAGGGAAGTAGACAGAGACTTTCGGAGATAAGAATGGCAAATCAATGGATTTTTTTGTTCATTGATGAATAACACTTATTACTGTTAATAAATTAAACGCTGATTGGACCAAAATTAAGTCACACTAATCAATCCCACATAGGTTTACTTACCAATGTACTGACAAATATGGAGATAAATGACTATCCCTTTTTTCAGGGAAAAAAATCATTCTCCTGGGACTATTTCAGGTTTTAAAAATATATAAAATACTATGATTAATTGATCATGATTTTAATTGTTAATCAATCCTCCAAAATATCTGATAAATCAATTAAAAGTTTAAGCTTCAATTCCCATCACTTAGTGCCTATACAGTCAAACCTGTGTAAGTGGCCACCTCTATTAAGCAGCCACTTGTAAAAGGCCACTTGCTCCATCCCTTGACTGGCTACTTAAGACAGATTTGACTGTAGTTTCTATTATTCTAAAGTCACATTAGTTGCACAATAATAATGTTTTAGTAGGTATAGCTGTAACTATTCTCAATAAAATATACTAACAGCTTTTAAAATGCAAATATGGGTATGTATCAAATATGGGTATGTATCAAATATGGGTATGTATCAAATATCGGTATATATCAAATCTAGATGCGGCATGAATGATAAACCAAGATAAAACTTTCTTACTTTGTTTTTCAATTTGTGATTTTTTACTTTCATCAATCTAAAACACATATTAAAAAAGTTAATTGATTTTGTTACATAAATGAATCGATAAAAATGATATGGGATAAGAATATATACCATTATTATGTATCCAAACCAGTTCAGTGAAAATTGTTTTTTTTTTTAAAGTGTTGTGCAGATAGACATCAGCTACGTGTTTATTAACTTTTGAAACTCCATCCATGAATTTTTTAAAGTTGTTTTTTTAAAACACAGGATTTTAAATTGATTTAATTTTGATATCAATGACCAGCAGTTGATCAGCTTTTCAAAAACTGTAATTTTGATTGAGAGTTTTGCTACAAAGTTAGGCAAGAATTGCTTTTGTAATTGATAACATTAATTATAAACAGTTATAAAAGCAGTGACTTAATTAATGTTTATATGTCTCTGATAAAAGTTATTTTAATTTTCAATACACTCGCCTGTTCACGTTGCTTCTATGTTGTTGTGTGTACGTATTCTGTCTCTAGGCACCTTTGTTCAATTTTACATCTTTTTTCTTAAAATTGTAATTAATGTAAATAATGGTGATTTCTGTAAATATCTGATATATTTTTGATATCTGTTCAATTTTGATGTAAATATGTATATAGTGATACTAGCCTATGTCTTGGTAGTCATTTTAAATATTTATGAAAAGTTTCTGCTCAATCTGATTCGAGTTTGGAAATGAAGCTTATGCGAAACTCGTCTACGTGTTCATTCATTCAGACATATATACATTTGTAACGTGACCCCTTCACTGAACCTTAACATAATTTTTTTGTTCATTTTCAATGAACGCATACCCATGAATGGTTATTTTTAGCTTAAGACATAATATTGAATAATATCGGCTTTACTGAAATTTGCAGTTGTTTATGATGATAATGTTAAAAGATCAAATTGTATGTTTTTGATGTCGTGAAGCAGCAGGTGGTTGAGAGGAAACATCGCTTTTGCTGTTCTTTTAGCAACTTTAAGTAAATATTTGATGTATAAGGGTAATCCTTAAAAAATTGGTTTGTTTGTCACTTTTGACCCATTTCATTTAGGGGTGGGTGGGTAGGTAGGTAATTTTTTTTTTTTATTATTTTTAAATCAATCAGACAATCAGAAAATCTCTTTAAGAATATGCTATGACCAAGAATATTTTGAATGAACACCAAGATTGACAGGTGGGATTGTGGTTGGTCAACCAGAAGCGGCAAACAAACAATATTTTAATGTAGGCCTAACGGTGCTAGAAAAATTATAAACGAGAAATCATGGTGTTAATTCATTATTGCGGTAGCCCGTAAAAACATTCTAACATAACTCTCCCTGCCAGGGACAGTTTCATAGCAGTGATATATGAAAATGCTGATTGGTCAATTGCTTCAGAGGAACACAAACCACATGACAATTCAGTAAACAATAAGAGTGCTATGAATTATGGGACAGACAGAGAATTCCATGCGTTTACATTAGTGTTTAACAGTCCTGAGTCTCGCAATGTCCGTGATGTCTGGTATAATAAAAAAAAAAATTCTGCACAAAATAATGGTACGGACAAGTTCATGCTGATTTGTATAAAGACAATGATTTGTGTGCCAGTTCACGTGTTCATGGTTTGTAAATGTTCTACGTATGACGTCTACTTTATATAAATATCTCCATTAAAGTAGCTGTACATTTTTACTGATTCTTCGTCGTATATTGTGTATTTTGTATAGTACGTTGATGTTGTTGACATATTTATCATTAGTTTTGTTTTTTATTGAATTGTGTTTAATGTTTCTTTGATAAAAAATCAGTATAAATAAAAAACAGTGTCCACTTGAGCCAGTATACTAAGCGCTGTCATATTGGAGTATCATGCCGCAGCCACATGGTATGATATCTCACCCACCCAGTCGCACTGTATTGACAGCGTGCCAACCAGTCCTAGAACTGTCCTCTAAATGCCGAGTGCCAAGGGAGGAAGGTTCTAGGACCATTTTTCAAAGGTTTTTTTATGACCCAGCTGAGGATTGAACACACAGCCTCAGGCAAATGGTGTGTATGCTTTACCACTAGAACCTAGACAGTTTTATATTTTCTGTGAGTGTTAAGAAAAATAGCAAACTTTATCTGTAGTTGTCGCAATATGGTATAATTTTTACCTTTCATTCAATTTGTTTTCACTTTTTTAACATATAATTATTAAGAGATTTCATCATTATAAATATGTGGTTGATGTTCATATATAAGTAGGGCATTGTTATCTTTTAAATATCAGCTAGCTGTCACTATGTTTTTGAAGTAGCGTAAAATTGCTTATTTTCTGTGAAATATGCAGGAGCTGTCTTAATACTGATAAAAATTGAGAAATTTGTAATTATTGATTATATGATATTTAAAATCAATAATGTTTCATTATAAATTTATTAATGGATAGTTCAATATATAAGGGTATTGAGGCATTGGTAATGTTTCATTATATAATAAAATCAATAATGTTTCATTATATAAATTAATTAATGGATATTTCAATATATAATGAAATTGAGGCATTGGTAATGTTTCATTATATAATAAAATCAATAATGTTTCATTATAAATTTATAAATGTATAGTTCAATATGTAATAGAATTGAAGCATTGGTAATGTGTCATTTTATAATAAAATCATTAATGTTCAATTATAAATTTATTAATGGATATTTCAATACGTAATGGAATTGAGGCATTGATAATGTTTCATTATAAATTGAGAAATGGATATTTCATTAAACATGCATAATGAAGTTTACAAATTGATAATGGTTTATTATGTTTCACTGTTTAAATTGAGAAATGGATATTTCATTTATATAATAATATTGCAAAATTAATAATATTCATTTATATAATGAAATCAATAATAAGAATTCTCCAGGCGGTATATAATGAAATTTGGAAAGGCATGTACATGTGAAAGAACATTATGCAACACATCATGCCATACACTATATTGTCAGCTATGATGTATTGCTGAATATATCACATGTTGTGTACGTGACTGATTAGTATCATTACCTGTATTTCTATGCTTATTAATGTGATTATCAGGTTAAATTCATATCATCTGTTATTTCTGCATTTGTAAAGAATGTATAATCACGCACATATCGGTTTACAGTCTGAAGGACTTCTTGTAAGAGTTGTGTGTGATATTTATTACACATGCATAAAAAAAGTAAAAAATGAATTATAGTTCCAATTCTGACGATTAAATTTTTTTTTTATTTTTTATTTTTTTTTTAGTTTGAGATGCTCTTCAGGTAAAGTCTAAGAATGAAAATTTAAACTATCCACTGCACATTAAATGCATAGGATAATTAGTCCGGCTCAAGGGGTTTTATAGAAAAATAATTGTATTTAACAAAGTGACGTTTATTGCCTTAAATATGAAAATGATATGAAAGTGAGATTGGAATTATATTAACATAAATAATTCCTTTATGTTGGCGCTTATGTGTTATAATTAGCTTATGTTGATGTATTATTCAAGAGCATTGTTAATCTATGTGGAGATATTCGTCAGATCTTAGTGTATTACTTGTATTTAACCGAATCATTTTTCATCAAATAGTTTAAAAGTAAGAAATCTATGATATTGAGCAACTGTAGCATTTATAGTTGTGGTCTTACTTTTATGCTGCCTTATAGATTCATGTTTACATCTTGTTCATTCTGTATGTTCTAGTCCATCGTCGCCTGTCACTGTTTTTTGTATAACGGGTTTCCATAGCATTATCACATGTGAAGCATGTGTTTTCACAGACCGAATATGCCTCAGAACTATTAAAAAATGGGAAGCAAGTTCAATTAATTGTGTATTTGTTTAAGAATTTTTTTTTTTTTTTTGAAATTTTGATATTATTGTTTTGTTTTTTTTGAAGTACTAAACTTATATTTAATCAAAAGACAGATCCAGATGAAGGTTAAATATATCATTAAAAATGTAAAATTAGACTTCTGTTTCACCAGTGTTGATTTTCTGTGATGCTATTTTACATTCATTGATGTATGTTTCACATTCTAAGAAATGGCTGATATAAAACACAACATTTCATGTCCTGATTGGGCCTCATATTCACAAAACATCTCAACTTCACATGAGTGTGCACTTAAGGCTATTATAGATTAATCATTAAATTCTCGTCTAAATTATATTTAAAAAGGGGGAGTGGGGAGAATTTTTTTTTATTATTAATTTTTATTATTTTTATTTTATTTTTTTTATGAAAATAAAAAGGATGAAAATTATGGAGTGGGTGGGGATAATAATTGAGTGGTATTGGTATTTAAATATTTGAAAATGGAAATTCAGCTTGAATGCATGCTGAAGTTGAGATGTTTTGTGTGATACTATGTCTTTCATAGGAACTTCACCTTTTATGAAACAACATTAAAATGAATTGAGGATTTTACATTTTTGAAACGAGTTGATAAAATATATATTTTGCGAGGGTCTTTTTTACAAATGAGTTTAATGAATTTGATAATAAATGAATATGAAGGTAAGATTTATTTTATCACATAACTCAGGAAAATGGTATATTCACCATTAATTTAATAGATTGTCTGCTATAAAGAATGAGACACACACGCACAGTAAATTATGTGATAAAAGAGAAATAATATTATGTACATGGTGCATGAGACCGGTGACAATAGAACAGTTGGCAATTACATTATTTCACACTTGATTGAAAACAAATTGTCTGTCGATTATTGAAAGTCAGTTGCATACATGGTCATGTGACTGATGTGCTGGTTTGCACTGGCTTGCCTTGAGCAACCAGCTGGGACAGATTATCTCAGTTGGTAGCGTGTCTGACTATCAAACCATATGGTTATGAGTTATTCATGAAAAAGATATACAAGTTATTTGTTAAGGTATTCATAAAATGTACAAGTAATTTGTTTAGGTATTCATGAAATATACAAATAATTTGTTTAGGTTCTCATGAAGTATGCAGGTAATTTGTTTATGTACTCAAGAAATATAAAAGTAATTTGATTAGGTACTCAAAAAATATATAAGTGATTTGATTAAGTACTCATAAAATGTTCAAGTAATTTGTTTAGGTACTCAAGAAATATACAAGTAATTTGTTTAGGTACTTAATATATATACAAGTGATTTGTTTAAGGTTCTCATGAAATATATGAGTAATTTGTTTAGATAGTCATGAAATATACAGGTAATTTGTTTAGGTATTCATGAAATATACAGGTTATTTGTTAAGGTATTCATTAAATATACATGTAATTTGTTTAGGTACTCATGTTATATACACTGTTTAGGTACTCATGTCATATACACATAATTTGTTTAGGTACTTATCAATTTTCTTAATGTTTTTTCTCTTCCTCATCTGTTAAACTATAGACTATCAAGCACTAACATTGTATTTTTTTCTGTATCGCTACCTGATACCACACAGAATGTTTTAATTGATCTGACCACAACCAGCAACAATGACTGCATTTATAGCAGTTATATTTGCCCTTTTTTTTGTTAATTACCTTCAACTCTATTGAATCATGTGGGACTAAATATTGTATCATATTGGACTAAATATTTTGTCATGTGGGACTAAATATTGTATCGTGCTAATATTTTATCATGTGGTATTAAATATTGTATCATGTGGGACTAAGTATTATATTATGTGCTAATATTTTATCATATGGTACTAAATATTGTATCATGTGATACAAAAATTGTACCATGTGGGACTAAATATTGTATTACATGTATGTGGTACTAAATATTGTATAACATGGTGATTAATATTGTATCACGTGGTACTAAATATTGTATCATGTGATACTAAATATTGTATAAAATGGTACTATAAATTGTATCACATGGTAATAAATATTGTATCATTTGGTTCTAAATATTGTATCATGTGGTACTAAATATTGTATCATTTGGTACTAAATATTGTTACACATGGTACTAAATATTGTATCATTTGGTACTAAATATTGTTACACATGGTACTAAATACTGTATCATTGGTACTTAATATTGTATCATTGGTACTAAATATTGTATCATGTGGTACTAAATATTGTATCACATGGTACTTAATATTGTATCAGGTGATTCCAAATATTGTATTACTTGGTACTAAATATTGTATAACATAATACTAAATATTGTATTATGTGGTACTAAATATTGTATCATGTGGTTCATAATATTGTTGCACGTGGTACTCAATATTGTGTGATGATGTACTATAGAAGAATTGATCATTATTTACCATGTAAAGTTACACGTATCATGGTAAACCATTGAATCTAGTTAGATATGTTGTTCATTTGGTGTTAAACATGCAGGCTGGTTTTGTATGTTCTTCTCTGCTGGTGTAGTTAATTTTTCTGTAAGCAATCACTGCTGAAATAAAAGGTTATACAATGAATGTAATAGTTTTGTTTTACTTGCACAACCAAAACAGTACTTCTGTCTCCCTGGATGTGATCCTTCAAACTATCACCCCCTCAGTGTCCTTGGTTCCCTCCCCCACCCCTCCCCCTCTCAGTGGCCTGTCTCTGGGTGCACCACTTACATGGTATACTTCATCTATGCCATCTCTGATATTGCGTTCATCTTTGCCATCTCTGATATTGCATTCCTCTTATGGGACCATGGAATTATCAAGAGAAGGAAAGGTAACTGAATAAAATTTTGTGAAATCTCGTTTTTAGTTATTAACTTTCATTCGTTTCAGAAATAAAAATAAAAATTGTTACTTTGCACAATGACCAGACCATGACCAGTAAATTGTGGTAAAGATTGTGGATGTAATTATAATTACTTAATTTTCAAGCTTGTTTTAAATTCAATATCAGTTTGAATGATCTAAACATGATAAAACATACAGCTTAAATTTTATATTTATGAAAGCAGTTGTCTGTGAATTTTGAATGTTAAATCGACACAATAATTAATCTTTCGTCTGCTATTTTATTAACATTCAGGATATGCAAGTTTCACACCCTTCAATATAGGTATTAATCAGGGATAAAACCACACGCCGCCTTGTACAACAGAAACACATATAAATATTGGCGTGTGTCCCTTTAAGACAACAGAAAACCATCAATCTTGGCGTGTGTCCCTTTAAAACAACAGAAACACACCAATCTTGGCGTGTGTCCCTTCAAGACAACAGAAAAACTTCAATCTTGGGATGTGCCCCTTTAAGACAACAGAAACACATCAATCTCGGCGTGTGTCGTTTTATGACAACAGAAACATATATAAATATTGGCGTGTGTCCCTTTAAGACAACAGAAAAAACATCAATCTTGACGTGTGTTCCTTTAAGACAACACAAACACATCAATCTTGGCGTGTGTCCCTTTAAGACAACAGAAACACATCAATCTCGGCGTGTGCCCGTTCAAGACAACATAAACGCATCAATCTCGGCGTGTGTCCCTTTAAGACAACAGAAATACATCAATCTCGGCGTGTGCCCCTTTAAGACAACAGAAACACATCAATCTCGGCGTGTGTCCCTTTAAGACAACAGAAATACATCAATCTTGGCGTGTGTTCCTTTAAGACAACAGAAACACATCAGTCTTGGCGTGTGCCCCTTTAAGACAACAGAAACACATCAATCTCGGCGTGTGCCCGTTCAAGACAACATAAATGCATCAATCTCGGCGTGTGTCCCTTTAAGACAACAGAAATACATCAGTCTTGGCGTGTGCCCCTTTAAGACAACAGAAACAAATCGGCGTGTGTCCCTTTAAGACAACAGAAATACATCAATCTCGGCGTGTGCCCCTTTAAGACAACAGAAACACATCAATCTCGGCGTGTGCCCCTTTAAGACAACAGAAACACATCAATCTCGGCGTGTGTCCCTTTAAGACAACAGAAACACACAAATCTTGGCGTGTGTCCCTTTAATACATATATTTTTAACCTCAATTTACTCAGTTGTGACTCGGATCCTCCGTGGCCAAGTAGACTAAGACACCGTCTCAAGATCACTTACTTCTCACCGCTAGGATAGTAAGTTGGAGTCGCACTCGCTCCAAAAAAAATGTGAGAAATTTTGCAAGTTACTTGCGGAAGGATGATGGTTCTACATAGATACATCATCCGCCAATAAAACTGGATACGCCATATATAACCTGAAATGTGTTGAAAATGGCGTTTACTAAATATTACAAAACATAATTATGCTATTTATATTCTCAATTTCCTTTGTTGCTATAGCCGTATCAATCTACACTATATAACAAAAACACATTTATTATATTCCCAATCTGACATTAACAGCAGTGTTTTATGATATATATTTACATACAAGCCGCACATATCTCCGTATGACAAGATTTGCTTATTATTATTAGTCACGGCAGACAAGACATATTGTCCCATCATTACTGGTAAATCATGTTGTATTCAGTTGTAGTTTTGTGCGAGCGCGCAGGCCGGCAGGCAGGCAGGCACAGAGACGTATGTAGACGGCAGAAAGTGATACACTGTGATGTCACGCACAATCAAGTTGTTTTTATTACAAAAATAATAAAGTAATCAAACGCGCCGATTGATTAGCCCATACCTTCCCTAGTAGGCTACACGTTACTGATTTAACAGTGTGTATCACGTGACATTTATACCAACAACCTCTAGCGGAATCTGCAGCTATTCATCAACAACTGTCTCCAGAGAATCCTGAAACTAGTCATACAGACCTTCCAACCAGAAGCCTTAGAGGAGAACCATTCATCAACATCAACGAACTGATGTGGATGTGACATGGACACATTCTGCGAATCGAGCAATACAAAGACTGGGTCGGAATCCACAAGGCGATAAAATACAAGGTCGCCCTGAAAAGGGAATCGAGTTGATGTCCATCCGGTTATTGTGTACCAGCCCCGCAGGACCTTAAAAACAGGGAAGGCCGATTCTAGGGCGGTCTTGTCCACCTCCCCCTCCCCCCCCCCCCCGAATTATTTTTGTCGAAAGGTGTAATTTCCAGCGTTTTCTTGCATTTCAGACACTAAGAAATGTTATACAAGTAGCATTTTGTATTAAACAAATATTTGTAACATGCCGTATGCCCACCCACGGGCGATGAGGATTGAGTAAGCAAAGTTGGTAAGCCTGGTAACTTGAACATGTAAACTATAGGTATTAATTAATGCAAGGGAAATAACAACATCTCCATACACAAGACGTTTTACCCCTCTGCCTATGGACTGTTAAATGCGACTAATTATGCCCCTTTACCACAGTAAAACCTGTTGTAGCAGGAATTACTTTTTAGTTAATTATAAAAATAGAGTTTTGCAATCTTTATAAAAGTAAATTGAACTATTAATAATCATGAAGTTTTTCCAGTATTTATACATTTTGATACATTTAACTACCGTAAAGTTGTTCATTACCTTAAATACTATTTCGATGGCTCGGCGCAAGACTATTCTAACTTGATTTTTACAGAAATTTTTTTTTTGATATTTTTTGGTTACAATTCTTTAAATACACAATCTGTTATTAAAGTTATTAAAATATTTAAAACAATATTCTATCTTGGAATTTGTCTTGCAATCATTTTTTAAATTATAGAAGTAATGTTCTTAGTGCAAAACTATTCTAACTTGAGTTAGAATTGTCTTGTAATTTTTTTAAACTTTAGAAGTAATTTGTTTTAAAGCAAAACTATTGTAACTCAAATTAAAATAATTTTACACATCAATTACATTTGAAAATCTATATTTGAAGAACAGAACTGTTCTAATTTGCATTGATGACATCATAGTTTCATTTTGTGATGTCAGTGTCATTTTTTTTAATATATGTACATAATTTGGGAGTTGTTAGAGACAGTTTAGATATAACTGTCATTGATTATGTGAAGTTTTATAGCCTTTGTTTATATTTTATTTAATTGAAGCTCACTGTTTCCCAAACTGGAGCCTAACAATTTCCTGAAAATGCCTTCTTGCAAAAATTATTTGTGAAAATATAAAGTTATAATCATTTGGTAAAGTTTGCCTCAATCCCAATTGCACTAAATGAAAGAGATCTATATTGGTTTCACACTGTCTTCCAGAGCAGATATATGGGTTTCAGTGGCTAATAATAGTAAGTTTAAGCCTGATCTTATTTTATAAATACGACTGTTGGTTCATTGACTTGGAAACAAATAACAGTATAATTTTATATAGGATTTCTCTGCAAGAGAAGACTGAAACCTTAAAGGTTATGAATAATTTGATAAGAATCTGGCTAGAATATGAAATATTGTCTATCAAACCTTTGTTTAAGGGCCTAAATCAGTTTAAATTCTGGAAAATGAAAAAAAACTAATTTTTTACTATGAAATTTTCATTTGTCTACATGTCTGCTCACCTATTTGTTAGTGCTCTGACAATTTAGTTCCTAGTCTGTAGATAAACATCTCACATTACCATGCAAACCATTGAGAATTTATTAGATACATCTATCATTCAAGGATATGTTTTGCACATATTCCAAATACTTTACTTCAATGTTGAAAAAACACATCACTTAAATGTACTGAAATGGGCGAAAGACAATGTTTATAATTGCATGTCTGTCACAAATTTGTAACCACTTTGAATAATTTTGTGAAATTTTCAAAACTTCGTTTAGACCCTCTTTCAACAAGGCGTTATGTCTTCATTAATGATCGACATCGACATAATTATTTCAATTATTGTACCAGGTTTGATTGGCTCAGTCGTTAATGCATATTACTGTCAATCCAGGGGTTGGAAGTTTAGATCCCTGTCCAGCCATAATCTCTGTGATGATTGTTCAAGAATTTTGTTCTTTTAGGACTATGACATCTTTGAATATGTTGGGAAGTGATCAGTGACTTGCAGAAATTGAATTTTGTATGTCATATTGTAGCTGTCATTCAATTGTCTTTTTTCATAACTTCTTACACAGTGATATTTTTCTCACAGGTAGGTTTTTTTAATAGCAAAAATGTAATTTCTATCTCGATGTATCTGAATTATCAATTCAGAGTAATAGTCCAAAATAAAATATCACAGACAGAGCTATCCCTTTTAATGACTCTTATAAGAGACTGATAAATGTTAAACATACTGTTACTATTGGTTAAAGAGCTAATCAATTAAAAAAAAATTCAATTTTGGTCATGAAGTTTTTTTATATTGACCCTGAAACTTATTTCCAATTATCATTCTGGTCCCTGTTAAGACCGCCAATCTAAAATAGTTTGACAAGTTCCAAATGGTAAATAATAAAGTACATTCTGAAAACCGTGAATAACCTTTTTTTTAGTTTATATTTTCACATTAAGATGACTATTTCAAATGACACACATAAACTGTTTTAAAGTAATATTTAACTAAAGTTTTTGATCACATATTTCATTCCATTCCGGTGCATAGATGATGCATTAAATTCCCTGAAAATGATTTGCGCTGTAGCAATTATGAAACTAGATAGTTGTGTTGTCAGATCTTTGACTCTTGGATATTACCTTTGGATGTTTTGTTCTGATGATATAGGATTATTGATTAGCAACATGTTTAAAAGCAATGCTTGAAAGTGGAACATTGTGTGGAAGTTTCTTTAGAAAATCAGTGAGTATGATTGGATAAATTGAGCTTTCATGACATACCACTACACACAAAGGTTAAATGACACCAAAACAAGAAGATAACAGAGTTACTCTCCATGTACAAAACAGCAAATTAACATACATCAACAAATGTATGCAGAATGAATCTAAAACCTTGACACATGCAGAATTGCAGAGTTTCAGTAAATTCTATCAAATATTTAATGTATTAATGCCTTAATGCCATGCATGAGCTCTAGTGGTCCTGTTATTGTCATCATTATTGACACCTTTGACTCACACATGGATACCACACATATGAACAAAATATGATATAATGGACATGACAACACTTTGTGATCTGAAAAATAGCACAAGAAACTCTGGACACCATTGTATCCATTGAACCTGAACTAATCATGTGATCGAAGACTCATAATCTATTGATAATGTACCAGTATGTTTGTGAGAAAACTTTATATAAATTTTGACATTTTAGAACCAGATGACTCGGTTTAAGATATATATATATAGTTTGTAACATGAACATAAACTCACTTCATTTGAGAAAAAAACAACACCATGATGAATTGTATGTATCCACCATATGACATTGAGAAAATCAGATTCAAAAGGGTATAAAAACAGTTCTAGTAAAGTCAAGAGAACAAAAACAAGTAGACCAAGATTGAAATAAATGCTGTTAAGATTTAATGTAGGTATGATAGATGGTGGGAAAGAACGGGTAGGCGGTAATAGCATTGCGGTTGAGGATACTACAAGTGGTGGTAATCAAATTACAAATGGCGATGGTACTGTAGATGTGGATGATGGCAGTATGATATATGGAAATATTCTGAGTGACAATTGCTTGGTAAGTAGTGATGATAGGGTAAATGGTGGCAGTTTGTTAGCTAGTTAGTAATCACATAATGAGTTGTGATGATACAGTAGGTTGGGTTGGTTAAAACGTATCGCAGGTACTGAGGACATTGTTGGTGTTGGTAATTTAAGTGATAGCAGTAGGCAATGGTACTGTAGGTGGTTGAGTATGGCTGGTTGTGATACTTTTTTATGGTAATTGCTTAGAAGGTGATATATGACACTGTTGTAAGGGATGGCACTGTGGATGAGAAGGGTTAGTTTTCAATAATGGTACGGTAGGGCTTGATGGTATGACAGGTAACATGTAATGAGGTCATGGTAAGTTTTGATAGAAAAGGAGGTAGATGTGACGGTATTGTGGGTGGTGATTCTACTGTGAGTATGTAATGAAGGAGAGGTTAGGTTGACAGTAGGGTTGATGATGAAAGTATAGTAAATTGTGACAGTAAAGTAGTTGGTGGCAGTGTGATAGGTGATGATGGATGGTATAGTCAGTGGTAATGGTAGCGTAAGTGGCGGTTGTATAATAGTTAGCAATGCTATTGTGAATGATGATGGAACTGTAGATGGTAATGGTAGGGTAGGTGGTGGCAGTTTCATAGGAAGTGACAGTATAATAAGTGGTAGAGTAGAAGGTGACAGTATGGTATGTGATGATGCCAGTGATACTAGTAGGGTAGGTGGTGGCAGTATTGTGGCTGGTGATGGTACATTAGTAGTGATGGCATGGAAGGTGGTGGCAGTGTGATAGGTGGTGATGGTACAATCAGTGGTAATGGTAGGGGAGATAGCGGTTGTATCATAGTTGGCGATGCTGTTGTGATGAAACTGTAGGTTGAAATGGTTTGGCAGATCATGGCAGTATGCTAATTTGTGACCATATAGTGTTGATGATATAGTTATATGGTACATGGTCTTGGTAGAGTAGGTGGTGTCACAATAGTAAAAGCCTGCTCATATTCAAAGCTTTTATCCTGGATATTGGGAAGCCTTCAGGGAAATAACAGGTGATTGTCAGTGGAAAATGGGATTTTTTAAGGTTTTACCAAACTGGGAAATAAATTGCAGCACTGTTAAGATAATGTTCTTACAATTAATTATCAAATACTACAACAATAATTTGTATAACATATCCTGAGCTTTTATCCCCTAATGTAAAAATAATTTTCATCAAATAATTTGTTTTTCATTTGGGGGAAAAATGTTTGAATTGTGAAGTAGCTGAATTTTGATCTCCGCTTAATAAGGTAGAACAATCCTGATCGTAATGCCTGTTTAGAATCAAACATAAGTAGTACAATGGATAATTATATCGAGCAGTTTTATTTGCTATTTTATGCACCCCTTTTAATGCTCCACAAGTGTCAATTTGGATAAAAATATGATAATATCTGATTTAGGTAATATTTTTGAATTATTAAAAGTAAACAAACATTTATATATATGTCTTGATATTTATTTACAAACATTCTAATTCAAGTTAGAATACTTTTGCATCAAGAAATTATTGCATTAAGAAAAAAACATAGCACTTGCAGTAGAATAAGATACTTTTCACTTGCAAAACTATTCCAACTTGATAAATGTGTTGTGCTAGCATAAACAGTCAACTTGACATCTTGAAAATTTAGAGGTCAAATAAATACATTACTATAACTAATTAAGTTTCTGTTTCTTTATAGACATATTTCAATGTTCTCTTTCTGTTATATTTATCTTTTATTATTACTTATAAAAGTGTGTTTCTTAAATTGTACAAACTAGAAGTTAAATAGCTACAATGAATTAGTTCAACTATACTTTTTCTAGTAAATTTAATGTTGCATGCTTTTTCTGTGATACTTTGTCTTTGTTTGCTATATACGCCAGAATAAATGTGTATTCTGTATTTAGTTTTACAAACGCTCAATGTAGATAAATAAAATAATTTAAACAGCAACGTAGGTACACCGCCGTCTCAAGATCACTTACCTCTCACCGCTGACGTCGACGGGTTGAGTCCAGCTCGATCCAAACCTTGATGGAAAATAGCTGGCCAGTTTCTTACGAAACGACGTTGGTTCTACTTAGATTATGTTGAGGTCTTCCACTCAACCTATAAAACTGGATATGCCATACATAACCTGAAAATGTATTGAAAATATCGTGAAGCACACAAAAAGAACAATCTTGATAATGTATCTATCAGTGCAATGTCATAAAAAAAAATATCGATTTATACGATATAACGTTGCAACACAATATATTGTATATACGATGTAACTGTATAGTAGTACAGTATGATATTTACGGTATTATACGTTATAATGGTATACTATAGGATTAAGTAAACTGTAATTTTGAAATCTGCGACCACATATGAGGTTTTCAATGGTCGTATTTTTAACAGCAATACCGAACGCACCCGTACGTTTTATCTTAAACATTCGCTCGCTGAACCAAGCTACTCGATCTATTCACCCGGTAATAGGTGCAAGAGGGTCACATCCCTCAACATCCGCCAAAGCACCTTACACAATATATATATATATATATTGTACATATAATTATTACATATATTTCAAATTATTGTTTTAGTATGCAAACACTATTGGTTCATTGTTGAATACAGGGTGTGTTTTTTTTTCTATTCCTTTATCTTCATCTGTCTTCATGGGTGCTATCCTTTATTAAAGATTAGTCTCCTAGTTTTGTTTATTATGATTGGTACATTAAAATATATTGATAAGAGAAAACAGATAATGTTAAAAAAAGGTTATCAAAACAGGTACTTTATTGTAATTTTATTGAAAAAAAAACATTTGTTAGATACTTTTTAGTATTCGTATCAGTAATTGGTGCCCTTTAAATGTAGTTCCTGGTAAAAATAACTGAAGTGTCAACCTTTTCAAAATATATATTTAATACATTTTTTTTTCATTTTCCAAATGAGAAGTAAATTTAATTCGACATACATATCTGATTATCTTTGACGGCGGCGTTCCATTGTAAACAAATGGCGTAGTTAATCACCAAACGCGAAAATGTGGTGATTGTAAAACCGACAGTTATGCAGTTTTAAATACGCGCAAAATATAAGAACACCAACCAATGAAATCCAAGGAATTTTCTGAGTGGTGTTACAATACGATATAACGGTTCAAATTAACAAACCTCAGTTATATAAAGATGCAATACCACTTTGTAAAATGATAACTCCGAATATAAATTCAAATTCAGTTTTATTCTAATTCAGAGACCACCAAAAAGATAGAAACATCAAAGAAAGAAACATTATCTAACTGTAACTAAATGTACCGACGGTAAGCTTTCGGCTTCTGTTGGTCCTTTTCTTGTGATTCTTCTTGGTTCCTTCGAGTAAAAACTCGGATATTGGGAGGTAGTAACATGTAGCTGTGTTGTAAGGAACGTCCTAGATACAGTATACCTGAACTGCAAAATATCCAAATGTAATCGTACTGAATACGCATTCTGATGACATGCTATCAAATATAACGGCTCACTACACAGTTAGGCCCCTTTCCCAACACGATTCTTACGCTTAAAAAAAGACCTATGTAATTTGGTTCTTTTTTCAAAAAATCTGAGGGTGTCACTGCACCCTCAAACAAGCTGGTCAACCTACCAGTTATTGTGCATTTTTAGGTATACATTCCTACTGTGAAAAAAAATTCTATGTGGAAATCTATTTTTACCATGAACATCATAGACCTTATTTTATATAGAACAAAGAACAAAATTAAACTGTGTAGTGGGACTTATATTGTGGTTCTTACAGCTTAACAAATTGATTTGTTTCTCCAGACAAGGTGATTAATAATGAAACACATTTATAGGGCTTCTACAACTGAATACGGTGATATTGTCGATTATTTAATTGTTTCAAAGAATTATATAGAGAAGTCCTTGGCTATTTTAAAATATAATTTACATTGATCGGGTTAAAAAATACAATCTACAGCAGCAGATACACTGGGAGTGGTGTTCATTCATGGGGACTCTGGGAGTGATGAGGTAATTGTGAAAAGGATATCATGACAGACACGTGGAAAACTGTTCGAGATCATGTAAGTCACGTGAAAACTGTCAAGTCTAGGACGACAAAAGCATTCGCGTGCCATTAGATAAAAAATCAATTCGTTTTTTTTAATTCAATATCGTGTATTCTTGAATTCACTCATTTCATATAAGAAGTGACTGAGATCGGATGATTATCTTTTCAGTAAAGATCATATAAGTAAATAAAAATAATATAATCTACTAATGTATATGGATCAATACCACTACTTAACCGCCAATAACAACATTACAACATACATGTTCGACATTCTAGTAATGCAATGTGATTTCCCGCTATTTTGCCGATTAAACAACCAATCAAAATGTACAATGCACCGCTTTCGCACGTGTGATGTCAACTTGTCCATCACTTACAGAAACGTTTTATTGTATTAGTGTGCGTATCTAATAGCAATAGCAAGCGGGGGGGGGGGGGGCCGGTAGTGTAATGGAAAGAGTGTTGGCCGCTCACGCTAGAGATTCCGGGTTCGAACCCCAGCTCGATCCGATGCCTATCATAAAGCAACATGCAGTACCGGTTTTGACCCAGGAACTGGACTTGAGAGTGGTTCATACAAGGTCTGAGTTTTCATCACAATCGAGCTAAAATAAAGTAGTATAAACTAAACTAAAATGCGGAGAATAGAACAATAATAAATTCACATTATATTGAGATCGGGCCCACCAGACTTAGACCTATCCTCTAAATGCTGAATTACAAGTAAGGACTCTTCTAATACCCTTTTTCGAGTATTTGGTATGACCCGGTCGGGGATCGAACCCACGGCCTTCCGCATGCGAGGCGGACGACCTTTACATAGACCACCGCTGGGTAGTTGTTTATCGGAATCGTTTAGTGCTAATACTACAGAGACAAAATCACAATTTATATTTCATCAGTGTGTTTAAATGGTCTCAGTTTTGTAACATTACTCTAATTCACTCCTAAACTACTTTGTCTTGGACTGATCTCGTCAGCTTTGTTACGGCGGCTCTGACTGTTTTCAATCTTCCAGTTTCGTACTTTGGGAATTGTGTTTAAGATTACGCTATAGAAAGAAGCGTGTATTGTATTATTATTAACGGGGAGGGGGTGTACAATAATTATTTTAACGCACCAGGGTGTCGTTTTCTTTATTCTCACGAATATCGATAATGTTGAACTGTTTAATTTAAATGGAGTTAACGCCATTTTCAACACATTTCATGTTATAACCGCCTCATTACATGCAGTTTCACCTTTTCCCCACTGTAACATGATTCTTGCGCTTAAAATGTTCTATGTAATTTGGTTTGATTTTTTTCAAAATGGTTCATAGTGGTTGTGAATTCTTGCAGCACAGGTGAGTACAGCAAATGCTGTCATAGCATAAACTGCAACAAGACATCATTGGTGTCAAACAGTGACTTTTATAGGGTATTAACAGATGCATGTATTCATGAGCATTTGAGGACGATATTAGGGTATCACTGCACCGTCTTTAAAAATACTAACGTCCTTCCGTAAGTAACTGACAAACGTATTAATAGCATTGTAGCATATTTTGTGACATATTATAGGAATCAGGTGATTTCATTATAATTTCAATTTGATCTGTTATACAGGTTTACAAGTAGTGAAAATTGTTTATCTTAGACAGATTCCTGAAAGACGATGCGAACGTCGTCAAGCAGTATTTAAGCGCTGTTTATTGTTAGAATGGGTATTCCGTTTCAAGTTTACCACATTCAATGTAAATATCGATTTTGTCACGTTCTGGTGGATTTGATAAAGCAAACCATTCGGATTTTATTTATTAATTGATAATGAGATGTGTTTTTATCCATTTTGTTTAATTAGTTTGTTTTTAAGACATTTTATAGCGTTTATTCCTTATGTAATACTTTCAAGAAACCACTATTCTACATTATAACGGAATTTTGTCTCTAATATTATATAAAACTACGAAAATTGTTTGTAGTTTTGAATAAGCATGATTGAGGATTGGTTGTTGTTATGTTTGCTTTCAATGGTTCATTTAATCAGACATAATTGCAGAGTTTGCACCCAGGATAACTACAGCAGCTCTCCCCTATATAAGTATTGGCGACATACCATTCGTAACAGAATCAAATTATCCCAGGCGTGTTGTATTTGCTCTGTGACACTGACGATGTTTTGATAATGCAATTAATGTATGTCTGAGTACGTCGTCTAAGCCTTGATATCTCCGTCTATATACATACATGTCATTACTCTACCGCCTCGATTAATCGCTATGAAGTATCCTTGGGAATGTCTCTTACCAGGATATATCAATCAAGAACTTTTCATATATATACAATTAAAGATGAAGCATTCAAAATCCTCTACAACACAAACCCAACAGCACATAGAATAATCATAATAAATTCAATACATACATACAGGGGAATAACAGGGGCAATTGCTTTGAAACGGTCCCGTAGCAAAGTCGCCAAGGTACTCCACGGACTGGTTCACTCTACTTCCGCCGGTTCGGAGAAAGGGAACACTCCTGCATTTGACAACCATTTTGTTGGAATGCTGGTTTCCAGATCCGTATCAATCTTAGACTAAATGCCGAGTATACGCAGTCTCAAATGCAATGCAAATCTTTAAACAGTATAGGGAAGTCCGATTGACTATCAACAAGCAGCGAAGACACCACGCTCAGACCCATTCTGACAGGTATTTCCAGTGTTACATATCTGTAGGGTGACTGGAAACTCAAAAACAAACTAAGTAAAAATACAACAAATACCTGATAACGATCGTAGATGGATGTTGTTCGTGAATAAAAAAATAACGATTACCGGAGATACTAAAGATTGACGTGACATTAATGTTGGGAATGTTTTATCTGATTATGTTTTATTTCATTGATAACCACATTTTAAATCAAGTAATATTGTCATAAGATGCGCCTGAATGATTCGAAGAGGTATAATTGTTTGTGTTTCTGTAAATGTAAAGGGTGTGAAGGAAGTTAAAAATCATCATCTGGTTACTAGAAAAGTAGATTGTGATTCACTGTTATGTGTCTCACACCACTGTTATATTTACCATAGGGCTCCATTGTAACATTTATGTCCAAAACACAGTGAAACAAAAACAAAATCTGCAGCATGGGTCTGGGCTCAAATTCTTCACTGTTTCATGATCTGCAATTATAAAGGACAAAAAGCATACATTGGCCATGTTTTTTTTTCTTAATTCAATGATTTTGTAATACCTATCAATTTCCAAAATATTAAAATGTAAACTATTCGTCCCCAAGGCGGTTCGAACTATCAATTAAAAAATACACAGAATTGCCTAGAAATCTGGTATCAGCATCAAATTTTTAGTGGTGATTTCTGAAATAATGACCATTGAACACAAGAAATGAAAAATAAATCACTGTAATACAAAGTCCTGAAAAAAGAAGAAAACGAGAACTAAATCTTAATAGGTGATAGTCAGGTAAATTGATACTAGAAATAGTGTGTGATGCAGTATTATTTTCCCACTGGTCGACACTTCCTGACTGAATCATCAGCATAAATGGCCCCATTAGTAAGTAAGTGATATATATAATGAGCCGGATTAGTGGTCTTACGGTATACCGACTAGCACCAATTTGGGAATAATTACAAAAAAACTACTACTGAATATGAACATCGAAAAGCTGTTACTTTTATTGCAAATTTTACAGTTGATTCAAAACATCAATTTGTAGCACAAATAACGAATAAAATGTAAAATTGCAAAAGGCTACAAGTTTTAACAGCATTAGTTACAGCTCTCCCCCAATGCGTCAAAATGCACTATACAAATTAAAGTGACGATATATTTGAAATACAAACAAACACATATACTTTCGAACACGCTTTTTACTCACTTCGACACACATGTGCGCGCACACACACACAGACACACACACACACACACACACACACACACACACACACACATGCACGTATACATGTAAAGAAAAAGTAATAAATATTCTGCTCGAATTTTAGTGATTATAATAAAGTTTCAAAGAAAAACAAAGTATATAAACATATTAACAAACTATAGAAAATAAGAATTGAAAAAAATAAATGACAAAAAGGATAACACCCCACCCCACTCCATGATTCTGCCCGAGTCTCATATTGACATTTAGGGACATGAAATATTTTATCAACCCATTTATCCGAATCAAACACTAAGAAGGAAATATATAGTAAACCAATTAAAATAGCGACATGTACATGGATATTTGTCGGAGTATTCAGGAAAATATGCAGCAACAATTGCCAACTTTGTGAAAAATCAAAATAGCAGAGATAGACACGATCTTCTATCCGCGTCTAACATTAGACAGTGAAAATATTTATAGCACGTAACCGTTGAAAAAATGTTTCCAATTAGTAAATTAATCAGTATATTATATTATTGATATATAATATAATCGATATGTTATATAATTGATATATAATATATTTGTTATAATTTATATGTAATATATTTGATATATAATACAATTGATATGTAATATAATTGATATATAATATATATGATATAATTCATATGCAATACAATTGATATATAATATATTTGATATAATAATTATTCATATGTAATATAACTGGTACAATATAATATATTGTACAATACGATTTAACGGTACAATATAATATATTGTACAATATGATTTAACGGTACAGTAGTACAATACGATATAACGGTATACTACGCTATAACCGTACAATACGATTTAACGGTACAGTGGTACACTACGATATACATATACGGTATAATACGCTATAACCGTACAATACGATTTAACGGTACAGTGGTACACTACGATATACATATACGGTATAATACGCTATAATGGCACAATACGATATAACGGTATACTACGCTATAATGTTACAAAACGATTTAACGGTATAGTGGTACACTACGATATACGTATACGGTATAATACGCTATAATGGTACAATACGATTAACGGTACAATATAATTTATTGTACAATACGATTTAACGATTCAGTAGTACAATACGATATAGCGGTATACTACGCTATAATGGTACAGTACAATTTAACGGTATAGTGGTATACCGAAAAAACTCATACGTTTTATCATAAACATCCATTTACTGAACCAAGTTCATCGAGAGACTAATGTACCGTTTAGCCGAATGACGCATATCAGCAACTGATGCACTAGTATTGTAGTGCCTGGTTAACATTCAACTAAACCGTTAAACTTTTCAATATATTTAATACATTTTTTATGTTTTTAACATTTTACAAATTGATAGTAAATTTAATTCGAAATGCATTATTTGATTATCTACTTGAAATTATGTTTACAGTGGCGTTCCATTGTAAGCACATGACGTAGTGATACATCAAACGAGGAAAACTTGGTAACTTAACCGACAGTTATGCAGTTTTAAATACCCGCAAATATAAAAGCACCAACCAATGAAATCCCAGGACATTTCTGAGGGATGTTAAAACACGATATAACGGTACAAATTAACACACCTCACACAATACCACTTTGTAAATGCTAACTCCGAATATAAATTCAAATTCAGTTTGAATGAGTGCACCGACAAAGACAGAAACACCAAAGAAAGAAACATTGGGATACAGTTACCAGAAGCTGAATTGTACGGAACGTCCTAGTTACAGTATACGTGAACTTAATCCGAATTAACTCGTACTGATAACGCGTGCTGATGACATGCTATCAAATATATTGAATGTGTTTCTAACATCTTAACAAATTGATTTGTTTCTCCAGACAAGGTGACTAATAATGTAAACATATTCATAGGGCTTCTACAACTGAATACGATGATATTGTCGATTGTTTAGTTATTTTAAAATGTAATTTACATTGATTGAGATTAAAAATTAAAAAAAGTGCAATCTATTTACAGCTGAATATCATGGGAGTGTTCATTCACAGAGATTGGTGAGGTAGTTGTGAATAGCAGATCATGTAAGTCTGCCATGACAGACACGCGAAACCTGTCAAGTGAGGAAGGCATGAACATTCGCGTGGCATTAGATAAAACAATTAATTTGCTTTTTATTCAGTACCTTGTATTCTTGAATTCACTCAGTTAAAATAAAAAGTGACCGAGATCGATTGAGTAGCTTTTTCCGTAAGTAAATAAAAATAATATATAGTTTGTGAACATGCACATGGATCAATCGCACTGCTAAACCACCAATGATTACATAATTATACACATATACAACATACATGTTCGACATTTTAGTCACGCAATGTGATTTCCCATCCGCTATTATACCGATTGCAACAACCAATCAAAATGCATCATTCACTACTTTCGTAAGTGTGATGTCAACTTATACATCACTAACAGAAACGTTTTATTGTATTATTTTACGTTTCTATAAAGATAAAGTACAAAGAGTATAACAATACTATCCGCTCTTCAAGCGGCTGTCGAGCAGGGCGGACGCCTCCTAGACAAGCTCCAGCCTTCTAAGTGGGTCATTTGGTGTTTATCTCTGCATGACTTTCACAGATGCATGATTTTAACCAGATCGCAAGACTGTCATCAACATCTCATCTACTTTACATGGATAGATTTTTAATACTACATAACATGAATTTAACGTGGCTCTACGCAGGATTGTTTAGATGTAACCAACACAAGGAAATAGCGATGTACTAAGCGACAGCGAACGGGATACCTACCAACGGAGAACCTAACCACCAGTTTCAACATTGATCATCTACAAGACTATTCATCAACTTCAACTAATCTCCAACTTCTTGACAACTTTTTCGAACAAAATCAACGATTCAACATAAACTACAGGTTCCAGCCAGTGGCACAACACCGAGAGAAGTAGCGACCCTGCCAATGTTGTTCACTGGCAAAATAATCATCTTGTATTGCTCGCCAAAATGCTTCAGGCAAGGTGCGAGGGTAAATAAATACTACAACAAAAACAACAGCAATACTAGAGCAGTGTGACCCGTTTATGTGAACACTGAGGGTTTCAATTATGTTTTGTTTATTGCAATTGGGATCGTTTAGGTCTCACTGCACAGTAAGATTGTTACGCTAAAAAAGACTTTGGTTTGAAAGGTTTTCAAAATGGTTAATTTAATGATGCAGATGAGTAAAGCAAAATCTGGCATAGAATATACTGCAATAAGACATTACTGATGTTACAAATGTAACTTTTTAAAAGATGCATATATTTATCAGTATTTAAGGTCTTTTTTCAAAAATATCTTTGGGTTTCACTGCACCGTCTTTTAAAAAACAACAACTGGCCAATCCAACAGTTATTGTGAATTTTTATGTGCAGATACATTCCTGCTATAAAAACAAATACTTTGAAACGATTATATGTGCGTTTTGTTACCGTACAAAACCTATACCTTATTTTATATGGAACAAAGAATAATATTCAACTGTGTGGTGAAATCTGAATAGCGTAAATACTTCTGAGACAAAATGGCGTTTTATATTTAATCAGTGTCTTTGAATCGTGTCAGTTTTGTAACATTACTGCGAATAATTGACTCCTGAGACACTTTGTCTTCGGATTGATTTCGTCAGCATTGTTGTTACGGTGACTCTAATGTCTGTTGTCAGTCTTCAACTTTCATACTTGGGGAATTGTGTTTAAAATTAAGCTAGAGGTAGGAACGTGCATTTAGCGTGCATTGTATCATTATTAACGGATTTAATAATTCGTTTAAGGCCTTAGGGCGCATTGTCTCATTTTCTCATGAATATCGATAATGTTTTTTTTTAAATCTTATTAGATTTACAGTTACCATCCATCAGATGCTATCTAATTTCCGATATTCTTTATTTCTAACATCGCCTTCCATTTATTATATCTCTCTATGTTGTTGAATTGGATGCATGGATTTTAAATAGTCTGCGCCACGATTTGCATAATACGTTATAACACGTATAAATATCAGGTCCCAGTCTAAACTAAACATATCAACTTGAGTTTTATCTCAACTCAATTATTTTGGAATGCTATATAACTTTATTTTTATTGTTGTCCTTCACCAATGAGAAAATATTTGCTATGACTTCAATTCTATGTAGTCATTTAATTGGTAATGTGCAAGTTGTCATTTAGGGACATTGTTTTTTTAAGTTGTGGAGAAGATCAGTCTGAGATGTTTAGTGAAAATAGCCTTATAGTATGAGCTCAAACGCAATATATGTACGAGGGGTGTTTGATAGGTGCGTGGACTCTCTTTATAAGCGCTAAAGTTGTTATAACTGACTGATAAAATAAACACCATTAAACAGTATAATTCTCTTCCAAATAGATCCAACAATACTTATTTACATCAAATGCTTATCACATTACGGTCAATTATATCCAGTCCCCTACCACAACCCGGAGCACGTCATCCTTACCACATTACGATAAATTATATCCAGTCCCCTACCACAACCCGGAGCACGTCATCCTTATCACATTACGATCAATTACATCCAGTCCCCTACCACAACCCGGAGCACGTAATCCTGAAGAAATCACTATTCTACATTATAACGAAATTTTGTAATTTCTCCAATATTATCAGAAAATAAGTAAATGATTAATTTTGGAGTTTTAAAATGACGGATGGCTGGCTGTTTCTGCGTTTTCAAGGTATAGGTTAGACATTTGGAGATAAAAGGAAGGAAATTGTACAAGATTGTAACTATAAACATAAAATATACAAATAACGATAATGTCTTTAGCGCACTTATAAAAAATGCATTTTTTCTAACAGTTAGTAGACTTCTTAAGAATTATATTGCTAAGCAAAGACTATCAACCCGGCTATTGCTTTATTATGTAATGATAATCGAACACAAGATCTTATACTAGATACTTAAAGGTTAATCACTGAATACAGCTTGTTTGATTATTTCCTGATATACCTACTCCTTTTAAAGGAAAATATATAAGGATTTTCAAAATTTTTAGAACTGCCAAAAAAAACCCCCTATTTTTCCAATTTACACGTATCATGCCTATACACAATCACCGACCCTCGTTTCTTATTTTAAGGATGTCTCATTAAACTACTAAAAACGGATTTCCTAACTTGGACGACGCGACCAGATTAAACTATTCAAATTAAGGTACTAAAAACGGATTTTATAACTTGGACAACGCGCCAAGATTAAATTAAAATATATTTCCCGATTGTAATTACAACGCATGTTATGACGTAAAAAAATAGTCACGTGATAACACGCAATTTGACCCCTCGTATTGGTTACATATTGTTCAATTTGATTTATCTTACGAGAGATTGGATTGACGAGGTTCAGGTCGTCGGGTTACTGCTTTAACAGTAGGGGTATATCCTTTCAATCTTATCATTCAAGTAAAAATATCGTTTTATTCTTCTAAGTTTTGGCAGGTTTGAAATTCTAAATCAGTTGCATTTTATCTATAAACGATCAGATGCTTTGTTTAGACATTAACATGTATAGTCAAACCTGTGTTGACGGTCACCTATGTTGAGTTCCCACTTGTCTTAACCAATTACATTTGCTATTTCCCATAAAATGTCACTTTTGCTCCTTCCCTTATCTGACTGCTTCAGACAAGATTGACTGTATATCGATTTCAAACTTAAACGGATTTATTAAAAACATTTGAATAGTGTATCCAAGATAACTCCAGCATCTTTTCCCGATACAAGTATTCATGGCACGCAGTTCGTAACAAAATCAAATCAGCCAAAGCGCATTGTATTTGCTCTATGACTTTCAGGAGGTTTTAATAATGTGATTAATGGATGTCTGAGAACGTCGACTAAGGATTGATCTGTTATTTCGTCTATTTTCAAATATTAAGTTGTCTAAGGTGTGAGAAAGCCGTTACTGTACCGATAACGATAAATTACGTATCCTTGAGATGGTGTTTCTTACAAGGATACATGCACATTAATTTTGAACTTTCGAACAATAGAGAAGACGCAGAAAAGACACCACCAGATCGCAACAGTTAATGCCTTAAATATTCATTGTTAAGTTTGTTTAAACTTATATATGCTACCTCGATTGTTAAGCAGTTTCTTACAACCTAGGCAAATCACGATTGAAGTATTCCTAGTTATAACGGATAAAGTGTCTCAAGGACACAACACATAAACCTAGCAGAGGATTTGAGATCCAGGTTCTAATGCGCTACTACCAGACAGCTCACACCACGATAAGTACAATACATATACAGGGAAATAACGAAACAGGACACCGTTTTGGAACGACCAGTACATAACCGGCCAATATTGACAGGGTACACCCGATCGTGCGCTTCTCCTCTCAGAATCGGAATACTACACAAACGCGACAGTATACTCTCTCTCTCTCTCTCTCTCTCTCTCTCTCTCTCTCTCTCTCTGTTTATTTAAGGAGACAGATTTGCAAAAGTTTTCTTCTGAACCTCTTTCATAATTGTATACGCATGTGTTAAGCAATATGTGATAAGTTTCAATGTAATTGTATACAATTTGTGAATAAAATATGTTTAAACTAACCCAAAGTACATTGTTTCCCCGCCATTCTCTTACCATTGTGGGAACATGTGTGTGATGCTATGCGAAGATGTACTCGTTTACTTGGCAGAAACCAGAGCAACAACAAAATATAACAACGCGTGCGGCAAGAAGCCAAATGTACTTTTCAGGATCACTAAAGAAACAGTCGCCATGACTAGAACAAATATAACAGGTACAAACAACTTGGTAAAAATACAGGTATGTAACGAAATGGTATTGAATTCTTCATGTGAAGAAATAGCATAATTATTACCAAAACATCTGATTAGGCTTAGCAAATGTATTCACAAAGAGACTGCTAACATTTTCTACATACAAACCTACAACGTATCACATGACGAATTATTTAAAAAAAATGTAATAGGAAATAAGTATAAAGCCGCGTAATTAACTTATAATTAAGCGATACACGAATCACGAATTAATAAATATATTCGAATGAATGATTAATTAACATAACTTGATATGTTCGAAGGAATTACTAATTAACACAAGTGTGTACATGCATTACTGATTAATACATATATTCACATCTATTACACAATAATATAATAATTATATGGTTACATGAATAACTAATTAACAGATATGTTCAAATGTCTTATCAATTAAAATATATATTCACATGAATTACCAATTAACAGACATGATCTCATACATTACTAATAAACATATATGATCACGTATAAGTAAGTTAATATTTAACATATATGTTCATATGAATTAATAATTAACATATATGTTCACATGAAGTACTAATTGGCATATATGTTCACATGAATTACTAATTAACATATGTGTTTACATGAATAACTTAATTGGCATATATGACGACATGAATTACTTATTAACATATCTTTTTACATGATAAAAGGGTGTTGTCTTTTGTTGGTGCTAACAAACCAGGTTTAAACTGTGTGCTTGTAACCTTGTCTTGTATCTATTGTCACCATTGTGTTAACACTGTCATTATCTATTGCATTTTGTTCTGTTAGTGTATACTTCTTTTGCTCGGCTTGTCTTATCTTAGAAACGGGACTCTGAATTAGTTCAGTCCCTCCCAGAGTAGAGCACGATCAAATCAGCTAAACCACTTGTTTACCGGCTATGTGTAGGAATGTAGGATTGGTAAATCCAGTCTGTTTTATTATTCATTTGCCACTGAAACAACAATTAATTTAGCACTATTCTGCATATAGAGAAATGCACTCTTGTAAACTACACACATTACCAATGGTTGTAAAAGTGCATTGTTTCAATAGATATTCTTCTGTTGGTCCAAATATGTAGAAAAAACATGGGATTGACGAGCTTTCTTATTCACAGTTGAGATGGTTTGTCAACACTCTTTCATATTTGACAATTTTGACCATTTGTTACAGAATATCACTACGCATCTTTAAACTGTTATATCTTCGTTATCTATCACCCAATGTCATTCAAACTTGGTAGAACAACATGCAAATGTTCCAATGGTCTTTACACAGCTCTTTCTTGGGAGCAACTAGAAGCTTGTAAATGATCTAAAACACATTCATTGATTGCTAAATAAAGAAAATGTTAAAGAAATACGTTACAAAACAATCGTACAAATGTTGGTATATCGTGGTACCATACCACTATATATGGCTAAATAAAATAAACACACTTAACAAAGATGTCGTAGGTGGATGTTGTTCGTGGAGATAGTGAAGATTAATGTGACAATAACGTTCAACACGTGACTACATTCTATTGTATTTAATGATCGGAGGCTATCATAAGAAGCGCCTGAATGATTTGATGGGTTAAAAGTGTTTTGTGTTTTTGGAAATGTACAGGACGTGAAGAAAGTTCATAAATATCAGTTTACCACGTCTGACCATTTAAATGGTTATTTTAGACTTTAGCTTTAACATACATGTTTAATAACTTCAGTTAAATTGAGATCCAACTTGGTAATACAAATAGTTAACAACAGTAATACAAAAAAAAAATGTTTTATTGACGACAGTTTTGGACATAACGTGGTCATTAAGTGATTTGTTAATAATTTTAATAGATATATATATAGACGGGTGAATGGATTTTTTGTGTGGGTGGACAGACAGACAGACAGACAGACAGACAGACAGACAGACAGACAGACAGACAGACAGACAGACATACATCATCATATGTTTTACATTAGATTCACCATAGTCTGTATGCTAGAATCACTATAGGTTTTATGATAGTATCACCATGTACTTATGCTAGAATCATCATATGTTTTATGCAAGAATACCATATGTTGTATGCTTGAATTGCCGTATTTGATGATATAATCATTATATGTTTTATGCTTGAATTACCATGGGTTTTATGACGTGTATTCCAGCCTTAGCATGTTTACTTTATGACGAATTTCATAATAAAAAGGAAATACATGTCCAGAGATAGATCTGAATTAAACAGGAAACTTTTCTAACAAATACAATTTCAATATACAACTTTGTTCAAATGCACCAGTCAATAACTTGTTTAAAACTGTGATTTAATAGGATTCTTTCACGTTCATATTGCTATCACTTTGAGTTGAAACATGATAGTTAAATGGAGTGTCTTCAATTTAAATAATGTGTCTGTTTTGTGTTATTGGAGAAACGGCAGAGGAAATAGGGATATGTTTTCAGACAACAATTACATACTGATGTTCAGATAACGCAATAAAACATATACATTCGTCCATCAGGGAAATAAAACGGTAAATAATTAAAATGACGGTAAATAGCACGGCATTGGATAACAGGATTCCTCGGAAGCAGAAGCAACAAAACAATCGAATGAAAAACTCGAACAGATATTAAATATATGTTAACGAGAAGTTATGTAAGGCATTGTTAATTATATTTATTGTATTGTCCTTGTTGTCGATGACAATTATGACAGCATATGATGCGAACTCGGCAAATACGAAAAAGCAAGGTCGAAATTAACCGGAACTCATTAACTCAATTCGTGATGAAAATGGAGGTATTGTTATGTTTTGGATGTAATTGGTCATCGGATAGTGATATTGCCCGGGGGTCTATAACCGTAGTCCATTTTAGCAATCATTGAACCAATAACTGGGCAAATATTCATTTCAATTAATAAAAACCTTATACTATAATATGTGATTTCAAAAAACAGAAATACAGCAGAAACCTAATATGATCAAAAATGAAATGTTTTAAACATGAACATTAACGTTTCACTACACAGTTACGGCCCTTTTTCCCCCGCGGTAACATTACTCTTACGTTTAAAAAAGGCCTTTGTAATTTGGTTTTGAAATATTTTCAAAATGGTTCATAGTGGTTGTGATTTCTTGTTGCAGATGAGTAGAGCAAAGGTTAGCATAGCATATACTACAATAAGACATCACTGGTGTTAAAAAAGTGACTGTTATAGGATTTCAACATATGTATGTATTTATGAGCATTTGAGGACTTCTTTTTACAAAAAAGCTCAGGGTGTTATTGCACCTCTTTAAAAAACGAACAGAGTGGTCAACGTACCAGTATCTGTGCATTTTTATGTGGGTATATACATTCCTGTTATGAAAAAAATACTTAAATAATCTTCTTACATTGGTGCTTATTTATTATTAAACTTATTAAACGAGTTATCGTTTATTTAACATATCTTCTCTATAAGGAACCAGAAACAATCGAGCATATTTGTTTCAGAGAGTCTCAAAATAACAAATCGAGGTCAGCTATGTATTCAGGAAGGCAAGTCCGAAAGTACTTCGGTTTTTTACGTACGAGAGCCGAATTATACGTAAACACCGAGCGATGATTCGGAAGTAATATAACACTAGGTTAATAAAAATATGTTATGTGTTTATTACACTCCTGCAGCGTACATTATATGATAAATTTCTTTATGTTAATGATATTTAAGAAAAGATTAATATATAATTATATACCACTGGCCCCAGTGTCACTTCACATCTCAACGTGAGAGTTTCCTCAACTCAGATTTTTTAAAATGCTATAACTTCATTTACTTTGACCATTTTGCATGTTATCCTTTACCTACAAGTAAAGATTTGTTCCAATTTCAATTTTGTGTGGTCATTTAATAGATTATGAGTTTAAATACTCATTTTGAAAAAAAACCTACTTTTTTTTAGTTGAGGAGAATTTCAGCTTGAGATGTTAAGTTAAACCGGGCCCTGGTCTTTAAACTGATTTGAATCTGTTGAAGCTTCCTTCTTCAAAAATATAGAATATATATATATACAAAATAATTATTAACATTTTGAAGATGAAAACGTGGCTAACCGCTATGGAATGGTGATTGATTAACGTAACAGCTTTGATAATTTAAATATTAGTGCATTAAATGTATGTGTCATTCAAACACAGAACAGTTGATTAAAAATCTTATTTCCGTCATTTTGCTTATAGAGACGTTGTAAGAGGTGTCTGCTATAAGTATTTCACGTCTAATTCTTTACCCAATATATATTCTGTGGAAATTACTAACAGGTTATATTATCAGTCATACAGGAAAATCCATCTGGCTGTTACCTAATTAGATTGTAGATATTATATCACCATGGATACTGCTATTTTATAAGTATAAAAGTACAGAAGCGACCAGATATTGGGGTTCTGGTGTTAGTTTTAGAGAGTTAGAGTGATGGAAACTAAGGCGATGTCATGACTTAATAGACCAGTGTCTGGGGTTTTATAAAAATCGTATAACGGACAAGGATTTCCGCGTAATTTTACCCGGTACCGATTTATTATCCTACACCCGCTGTACGCACACCACAGCCTACACTCTTTGCGGTTTACCGTTGCGTCATTCGTAAAACTCCTCGCGCTATGACGTATTCTTGCATAAGTACTATGGTATCCTTGCGTTGCTATTGAAATAGACCTTGATCAGCCAATAGACCATGCCCCCAGGGCAATTTTGTAGGGTATGATTTTCTTAAACTTCAGGAACAATGCCAGAAATTGAGACATGTTTATGTACTGAGCGTTGGGGCGTTACCCTTATTCTTTCATATCATATTCTTGGTATAAATACAAATGCAATTAGAGTATATATATTCATCCTAAAAACTCACTTACTCATAGCATTTATGTTTTTGTATCAATTTCTGATATTGTGACACCAACAGAGTCAGTGTATATTACGTTACTGGAACTACGTTACATAAATAACTCGTTTTTTAAATTAAAATATTACACACAAGAGTAAATTTGATTAATGTAACATAATCCCAAGAGATATACTGGATTGTGTTATTTATTGGATAACAAATAAAGTAGAAATATCACTTTTCTGTAAGTGTGATGCTTACGTCTGTTTAATTTACGTTACCTTTAGCAATATCTTGCATGATTACATTTCATGTTGATGTATATCTATTACTGTTTTAAATATTTAATGAAAAAAATATTGCAGTTTTACTGCATGAATAGTCTGATATAATATGTAATACAAAAAAACTGAAATAACCTTCGTTACCGGAATTACGTTACCTAAATTGAAATGATAAAACTGCATAGTTTAATATGATCTGGCTGTTGCTAAAAAGGCATATTCTCTCGTATGGCAATACACAGACCGATTCAGTAAAGTAATAGTTCGAATGGGTGTATTTCACACCATTTGCTCTATCTTTAGTACAGTTGGAAAAATGATGAAATGTAGTGGATTTTCTGAAATAGAAATTGAGGCTGGACTCTGTGCAAGTGGATTACTGGAGAAGGTTATGTCTGGAAAGCATTACAATTGTGCTCTGAGAGTTCATAAACTGGTTACCGAGGGTCTTGAACGATTGCTAATGAAACGTTTTGAAAACATTAACCCTCGCACTGAAAATATTTCTGAAGATTCACTCACCATGCTATATGACCTTGCTTAAGATCTTACGGAGGATAAATTAGCACAAGTATTGGCATCGCAGCAATGTAATGACTACTTTGGGCGCTACATTGAATTCAAAGAATCCATCAGAAATGGGGTCAACTGCTCAGCTTTGGTTACGTTACATTGACATCATCCATATGATACTGACACTTAGAGCTACATATAGCCGCACTCTACATACTGTGTCCTCTGTTCTTTTCCTATGACCATCACAACTATACCAGATATGTTCCAGTGTATCTGATGACTCTACTGAATCTGGATACTACACATCCAAGGGCCATGTAGCTGCTAAAACGCAAAGGATTTAGTGTTTCTTACTTCAGAAACCCTGTTGATATATCCTCGAACAAACAATCAACAAACATGCGAAATGCCAAGGGGGTATTATTGGTTTCAGTCGCAGTTACTCCGTTTACTATCGCTGGTGTACAACTCGTCATTGCAGAACCAAATATGTCGAGGCAATCATGCAGGTAACAGACATGGGGTCCAAAGAGGCATCGGTCCATAAAGAACTCCAGCCTGCAAAAATACGAAATAGCGAGGCAGATGTCAACAAAGTTCTTGAGGCAATATGTGTGTTACCAACCCATTCAACATTGAACACTAAACCGATGAGCTGTATTGCCTATCATCAGATGTACCAGCTAAGCCAGACGTCGCTGCAGATCTGTTGAATGCCTCAGGTACGGGCCAAATAGCAATGGCAGAATTTATTAATGATATAATCGTGAATAAAATTGTTGACTTTCACAGCCCAATAAAACGTAAAAAACTTAAAACCTTCGCAACAACAGAGATCACAAAAAAGCTCAGAAGCACTCAGAACAAAATCACTCAGATTAAAGCAGAACAAAACATCTTCGGGCAACTGGTGCTTCTGTCTGTGCAACATGACATCGATCTTGAGTTAACACTATCATTTCCTCTTGACCCAGTTCCTTGGTCCTTAGCGACAGCTGACGGAATGCCTGTGAAAACTGACACGGCGAAATTGATGCATTTGCTCGAATCAGCCATCGAACCAACAACAACCCACGAGAGGATGTTGTACAGTTCCTGATACATTCAAAGAGTTGGCTGAGACTGTCTTCAATCTGCTTCCAAAACATGGTCGGTTTGATTTTGTCACCGATACATATTACCCCACATCAATCAAATCATTTGAGCGCAAGAGAAGGGGATCTACCCAAACTTTCTTGTTATCTGGTCCAAAAACAAGAACTCCTTTACTGGAAGGCTTTTATGGCCAATGGTGACAACAAAACCCAACTGCTACGTCTGCCCTTCGACCAACGGAAAACTGAAAAATAAATATGCCAAAAAGCTTCAAGGTTGACATATCTATTATGTCCTTGGAGAAATGTGTAACAGTCTCTCTTGTCATGACGGTGCCACGGTTGAAGTGCATCCCGAAGAAGCTTTGTTCTCATCTCAAGAAGAGGCAGACGCTCGAATCATACTTCACTGTCTACACATTAGAGATAAAGAGTCTGCAACAGTCAAGGTCATAGTAAAATCTCCAGACACAGATGTCTTGGTGTTGCTTACAAAGAACTCCAGAGAAATAAGCAGGACTGTTTTATTTGATAATGGTGGAGGAAACAAGCACAACTTCTCAATGTTAACTAACTTGCTGAAAACAAAGGAGAAGACATCTGTTCAATACTACCAGCAACTCACAGTTTCTCGGGGTGTGACACAACGAGTGTGTTCGTAGGAAGAGGGAAAACAGCTCCCCTAAAAAGCGTAGAAAAGTACCCCGAATATATGTCTACACTGTCTAAACTAGGTGAAGATCACGAATGCACTGAAGAATTGCTTGAGGGCATTGAAAAGTATGTCTGCTGTATGTATGGTATACCAAAGTATACACATGTAAACAAATTAAGATTTGATACGTTCTGCAAAAAGAACCATACAGAGGCAATATTGTAGACTCGTATAACAGCATCGACCTGAGTTTACTCCCTCCTTGTAGAGCATCCCTTGAAATGCACGTTCGTCGGGTTAACTATGAGGTATACGTCTGGCTTCACTCCAATTCGAATTATCCACAACTTCAAAGAGTGTCAATATGAACATGATTTAATAAGTTGTTTATTTTTACTAAACAACTTCTTTCTTCCTTAATTTTCACTTATTGGTAAATCTTATTTAAATAATGATACTTATCTCCTTAATATACATTCATTTCTTAATCAAGGCAACGTAAATCACAGTTATCTGCATGCAGCAGTAAGTCTGTTTTATATGTAATTGTGTTTGAATGATTTTTTATTAAACCATCAATGCATGTAATATCTTGATGAGCGGTGTATTTTCTAGTCAATATATATAGTCATTTTATTTGAATTTTATGTATCGTTCTTTACTGAAGAATTATCATTTCGTCATGTAATTTGCAAACGTAGGTTGTGTTGTTCATTTTCTGCCATGTTAAAAATAGCATCATTAATGAGCAAAATATTCAGTCAAAGTATCTAGTCTTGTTTACATTAAAATTGGGTGTAACGTAATTTGGGCTTAAGGTAACGAATTATATATAGACACTCGTCCCAATATGTAAATTGTTTTAATTAATTATGTATGTGGTTTGATTTGTTGTCATAATCTATGTTTAATTTAAAATAAATATTGTTAATTGACCGCAAATACTCAGTGTGTGTTTTCTTCGTTTAATAAAAATGACATGTAACATAGTTTTCTGTTGTTGTAACGTTATATACATGTTATATATATGTGAAACTTGAATAGAGTTGATAGCATTTACATCAGTATTGCATGTAGCTTCATTTGTTAGTAAAAGTTTGTCCATAATAAATGGCATATCCTTTTAATGCGTGTTGTTCAACATAATTAGCAGTAACGAAAACTACAGCATTCTTAGTCATGAAAAAAATAAATAATTTCTATCTGAAAACAATTACTTTTATTGTATACATCCTGTACATTTGAAATAAGACAGTTTCCTGCATTAACTGTTTATTCTAATGACGTTTTTTTTAAAGTAAAAAGTATGATTTTTGAAAAAAATGTTTTTAGGTAACACATTTTAAAATGCTGTAATTTACAAACGCTCCAACGGTCAGTGCGTAAATATGTCTTAAAATTGTTGTCATATAATAGACGTTCAAAAATTATAGTCTACAAAATTGTGGGGAAGGCGGGGGAGGGGGGGGGGGGGTGTTGGGGAAGCAAACCCATTTCCGGATTACGCTCTAAAATAAACCGGAATAACACAATCACACAATTTAGGGTTATTTGCAAAAACATATCTTTCATGAGGTTTTTGAAGCGGATAGAAAATTCCGTCCCTCGGAGCTTCGTTATTGCCTAAAACACTCGGGAAGGAATATTCCATCAGCACCTCAAACCCATGAAAGATACTTATGATACTATGTATCGACATTGTGTATATACAAATATTGCACTGATAATACTATGCATAGACATATTGTATATACCAATATTTCATTTTATGTTTTCGACCGAGACGGTATTCGATCTTAAGTTTTCGACCGAGTTGTATGGTATTCGGCAGAAGCATTTGTTAGTCACTGACTTTGAAGGTATCATATTAAATGAAATAAAATTGAATATACACGATATTAGTCACAAAGATTTAAATTACATATGATGTAAATGCATTATATTGGTACTGCTTTTACGGTGTATGTCTGTTGTTATTCTATATTTAACGTCGAACACTTGTGGTATTCGTTTTCATCAAGCAAATGTAATTTCGCATAAAACATTTGAGTAAAAATGCAGTAGTTTCTATATATTCGAATGTAAGTTTCCTGTTATACGGTATTCGACGATATAAGAAAATGGCCGGTACCGTTGTCGTCGTTATGTGATAAGCTATTGAATACTCATTCAGGAATTGTATTTACATTTGTTAATGCATAACATGTATTTGTATGATATTTATGAATCTTAAATGATCACTTTATGACGTTTTCACATTATATAATACATTTTGTACTATAAACTGTTATACTTACTTACAATGCAGAAATATTTTCAAACCGTGCATTGTGACTTGTATGTTCCTCTATCACAATCATTCAGTATAGGAGTACGCCCACGCGTAAGATAATGTCTGTTTTATAAATTCTCACATATAGAGGGATCTTGAAATAACATGGTACAAAACTTTATTATATTGAGACGAAGTGTCGCTTGTTAGATCCAGGAGCTCATTTTACTAAACTTCTTAGTGTAAAATTTGAAGTTACGAAAAGAATTCGAGAAATTTATGTAGTGTTTGGCTTAAATATCATTTTACGAAAGGTCGGCCTTGTAGATAGAAAACTTTTTAGAATTTGAAATAAGTCCATATATCAAATGTAAAGGTCACACTGAGAGGTCAGAAATACGTACACCATTTCGTGTCTGTTCCATATCTTGTAAACCACTTGACAGATGATTTAGAAATATCATGGCACAAAATTAATGTGCATCATAATCAAACGATGTGTCGCACCCAAGATCACTCTATGTCTGTAGCTCAAATTTAAAGATGACACTTACATGTTTTAGGTCAGAAATAGATGCAAACGTAGTGTCCGCTTCTTATCTTGTAAATCTGTTGACAGTATTTTAAAACAATGTGACACAAATGTTCACCATAGTCAACGTTCCATCTGATATCTATACCAGGCAGGAGTGGCGTTGTCGCCCTTGGATATCTATACCAGGCGGGATTGGCGTTGTCGCCCATGGATATCTATACTGGCTGGACAAGCGTTGTCGCTCTTGGATATCTATACTGGCGGGAGTGGCGTTGTCGTCCTTGGATATCTATACAGGCGGGAGTGGCGATGTCACCCTTTGATATCTATACCAGGCGGGACAAGCGTTGTCGCATTTGGATATCTATACTGGCGGGCTTGGCGTTGTCGCCCTTGGATATCTATACTGGCGGGATTGGCGTTATCGCCTTTGGATATCTATACTGGCGGGAGTGGCGTTGTCGCCCTTGTATATCTATATTGGCGGGAGTGGCGTTGTCGCCCATGGATATCTATACTGGCGGGAGTGGCGTTGTCGTCCTTGTATATCTATACTGACGGGAGTGGCGTTGTCGCCCTTGGATATCTATACTGGCGGGATTGGCGTTGTCGCCCTAGTATATTTATACTGGCGGGATTAGCGTTGTCGCCCTTGGAGATCTATACTGGCGGGATTGGCGTTGTCGCCCTTGGATATCTATACTGGCGGGATTGGCGTTGTTGCCCTTGGATATCTATACTGGCTAGATTGGCGTTGTTGCCCTTGGATATCTATACCTGGCGGGATTGGCGTTGTCGCCCTTGTATATCTATACTGGCGGGATTGGTGTTGTCGCCCTTGTATATCTATACTGGTGTGATTGGTGTTGTCGCCCTTGTATATCTAAACTGGCGGGATTTATGTTGTTGCCTTTGGATATCTATACTGACGGATGTGGCGTTGTCGACCTTGTATATCTATACTGGCGGGACAGGCGTTGTCGCCCTTGGATATCTATACTGGCGGGATTGGCGTTGTCGCCCTAGTATATTTATACTTGCAGGATTGGCGTTATCGCCCTTGGATATCTATACTGGCGGGAGTGGCGTTGTCGCCCTTGGATATCTATACTGGCGGGATTGGCGTTGTCGCCAATGGATATCTATACGGCGGGATTGGTGTTGTCGACCTTGGATATCTATACTGGCGGGAGTGGCGCTGTCGCCCTTGTATATCTATACTGGCGGGATTTGCGCTGTCACCCTTGTATATATATACTCGCGGGAGTGACGTTGTCGCCCTTGGATATCTATACTGGCGGGAGTGGCGTTGTCGCCCTTAGATATCGGGAGTGGCGTTGTCGCCCTTTGATATCTTTACTGGCGAGAATGGCACTGTAGCCCTTGGATATCTATACAGGCGGGATTGGCGTTGTCACCTTTGGATATCTATACTGGCGGGAGTGGCGTTGTCGCTCTTGGATATCTATACTGGCGGGATTGGCGTTGTCGACCTTGGATATCTATACTAGCGGGATTGGTGTTGTCGCCCTTGGATATCTATACTGGCGGGATTGGCGTTGTCGACCTTGGATATATATACTAGCGGTATTGGCGTTGTCGCCCTTGGATATCTATACTGGCAGGATTGGCGTTGTCGTCCTTTTATATCTATACTGGCGGGAGTGGCGTTGTCGCCCTTGGATATCTATACTGACGGGAGTGGCGTTGTCGTCCTTGTATATCTATACTGGCCGGATTTGCGCTGTCACCCTTGTATATCTATACTGGTGGGAGTGGAGTTGTTGTCATTGTATATCTATACTGGTGGGGGTGGCGTTGTCGCCCTTGGATATTTATACTGGCGAGATTGGTGCTGTCACCCTTGGATATCTACACTGGTGGGAGTGGCGTTGTCACCTTTGGATATCTATACTGGCGGGAGTGGCGTTGTCGCCCTTGGATATCTATACTGACGGGAGTGGCGTTGTCGCCCTTGGATATCTATACTGGCGGGAGTGACGTTGTCGCCCTTGGATATCTATACTGGCAGGATTGGCGTTGTCGCCCTTGTATATCTATACTGGCGGAAGTGGCGTTGTCGCCCTTGGATATTTATACTGGCGGGATGGGCGTTGTCGCCCTTGGATATCTATACTGGCAGGATTGGCGTTGTCGCCCTTGTATATCTATACTGACGGAAGTGGCGTTGTCGCCCTTGGATATCTATACTGGCGGGAGTGACGTTGTCGCCCTTGAATATCTATACTGGCAGGATTGGCGTTGTCGCCCTTGTAAATCTATACTGGCGGGAGTGGCGTTGTCGCCCTTGGATATCTATACTGGCGGGATGGGCGTTGTCGCCCTTGGATATCTATACTGGCAGGATTGTCGTTGTCGCCCTTGTATATCTATACTGGCGGGAGTGGCGTTGTCGCCCTTGGATATCTATACTGGCGTGAGTGGCGTTGTCGCCCTTGTATAATATCTATATTGGCGGGAGTGGTGTTGTTGCCCTTGGATATCTATATTGGCGGGAGTGGCGTTGTCGCCCTTGGGTATCTATACTGGCGGGAGTGGCGGTGTCGCCCTTGGATATCTATACCGGCGGGAGTTTTGTTGTCGCCCTTGGATATCTATACTGGCGGGAGTGGTGTTGTCGCCCTTGGATATCTATACTGGCGGAAGTGGTGTTGTCGCCTTTTGATATCTATACTGGCAAGAATGGTGTTGTTGCCCTTGGATATCTATACTGGCGGGAGTGGTGTCGTCGCCCTTGGATAGCTATACTGGCGGCATTGGCGTTGTCGCCCTTGGATATCTATACTGGCGGAAGTGGCGTTGTCGGCCTTAGATATCTATACTAACGGAAGTGAAGTTGTCGTCTTTTGACATCTATAACAGGCGGGACAAGCGTTGTCGCCCTTGGATATCTATACTGGCAGGCTTGGCGTTGTCGACCTCGGATATCTATACCGGCGGGATTGGCGTTGTCGGTCTTGGATATCTATACTGGCGGGATTGGCGTTGTCGCCCTCGGATATCAATATTGGCGGGATTGGCGTTGTCGCCCTTGGATATCTATACTGGCGGGAGTGGCTTGGTCGCCCTTGAATATCTATACAGGCGGGATTGGTGTTGTCGCCCGTGTATATCTATACTGGCAGGAGTGGCGTTGTCGGCCTTGTATATCTATACCAGGCGGGATTGCATTTGGATATCTATACTGGCGGGATAAACGTCGCGCCCTTGGATATCTATACTGGCGTGAGTGGAGTTGTCGCTCTTTGACATCTATACCAGGCGGGACAAGCGTTGTCGCCCTTTGTCGCGGAATTCGCGATTATTTATTGATCAGAACTTATTATTTAAAATTAAACTGAAAATTAAAATCTTGGAAATTATTATAAAGGGAGGCAATTCACTTAGTATGTCAACGTGTGTAAGTGTATAAACATTATAACGAAATTATTAATATGTCATGTTTAAAGTTTGATTTTGATATAAATATATGTGAGAAATGTTTTAATATAATTTAATATAGTTTTCAGTATATCGTATTTAAATAGTTGTGATTGCTATAAGAAATATAGGTTAAGTATAAATAAGGCATATTTGACAGCAATCAGGTTCTGAAAAGTTTGTGATATTCATACTGGATTACTATAAGTGTTGCATACATTGGATTTAAATTGAATTCTACAGTTGGATTGAACTACTAGTGTTAAAGTGTAATATTCATATTGGATTAACTCTAACTAAAAGAACTGGAAGCCAAACTAGGAAGAAATACAATTAAAGACAAATTATCAACTATAAAGAAAATATCAGTGTGAAACTATTAAAGAATATATACTATTCATGTTGAACTACCGTACTGTTACCAAACTACAACTATAAAACTACAAACTTTAGATATGTGATTTATTACTATCAATACACTTTTATTTGTCTTACATTGAAATGATTATATTGATCGATGTGGTTGAGAAGTATGTTTATTAAACTATGTAAATTTATCAATTGTTTCTAATATGAGTTCGCCACACCCTTGGATATCTATATATGCGGAAGTGGTGTTGTCGCCCTTTGATATCTATACCAGGCGGGAATGCCTTTGGATATCTATACTTGCGTGATTGGAATTGGCGCCCTTGTATATATCCATACTGGCGGGATTGATGTTGGTGCCCTTGGATATATATACTGGCGGGATTGGCGTTGTCGCCCTCGGATATCTATACTGGCGGGATTGGCGTTGTCGCCCTTGGATATATATACTGGCGGGATTGGCGTTGTCGCCCTCGGATATCTATACTGGCGGGATTGGCGTTGTCGCCCTTGGATATCTATACTGGCGGGATTGGCGTTGTCGCCCTCGGATATCTATACTGGCGGGATTGGCGTTGTCGCCCTCGGATATCTATACTGGCGGGATTGGCGTTGTCGCCCTTGGATATCTATACTGGCGGGATTGGCGTTGTCGCCCTTGGATATCTATACTGGTGTGATTGGCGTTGTTGCCCCCCTTGTATATCTATACTGTCGGGAGTGACGCTGTTGCCCTTGGATATCTATACAGGCGGGATTGGCGTTGTCGCCCTTGGATATCTATACTGGCGGGAGTGGTGTTGTCGCCCTTGTATATCTATACTGTCGGGATTGGCGTTGTCGCCCGTGGATATATATACTGGCGGGATTGGTGTTATCGCCCTTGGATATATATACTGGCGGAGTGGCGTTGTCGCCCTTGGATATCTTTACCAGGCTGGATTGGCGTTGTCGCCCTTTGATATCTATACTGACGGGATTGTCCTTGGATATCTATACAGGCGGGAGTGGCGTTTTCGCTTTGGATATCTATACAGACGGGATTGGCGTTGTCGCCCTTGGATATCTATACTGGCGAGAGTTGCGTTGTCGCCTTTGAATATCTATACTGGCGGAGTGGCGTTGTCTCCCTCTGATATCTATACCTGGCGTGATTGGCGTTGTCGCCCTTTGATATCTATACTGGCAGGATTGGCGTTGTCGCCCTTGTATATATATACAGGCGGGATTGGCGTTGTCGCCCTTGGATATCTATACTGGCGAGAGTTGCGTTGTCGCCTTTGAATATCTATACTGGCGGAGTGGCGTTGTCTCCCTTTGATATCTATACCTGGCGTGATTGGCGTTGTCGCCCTTTGATATCTATACTGGCGGAGTGGCGTTGTCGCCCTTTGATATCTATACTTGGCGTGATTGGCGTTGCCGCCCTTTGATATCTATACTGGCAGGATTGGCGTTGTCGCCCTTGTATATATAAACTGGCGGGATTGGCGTTGTCGCCCTTGGATATCTACATGTATTTTATGTTATTAATTTATTTTTGAAAATAAGGCAATACCATCTTATTTTTTAACTGTAAAGTTATATTAAAATAAGTGTGAGTTCTCTTTAAATCATGATCGGTACTATATTCGAAGATTGGTCAATTTAAGATTTATCTGATATTAAGCGTGAAGATTTTTAACATAATGACAGAGAGCGAAGTGCTTCACCGGAACTTATATTCGCTGGGTCACATCGACATTGTCATTTCTTTTATTATGAGTAGCTGTTCTTATTCGTTTCTTTGAAAATGACCTCTTTTCACTGTGCATTATTTCAATGTCTTTAATCTTTTGTTTAAATCCAGTGGTATTAATAATTTCGTTTAACCAAACTTTCCAGTGTCAGCACTCAAATTAAGTTTTTGTATTTATTGTTCTTTATGTTGTTGGCATGCATACTCCAATATTTCATTATGTGTTTCGCATTAACAACTGCAGTGCATATATATCTAACCTAACAAAATTGTAAACAGTATATAAACAATACTCATCGGAAGTAAAACTGATTTCCTATCGTTAAATACCATTTATAACAAAAACTAGATAATTTCTTCCGAACACGTATCAAGCACAGATGAGTTAGAAAAAAAAACTGTTTCTACATGCGAAGAAAACCATATTACTATCAAAGTTAAGCTATAACGCAATTTTTTTGAAATCAATAACGCGTGCTAGTTTTAGCGGAAAAAAATAAAGCTCACTATTTCTTGTGCATCCTTTACACCACATAATAGCAATAACATATGTTAAATGCCTTTTCATGGTATTTACGGTAAAATCTAAATGTTGCTGTTTTACCTATCTGTATGCAATTATCTATCGTATAATTTTAACAACATGTTTATAGAACTATATACTATTTGCTTATATGCATATTTACTTGAAAAAATATGGCACATCACCTTTATACATCAAAACAGGTGACGCTTCTGATAAAATACGTCAGTCGAAGAAAGAACCTCTCGGTCGAAAACCGTATAACTTGGTCTAAAACCTTAGATCGAGTGTAGTCTCGGTCGAAAACATTTATCGCAATATTGGTAAATCAACTGTGATAGAGTTTTAGACTAAGTATCAAAATATAGAAACTTTAATTATCTTGTGATAACATGTGTTTTAATCACACAACAGTACATGGTGCGTAACAACATTGCTGTTTGCACGTACATCACATTTAATCATAGCCAAAATAAAACTAAAACAAATAGAACTAAAAAAGTATTTCATTCTGGTGTTGCTTATACCGCTCAGTATGCGGTTAAACTTTGTTATTTCTGAATTCTTAAGTTGAAATAAATTTACTCTATAAGTCATTAATCATCGTAACGAGGCGCTAAGAAGCCATCTAGCAGTTATATAATCTGAGTTGTATTACATTGATTATTCTGTAAAACATCTGATAAACCATGCCACGGTGACTGATTGCTCACAGCGGATATGGGATGCTGTCTTTATATCTTAATTTGCATTAAAGCGGAATCAATACATTGAATGAAAAATATAATAACAATGTCAGAGTTACATATTAAAGTGTTTCTCTTTTTTTGTAATCAATATCCCAATCCTTGAGATTAAGACTCTTTTTACCCGGTTAAAATAAGCAATGAGAAATGGATAAATGAAGGCTGAAGAATAAATTGGTTTGTTACGGTGTATAAAAGCATCATATGGAAGCAAAATGGAAGAATATTCATGGTTCGTCATCCATGTACAAACATACAACAAACCAGATAAACATACAGATAGGAACAAAATTATAATTAAATGAAAATCCAGAATGTTCCTAGAACCTTGATACATGCAATGCTACAGATGTGCTGTAGCAAATTCTGATTTGAGGTTAAACGTTACGAATACTTACATTCATTTTATAATAGTGAGTCAATTTGTTTTTCAGTTTGGACTGATACAAATATAACCTTAAACATTTATATGTGTAAACACTTTATGTGGAAATGTTTACCGGTTACATGTGCACGGACGAGAGTTCAACACAGATTTGCATAATGTGAGGTATTGCTTCACTAATAGACCCGGATGTAGACTGTAGAACGAACCCAGTACTCTTGTTCCACTTTGGTTCACCACAAAGCAGTGAGATAACAGAACGCTGTTTGGTCAGTTGCTCCAGTTACTTTATAAATACAATATCGGTTCCTCGGTTCCATATTTACAATGGATATTTTAAGTGTTTAATGTTTTACTATTGAAAATCTTTTAATCAAAACAAGTTTTGATATTTATATTTACCACAACCAAGACCATTCAAGACTCTTCCTCTAAAAATTGAGTTCACAACATCCAAAAAACATTTTACAGAATATGCGACCCAATCATTATTTTTTAATTATCTTTATTGTCAGTGCTCTTAACTCGACCACACTATGCGTTATCTATTCCCGTCATGGTTAATTCCATAGAAGTCGCAGTGAAATGATCCGGCTGAGTGACATCCACTGCACAATCTTTGTCGTCAGCGATTTACGCTTGTTGCTTTCTTTAATAACGTGTCATTAAACAGAAATATCAAACGATATAACGACGCCATTAGCCCGTTAACCATTCCGGAATGGTCCCATCACACTGGATAATTGCTGATAAGTATCGATTTAACAATGTTGTAATGGTGTTTTATTGACCGAATGGTGTTTTATTTAGCAGTGATTGGTTTTCAAGTGTAATTACCTATAATAGTTCAGATCAGTTATGTGCATAGTTTCATGTCGCGCAACTGTGACCAATACACATTGTTTAGTTGCTAGCTGCATTTCCTTCATCTGTGTAGGTGATAAGTCATACTCTACACGATTGAATAACTCATTTCATTCAAACACAACTATGCAACAACACAGCTAAGGATTTAGCAAAATTTTACATGGTGAATATACAAACATTTCGAACTAATTCAAACAATTCGAAAAATATCAGGGACTGAGATAGACTAAAGTTGTAAGAAAGTAGAATAAATAAGAACACATACTGTATTCTCTGATGTATTTAAAAAAAATTCTCTTGATACGTAGTATCAGGGACTGATATAGACTATAGTTGTAAGAAAGTAGTTTAAATGAGTACACCTACTATATTCTCTGACGTATTTCAAAATCCTCTCTTGATACGTAATATCAGGGACTGAGATAGACTAAAGTTGTAAGAAAGAATGATAAAATAGTACACCTACTGTATTCTCTGATGTATTTCAAAAACCTCTCTTGATACGTAATATCAGGGACTGAGATAGACTAAAGTTGTGAGAAAGAATGATCAATAAGTACACCTACTGTATTCTCTGATGTATTTCAAAAACCTCTCTTGATACGTAATATCAGGGACTGAGATAGACTAAAGTTGTAAGAAAGAATGATAAATAAGTACACCTACTGTATTCTCTGATGTATTTCATAAACTTCTCTTGAAATGTAATTTCAGGGACTGAGATAGACAAAAGTTGCAAGACAGAATGATACATAAGCACACCTACTGTATTCTCTGATGTATTTTAAAAATCTTTCTTGATACGTAATATCAGGGACTGAGATAGACTTAAGTTGTAAGAAAGAATGATACATAAGTACACCTACTGTATTCTCTGATGTATTTTAAAATCTCTCTTGATACGTAATATCAGGGACTGAGATAGACTAAAGTTGTAAGAAAGAATGATAAATAAGTACACCTACTGTATTCTCTGATGTATTTTAAAATCTCTCTTGAGACGTACCTGTACTATCAGTGACTGAGATAAAGTAAAGTTGTAAGAAAGAATTATTAATAAGTACACCTACTGTATTCTCTGATGTATTTCAAAAACCTCTCTTGATACGTAATATCAGGGACTGAGATAGACTAAAGTTGTAAGAAAAAATGATACATAAGTACACGTACTGTATTCTCTGATGTATTTCAAAAATCTCTCTCGATACGTAATATCAGGGACTGAGATAGACTAAAGTTGTAAGAAAGAATGATAAAGTAGTACATCTACTGTATTCTCTGATGTATTTTAAAATCTCTCTTGAGACGTACATGTAATATCAGGGAATGAGATAAAGTAAAGTTGTAAGAAAGAATTATAAATAAGTACACATACTGTATTCTCTGATGTATTTTAAAATCTCTATTGAGACGTAATATCAGGGACTGAGATAGACTAAAGTCTCTGATGTATTTTAAAATCTCTCTTGATGCGTAATATCAGGGACTGAGATAGACTAAAATTGTAAAAAAGAATGATCAATAAGTACACCTACTGTATTCTCTGATGTATTTCAAAAACCTCTCTTGATACGTAATATCAGGGACTGAGATAGACTAAAGTTGTAAGAAAGAATGATAAATAAGTACACCTACTGTATTCTCTGATGTATTTTAAATCTCTCTTGATACGTAATATCAGGGACTGAGATAGACTAAAGGTGTAAGAAAGAATGATACATAAGTACACCTACTGTATTCTCTGATTTATTTTAAAATCTCTCTTGATACGTAATATCATTGACTGAGATAAACTTCAGTTGTAAGAAAGAATGATCAATAAGTACACCTACTGTATTCTCTGATGTATTTCATTAACCTCTCTTGATACGTAATACCAGGGACTGAGATAAACTAAAGTTGTAAGAAAGAATGATAAATAGGTACACCTAATGTATTCTCTGATGTATTTCAAAAACCTCTTTTGATACGTAATATTATGGATTGAGATAGACTAAAGTTACAAGAAAGAATAATACATCAGTACACCTACTGTATTCTCTGATTTATTTTAAAAACCTCTCTTGATACGTAATATCAGGGACTGAGATAGACTAAAGCTGTAAGAAAGAATGATACATAAGTACACCTACTGTATTCTCTGATGTATTTAAAATCTCTCTTGATACGTAATATCAGGAAAAGAGATAGACTAAAGTTGTAAGAAAGAATGATACATAAGTACATCTACTGTATTCTCTGATGTAGTTTAAAATCTCTCTTGATGCGTAATACCAGGGACTAAGATAGACTAAAGTTGTAAGAAAGAATGATAAATAAGTACACCTACTGTATTCTCTGATGTATTTTAAAATCTCTCTTGATACGTAATATCAGGGACTGAGATAGACTAAAGGTGTAAGAAAAAATGATCAATAAGTATACCTACTCTATTCTCTGATATATTTTAAAAACCTCTCTTGATACGTAATATCAGGGACTGAGATAGACTAAAGTTGCCAGAAAGAATGACAAATAAGTACACTTACTGTATTCTCTGATGTATTTTAAAAACCTCTCTTGATACATAATATCAGGGACTGAGATACACTAAAGGTGTAAGAAAGAATGATACATAAGTACACCTACTGTATTCTCTGATATATTTTAAAAACCTCTCTTGGTACGTAATATCAGGGACTGAGATAGACTAAAGTTGCAAGAAAGAATGATAAATAAGTACACGTACTGTATTCTCTGATGTATTTTAAAAACCTCTCTTGATACGTAATATCAGGGACTGAGATAGACTAAAGTTGTAAGAAAGAATGATACATAAGTACACCTACTGTATTCTCTGATGTATTTTAAAAACCTCTCTTGATACGTATTATCAATGACTGAGATAGACTAAAGTTGTAAGAAAGAATGATCAATAAGTACACCTACTGTATTCTCTGATGTATTTCATTAACCTCTCTTGATACGTAATATCAGGGACTGAGATAAACTAAAGTTGTAAGAAAGAATGATAAATAAGTACACCTAATGTATTCTCTGATGTATTTCAAAAACCTCTTTTGATACGTAATATCAGGGACTGAGAGAGACTAAAGTTACAAGAAAGAATAATACATCAGTACACCTACTGTGTTCTCTGATTTATTTTAAAAACCTCTCTTGATACGTATCAGGGACTGAGATAGACTAAAGTTGTAAGAAAGAATGATACATAAGTACACGAACAGTATTCTCTGATGTATTTTAAAATCTCTTTTGATACGTAATATCAGGGACTGAGATATACTAAAGTTGTAAGAAAGAATGATAAATAAGTACACCTACTGTATTCTCTGATGTATTTTAAAAATCTCCCTTGATACGTTATATCAAGGACTGAGATAGACTAAAGTTGTAAGAAAGAATGATACATAAGTACACCTACTGTATTCTCTGATGTATTTCAAAAATATTTCTTGATACGTAATATCATGGACTGAGATAGACTAAAGTTGTAAGAAAGAATGATACATAAGTACATCTACTGTATTCTCTGATGTATTTTAAAATCTCTCTTGATGCGTAATACCAGGGACTAAGATAGACTAAAGTTGTAAGAAAGAATGATAAATAAATACACCTACTGTATTCTCTGATGTATTTTAAAATCTCTCTTGATACGTAATATCAGGGACTGAGATAGACTAAAGGTGTAAGAAAGAATGATAAATAAGTACACCTACTGTATTCTCTGATATATTTTAAAAACTTCTCTTGATACGTTATATCAGGGACTTAGATAGACTAAAGTTGCAAGAAAGAATGACAAATAAGTACACTTACTGTATTCTCTGATGTATTTTAAAAACCTCTCTTGATACATAATATCAGGGACTGATATACACTAAAGGTGTAAGAAAGAATGATACATAAGTACACCTACTGTATTCTCTGATATATTTTAAAAACCTCTCTTGATACGTAATATCATGGACTGAGATAGACTAAAGTTGCAAGAAAGAATGATACATAAGTACACCTACTGTATTCTCTGATGTATTTTAAAAACCTCTCTTGATACGTAATATCAGGGACTGAGATAGACTAAAGTTGTAAGAAAGAATGATATATAAGTACACCTACTGTATTCTCTGATGTATTTTAAAATCTCTCTTGATACGTATTATCAATGACTGAGATAGACTAAAGTTGTAAGAAAGAATGATTAATAAGTACACCTACTGTATTCTATGATGTATTTCATTAACCTCTCTTGATACGTAATATCAGGGACCGAGATAGACTAAAGTTGTAAGAAAGAATGATAAATAAGTACACCTACTGTAATCTCTGATGTATTTTAAAAATCTCCCTTGATACGTAATATCAGGGACTGAGATAGACTAAAGTTGTAAGAAAGAATGATACATAAGTACACCTACTGTATTCTCTGATGTATTTCAAAAATCTGTCTCGATACGTAATATCAGGGACTGAGATAGACTAAAGTTGTAAGAAAGAATGATACATAAGTACACCTACTGTATTCTCTGATGTATTTTAAAAACCTCTTTTGATACGTAATATCAGGGTCTGCGATAGACTAAAGTTGTAAGAAAGAATGATACATAAGTACACCTACTGTATTCTCTGATGTATTTAAAAATCTCTCTTGATACGTGATATCAGGGACTGAGATAGACTAAAGTTGTAAGAAAGAATGATACATAAGTACACCTACTGTATTCTCTGATGTATTTCATAAACCTCTCTTGGTACGTAATATCATTGACTGAGATAAACTTCAGTTGTAAGAAAGAATGATCAATAAGTACACCTACTGTATTCTCTGATGTATTTCATTAACCTCTCTTGATACGTAATACCAGGGACTGAGATAAACTAAAGTTGTAAGAAAGAATGATAAATAGGTACACCTAATGTATTCTCTGATGTATTTCAAAAACCTCTTTTGATACGTAATATTATGGATTGAGATAGACTAAAGTTACAAGAAAGAATAATACATCAGTACACCTACTGTATTCTCTGATTTATTTTAAAAACCTCTCTTGATACGTAATATCAGGGACTGAGATAGACTAAAGTTGTAAGAAAGAATGATACATAAGTACACCTACTGTATTCTCTGATGTATTTAAAATCTCTCTTGATACGTAATATCAGGAAAAGAGATAGACTAAAGTTGTAAGAAAGAATGATACATAAGTACATCTACTGTATTCTCTGATGTAGTTTAAAATCTCTCTTGATGCGTAATACCAGGGACTAAGATAGACTAAAGTTGTAAGAAAGAATGATAAATAAGTACACCTACTGTATTCTCTGATGTATTTTAAAATCTCTCTTGATACGTAATATCAGGGACTGAGATAGACTAAAGGTGTAAGAAAAAATGATCAATAAGTATACCTACTCTATTCTCTGATATATTTTAAAAACCTCTCTTGATACGTAATATCAGGGACTGAGATAGACTAAAGTTGCCAGAAAGAATGACAAATAAGTACACTTACTGTATTCTCTGATGTATTTTAAAAACCTCTCTTGATACATAATATCAGGGACTGAGATACACTAAAGGTGTAAGAAAGAATGATACATAAGTACACCTACTGTATTCTCTGATATATTTTAAAAACCTCTCTTGGTACGTAATATCAGGGACTGAGATAGACTAAAGTTGCAAGAAAGAATGATAAATAAGTACACGTACTGTATTCTCTGATGTATTTTAAAAACCTCTCTTGATACGTAATATCAGGGACTGAGATAGACTAAAGTTGTAAGAAAGAATGATACATAAGTACACCTACTGTATTCTCTGATGTATTTTAAAAACCTCTCTTGATACGTATTATCAATGACTGAGATAGACTAAAGTTGTAAGAAAGAATGATAAATAAGTACACCTACTGTATTCTCTGATGTATTTCATTAACCTCTCTTGATACGTAATATCAGGGACTGAGATAAACTAAAGTTGTAAGAAAGAATGATAAATAAGTACACCTAATGTATTCTCTGATGTATTTCAAAAACCTCTTTTGATACGTAATATCAGGGACTGAGAGAGACTAAAGTTACAAGAAAGAATAATACATCAGTACACCTACTGTGTTCTCTGATTTATTTTAAAAACCTCTCTTGATACGTATCAGGGACTGAGATAGACTAAAGTTGTAAGAAAGAATGATACATAAGTACACGAACAGTATTCTCTGATGTATTTTAAAATCTCTTTTGATACGTAATATCAGGGACTGAGATATACTAAAGTTGTAAGAAAGAATGATAAATAAGTACACCTACTGTATTCTCTGATGTATTTTAAAAATCTCCCTTGATACGTTATATCAAGGACTGAGATAGACTAAAGTTGTAAGAAAGAATGATACATAAGTACACCTACTGTATTCTCTGATGTATTTCAAAAATATTTCTTGATACGTAATATCATGGACTGAGATAGACTAAAGTTGTAAGAAAGAATGATACATAAGTACATCTACTGTATTCTCTGATGTATTTTAAAATCTCTCTTGATGCGTAATACCAGGGACTAAGATAGACTAAAGTTGTAAGAAAGAATGATAAATAAATACACCTACTGTATTCTCTGATGTATTTTAAAATCTCTCTTGATACGTAATATCAGGGACTGAGATAGACTAAAGGTGTAAGAAAGAATGATAAATAAGTACACCTACTGTATTCTCTGATATATTTTAAAAACTTCTCTTGATACGTTATATCAGGGACTTAGATAGACTAAAGTTGCAAGAAAGAATGACAAATAAGTACACTTACTGTATTCTCTGATGTATTTTAAAAACCTCTCTTGATACATAATATCAGGGACTGATATACACTAAAGGTGTAAGAAAGAATGATACATAAGTACACCTACTGTATTCTCTGATATATTTTAAAAACCTCTCTTGATACGTAATATCATGGACTGAGATAGACTAAAGTTGCAAGAAAGAATGATACATAAGTACACCTACTGTATTCTCTGATGTATTTTAAAAACCTCTCTTGATACGTAATATCAGGGACTGAGATAGACTAAAGTTGTAAGAAAGAATGATATATAAGTACACCTACTGTATTCTCTGATGTATTTTAAAATCTCTCTTGATACGTATTATCAATGACTGAGATAGACTAAAGTTGTAAGAAAGAATGATTAATAAGTACACCTACTGTATTCTATGATGTATTTCATTAACCTCTCTTGATACGTAATATCAGGGACCGAGATAGACTAAAGTTGTAAGAAAGAATGATAAATAAGTACACCTACTGTAATCTCTGATGTATTTTAAAAATCTCCCTTGATACGTAATATCAGGGACTGAGATAGACTAAAGTTGTAAGAAAGAATGATACATAAGTACACCTACTGTATTCTCTGATGTATTTCAAAAATCTGTCTCGATACGTAATATCAGGGACTGAGATAGACTAAAGTTGTAAGAAAGAATGATACATAAGTACACCTACTGTATTCTCTGATGTATTTTAAAAACCTCTTTTGATACGTAATATCAGGGTCTGCGATAGACTAAAGTTGTAAGAAAGAATGATACATAAGTACACCTACTGTATTCTCTGATGTATTTAAAAATCTCTCTTGATACGTGATATCAGGGACTGAGATAGACTAAAGTTGTAAGAAAGAATGATACATAAGTACACCTACTGTATTCTCTGATGTATTTCATAAACCTCTCTTGGTACGTAATATCAGGGACTGAGATAGACTAAAGTTGTAAGAAAGAATGATCAATAAGTACACCTACTGTATTCTCTGATGTATTTCATAAACCTCTCTTGGTACGTAATATCAGGGACTGAGGTAGACTAAAGTTGTCAGAAAGAATGATCAATAAGTACACCTACTGTATTCTCTGATGTATTTCAAAACCTCTATTGATATGTAATAGCAGGAACTGAGATAGACGAAAGTTGTAAGAAAGAATGATAAATAAGTACACCTACGGTATCCTCTGATGTATTTCAAAAACCTCTATTGATACGTAATATCAGGGACTGAGATAGACGAAAGTTGTAAGAAAGAATGATTAATAATTACATCTACTGTATTCTCTGATGTATTTAAAATCTCTCTTGATACATAAGATCAGGGACTGAGATAGACTAAAGGTGTAAGAATGAATGATAAATAAGTACACCTACTGTATTCTCTGATGTATTTCAAAAACCTCTCTTGATACGTAATATCAGGGACTGGGATAGACTAAAGTTTCAAGAAAGAATGATTAATAATTACATCTACTGTATTCTCTGATGTATTTAAAATCTCTCTTGATACATAATATCAGGGACTGAGATAGACTAAAGGTGTAAGAATGAATGATAAATAAGTACACCTACTGTATTCTCTGATGTATTTCAAAAACCTCTCTTGATACGTAATATCAGGGACTGGGATAGACTAAAGTTTCAAGAAAGAATGATAAATAAGTACACCTACTGTATTCTCTGTTGTATTTTAAAAACCTCTCTTGATACGTAATATCAGGGACTGAGATAGACTAAAGTTGTAAGAAAGAATGATACATAAGTACACCTACTGTATTCTCTGATGTATTTTACAAATCTCCCTTGATACGTAATATCAGGGACTGAGATAGAATAAAGTTGTAAGAAAGAATGATACATAAGTACACCTACTGTATTCTCTGATGTATTTCAATAATCTCTCTTGATACGTAATATCAGGGACTGAGATAGACTAAAGTTGTAAGAAAGAATGATACAGAAGTACACCTACTGTATTCTCTGATGTATTTCAATAATCTCTCTTGATACGTAATATCAGGGACTGATATAGACTAAAGTTGTAAGAAAGAATGATAAATAAGTACACCTAATGTATTCTCTGATGTATTTTAAAAATCTCCCTTGATACGTAATATCAGGGACTGAGATAGACTAAAGTTGTAATAAAGAATGATACATAAGTACACATACTGTATTCTCTGATGTATTTCAATAATCTCTCTTGATACGTAATATCAGGGACTGAGATAGACTAAAGTTGTAAGAAAGAATGATACATAAGTACACTTACTGTATTCTTTGATGTATTTTAAAAACCTCTTTTGATACGTAATATCAGGGTCTGCGATAGACAAAAGTTGTAAAAAGAATGATACATAAATACACCTACTGTATTCTCTGATGTATTTAAAAATCTCTCTTGATACGTAATATCAGGGATTGAGATAGACTAAAGTTGTAAGAAAGAATGATACATAAGTACACCTACTGTATTCTCTGATGTATTTCATAAACATTTCTTGGTACGTAATATCAGGGACAGAGATAGACTAAAGTTGTAAGAAAGAATGATAAATAAGTACACGAACAGTATTCTCTGATGTATTTTAAAATCTCTTTTGATACGTAATATCAGGGACTGAGATATACTAAAGTTGTAAGAAAGAATGATACATAAGTACACCTACTGTATTCTTTGATGTATTTTAAAAATCTCCCTTGATACGTTATATCAGGAACTGAGATAGACTAAAGTTGTAAGAAAGAATGATACATAAGTACACCTACTGTATTCTCTGATGTATTTCAAAAATATCTCTTGATACGTAATATCATGGACTGAGATAGACTAAAGTTGTAAGAAAGAATGATACATAAGTACATCTACTGTATTCTCTGATGTATTTTCAAATCTCTCTTGATGCGTAATACCAGGGACTAAGATAGACTAAAGTTGTAAGAAAGAATGATAAATAAATACACCTACTGTATTCTCTGATGTATTTTAAAATCTCTCTTGATACGTAATATCAGGGACTGAGATAGACTAAAGGTGTAAGAAAGAATGATAAATAAGTACACCTACTGTATTCTCTGATATATTTTAAAAACTTCTCTTGATACGTTATATCAGGGACTTAGATAGACTAAAGTTGCAAGAAAGAATGACAAATAAGTACACTTACTGTATTCTCTGATGTATTTTAAAAACCTCTCTTGATACATAATATCAGGGACTGACATACACTAAAGGTGTAAGAAAGAATGATACATAAGTACACCTACTGTATTCTCTGATATATTTTAAAAACCTCTCTTGATACGTAATATCAGGGACTGAGATAGACTAAAGTTGCAAGAAAGAATGATAAATAAGTACACCTACTGTATTCTCTGATGTATTTTCAAAACCTCTCTTGATACGTAATATCAGGGACTGAGATAGACTAAAGTTGTAAGAAAGAATGATACATAAGTACACCTACTGTATTCTCTGATGTATTTTAAAATCTGTCTTGATACGTATTATCAATGACTGAGATAGACTAAAGTTGTAAAAAAGAATGATTAATAAGTACACCTACTGTATTCTCTGATGTATTTCATTAACCTCTCTTGATACGTAATATCAGGGACTGAGATAAACTAAAGTTGTAATAAAGAATGATAAATAAGTACACCTAATGTATTCTCTGATGTATTTCAAAAGCCTCTTTTGATACGTAATATCAGGGACAGAGATAGACTAAAGTTACAAGAAAGAATAATACATCAGTACACCTACTGTGTTCTCTGATTTATTTTAAACACCTCTCTTGATACGTAATATCAGGGACTGAGATAGACTAAAGTTGTAAGAAAGAATGATACATAAGTACACGTACTGTATTCACTGATGTATTTTAAAATCTCTCCTGATACGTAATATCAGGGACCGAGATATACTAAAGTTGTAAGAAAGAATGATAAATAAGTACACCTACTGTATTCTCTGATGTTTTTTTAAAAATCTCCCTTGATACGTAATATCAGGGACTGAGATAGACTAAAGTTGTAAGAAAGAATGATACATAAGTACACCTACTGTATTCTCTGATGTATTTCAAAAATCTCTCTCGATACGTAATATCAGGGACTGAGATAGACTAAAGTTGTAAGAAAGAATGATACATAAGTACACCTACTGTATTCTCTGATATATTTTAAAAACCTCTTTTGAAACGAAATATCAGGGTCTGCGATAGACTAAAGTTGTAAGAAAGAATGATACATAAGTACATCTACTGTATTCTCTGATGTATTTAAAAATCTCTCTTGATACGTGATATCAGGGATTGAGATAGACTAAAGTTGTAAGAAAGAATGATACATAAGTACACCTACTGTATTTTCTGATGTATTTCATAAACCTCTCTTGGTACGTAATATCAGGGACTGAGATAGACTAAAGTTGTAAGAAAGAATGATCAATAAGTACACCTACTGTATTCTCTGATGTATTTCATAAACCTCTCTTGGTACGTAATATCAGGGACTGAGGTAGACTAAAGTTGTAAGAAAGAATGATCAATAAGTACACCTACTGTATTCTCTGATGTATTTCAAAACCTCTATTGATATGTAATAGCAGGAACTGAGATAGACGAAAGTTGTAAGGAAGAATGATAAATAAGTACACCTACGGTATTCTCTGATGTATTTCAAAAACCTCTATTGATACGTAATATCAGGGACTGAGATAGACGAAAGTTGTAAGAAAGAATGATTAATAAGTACATCTACTGTATTCTCTGATGTATTTAAAATCTCTCTTGATACGTAATATCAGGGACTGAGATAGACTAAAGTTGTAAGAATGAATGATAAATAAGTACACCTACTGTATTCTCTGATGTTTTTCAAAAACCTCTCTTGATACGTAATATCAGGGACTGGGATAGACTGAAGTTTCAAGAAAGAATGATAAATAAGTACACCTACTGTATTCTCTGTTGTATTTTAAAAACCTCTCTTGATACGTAATATCAGGGACTGAGATAGACTAAAGTTGTAAGAAAGAATGATACATAAGTACACCTACTGTATTCTCTGATGTATTTTACAAATCTCCCTTGATACGTAATATCAGGGACTGATATAGACTAAAGTTGTAAGAAAGAATGATAAATAAGTACACCTAATGTATTCTCTGATGTATTTTAAAAATCTCCCTTGATACGTAATATCAGGGACTGAGATAGACTAATGTTGTAAGAAAGAATGATACATAAGTACACCTACTGTATTCTCTGATGTATTTCAATAATCTCTCTTGATACGTAATATCAGGGACTGAGATAGACTAAAGTTGTAAGAAAGAATGATATATAAGTACACCTACTGTATTCTCTGATGTATTTTAAAAACCTCTTTTGATACGTAATATCAGGGTCTGCGATAGACTAAAGTTGTAAGAAAGAATGATACATAAGTACACCTACTGTATTCTCTGATGTATTTCAAAATCTCTCTTGATACGTAATATCAGGGATTGAGATAGACTAAAGTTGTAAGAAAGAATGATACATAAGTACACCTACTGTATTCTCTGATGTATTTCATAAACCTTTCTTGGTACGTAATATCAGGGACAGAGATAGACTAAAGTTGTAAGAAAGAATGATAAATAAGTACACCTACTGTATTCTCTGATGTATTTCAAAACCTCTATTGATATGTAATATCATGGACTGAGATAGACGAAAGTTGTAAGAAAGAATGATAAATAAGTACACCTACGGTATTCTCTGATGTATTTCAAAAACCTCTATTGATACGTAATATCAGGGACTGAGATAGACGAAAGTTGTAAGAAAGAATGATAAATAAGTACACCTACGGTATTCTCTGATGTATTTCAAAAACCTCTATTGTTACGTAATATCAGGGACTGAGATAGACTAAAGTTGTAAGAAAGAATGGTTAATAAGTACATCTACTGTATTCTCTGATGTATTTAAAATCTCTCTTGATACGTAATATCAGGAACTGAGATAGACTAAAGTTGTAAGAATGAATGATAAATAAGTACACCTACTGTATTCTCTGTTGTATTTTAAAAACCTCTCTTGATACGCATTATCAGGGACAAAGATAGACTAAAGTTGCAAGAAAGAATGATAAATAAGTACACCTACTGTATTCTCTGATGTATTTTAAAAACCTCTCTTGATACGTAATATCAGGGACTGAGATAGACTAAAGTTGTAAGAAGGAATGATACATAAGTACACCTACTGCATTCTCTGATGTATTAAAAATTCTCTTTTGATACGTAATATCAGGGACTGAGATAAACTAAAGCTGTAAAAACAATGATACATAAGTACACCTACTGTATTCTCTGATGTATGTTAAAAATCTCTCTTGATACGTAATATCAGGGACTGAGATAAGCTAAAGTTGTAAGAAAGAATGATACATAAGTACACCTACTGTATTCTCTGATGTATTTTAAAAACCTCTCTCGATACGTTAGATCCTTGTACCCATTTAACTAACGTCCGTAAGTTTACAAACTTCTTAGTCTAAAATATGAAGTAATGAAAATAAAGTCGAGAAATTCATTCAGTCTGTCCCTTATCTATTTTATAAGCGTTATAACTATTCTTTCTAAAATTTGAAAAAAATTCCTAGTTGTCACAATTTGTTCGTACGAAATTCTGAATACTTACGAAGGTTAGTGATACGGACCCCTGGTTTCGTTTTATATTAACATAATACGAATTTCAACCTATATTTTTTAAGCATATCCAATCACGTGCTCAATCACGTGCTCAAATTTGTGGTAGTTATAGTCAGTCAGTATAACTCACACGTTTCTGTTGCACGATGATTGAAACGATTGGATAATCGTGTCAGCTGACCTGCGGAAAAATATTTTTATTTAGATATTCATCTTATGGCAATTTTACAGATGGCGTCATGTTTATACAAGGCTTCTGTTTCACCAACATAGTTGAATATATATTTAAATTCTTAAAAACCAAAGAAAAGCAGCCAGGTGATCATGGGTTTAGACTGGATCCAGTACAATTGCATGTGGTTTCGTTGAAAATGATTATATGAACCAGTCAAAACGTTAAAGAAAGTTTTAAAGTGTTTAAATAAATATGGCTAAGCCGAAGCCAGATATAACATCATTGATTTAAAGCACTATTTGAGTTTTCACTGAGTGATGAAAACATCGGGCTAGTTTAAAATGTATGCGCCTGAAGAGTTGTTTGTAACATTACACTAGACTGTTACTTTCCATCACAGATTGAAGCTCTGATTGAATGGTGACTTTACTTATATTTACGTTATATGTTCAAACTATTTCACTATTTCAGATAAAAGAATATACCGTTCTGTTATATATGTCATATTAAAAAGCAGCGTATACTCGTCTAGCTGCCAGGTTAATGGCATTGTTGGAAAAGAGACGTTATCAACATGTTGCATAAGCGCATGTATTTCCATGGTAATTTACGGTAAACGTCACGAAAACATAACTTGAGACAACGTAATGTCGCACAAGCAGAACAAGAATCTAGGCGCCAATGAAATGAATATTGATGGTATTTTTTTAGCTCTGATAAATTGCCACTGCCTTTCATGTGCAGTTTTTCATTGTTCCCTTCTCGAGACAATTTATTGCCAATTTCCATTTCTCTCATCGAACTGTAGGAAACTGGTGTCGATATTTCAAATGACAATGCGGTACGCAGCAACATGCACTAGTCATAAAAACTTAAATAACATTTACGTTTTTACTTCGTGGTTTGTGAGACTAAAGAAAACGCAGACACATACTGAGATACGCCGAATGTTGTTGGACCGGGCCATGCAGGTGTGGTAACTGACTGTTAGTTACCATTACTGGATCTACTATACTTCATTTCACCTTACTACAAAAAAGATTGTAAATATTATGTATTATATTAAGATCTAACTACAAAGTTGCGCCCCCTTTTTGTCACGGTAGCAAGATCCTTACACTTAAAAAAAAGTCCCATGTAATTTGGTTTGAACTATTTTCAAAATGGTTCATAGGGGCTGTGATGGTTTGCTGCAGACAAGTAAAGCAAAAGCTGGCCTAGTATATACTGAAATAAGACATCAATGTTAAAAATATATCTGTGTGTCGCTGCTCTGGCTTTATAAAACAATAAGCTGGTCAACTACACAGTTATTGTGCATTTGTACGTGCGGATACATTCCTACTTTAGAAATCCTAGCCCTTATTTTATATATAACAAAGAACAAAATTCAACGGTGTAGTGAGATCTGAAACTGTTGAAGTACTAAATAACTGTTTACTAACATTTTATCCAAATGTCATTTCAATTACGTAATATCTATGACATTTTCGTGATTGGTAATATCAATAATTGGATGTTCACTAACCAGATATGGCATTTATCAGTTCATATCAAAATTTAGAATCATATTATAAAATAATGTGAATTATTTGTGGATTAAAGGCATTGTTTCATATTTAAAGGCAACAGCGTGGACTCAGTAGTATAAATACAGATCAGGCGGGTAACTTTTGACACACGATAAAGGCATCAGCGTGGACTCAGTAGTATAAATACAGATCAGGCGGGTAACTTTTGACACCAATAAAGACAACAGCGTGGAGTCAGTAGTATAAATACAGATCAGGCGGGTAACTTTTGACACACGATAAAGGCAACAGCGTGGACACAGAAGTGTAAATACAGATCAGGCGGGTAACTTTTGACACACGATCAAGGCAACAGCGTGGACTCAGTAGTATAAATACAGATCAGGCGGGTAACTTTTGACACCAATAAAGACAACAGCGTGGAGTCAGTAGTATAAATACAGATCAGGCGGGTAACTTTTGACACACGATAAAGGCAACAGCGTGGACTCAGTAGTATAAATACAGATCAGGCGGGTAACTTTTGACACACGATAAAGGCAACAGCGAGGACACAGAAGTGTAAATACAGATCAGGCGGGTAACTTTTGACACACGATCAAGGCAACAGCGTGGACTCAGTAGTATAAATACAGATCAGGCGGGTAACTTTTGACACCAATAAAGACAACAGCGTGGAGTCAGTAGTATAAATACAGATCAGGCGGGTAACTTTTGACACACGATAAAGGCAACAGCGTGGACTCAGTAGTATAAATACAGATCAGGCGGGTAACTTTTGACACACGATAAAGGCAACAGCGTGGACTCAGTAGTATAAATACAGATCAGGCGGGTAACTTTTGACACACGATAAAGGCAACAGCGTGGACACAGAAGTGTAAATACAGATCAGGCGGGTAACTTTTGACACACGATCAAGGCAACAGCGTGGACTCAGTAGTATAAATACAGATCAGGCGGGTAACTTTTGACACCAATAAAGACAACAGCGTGGAGTCAGTAGTATAAATACAGATCAGGCGGGTAACTTTTGACACACGATAAAGGCAACAGCGTGGACTCAGTAGTATAAATACAGATCAGGCGGGTAACTTTTGACACACGATAAAGGCAACAGCGTGGACTCAGTAGTATAAATACAGATCAGGCGGGTAACTTTTGACACACGATAAAGGCAACAGCGTGGACTCAGTAGTATAAATACAGATCAGGCGGGTAACTTTTGACACCAATAAAGACAACAGCGTGGAGTCAGTAGTATAAATACAGATCAGGCGGGTAACTTTTGACACACGATCAAGGCAACAGCGTGGACTCAGTAGTATAAATACAGATCAGGCGGGTAACTTTTGACACCAATAAAGACAACAGCGTGGAGTCAGTAGTATAAATACAGATCAGGCGGGTAACTTTTGACACACGATAAAGGCAACAGCGTGGACTCAGTAGTATAAATACAGATCAGGCGGGTAACTTTTGACACACGATAAAGGCAACAGCGTGGACTCAGTAGTATAAATACAGATCAGGCGGGTAACTTTTGACACCAATAAAGGCAACAGCGTGGACTCAGTAGTATAAATACAGATCAGGCGGGTAACTTTTGACACCAATAAAGGCAAAGCGTGGACTCAGTAGTATAAATACAGATCAGGCGGGTAACTTTTGACACACGATAAAGGCAACAGCGTGGACTCAGTAGTATAAATACAGATCAGGCGGGTAACTTTTGACACCAATAAAGGCAACAGCGCGGACTCAGTAGTATAAATACAGATCAGGCGGGTAACTTTTGACACCAATAAAGGCAAAAGCGTGGACTCAGTAGTATAAATACAGATCAGGCGGGTAACTTTTGACACACGATAAAGGCAACAGCGTGGAGTAAGTAGTATAAATACAGATCAGGCGGGTAACCTTTGACACACGATAAAGGCAACAGCGTGGACTCAGTAGTATAAATACAGATCAGGCAGGTAACTTTTGACACACGATAAAGGCAACAGCGTGGACTCAGTAGTATAAATACAGATCAGGCGGGTAACTTTTGACACACGATAAAGAAAGCCCTTAATTGAGTTGATTCCCCTGATATTGCGATGAGCCACTTTGTTGGACATGACGTAATAGAGTAATGATGCAATAAATAATTAGTATATTTTATAATTTTTTATTATCAGTTTATACATATTCATTTTAACTCTATTGTGGAGAATGCTCAGAGAATCCGGTTCCCAGGTAGAGCCAGTACAGAGTAATGTAATTGAAATGCCATCGGGTCGGGTCTGATATCGAACCCATGATCTCTGACCTGAGTGGGCAACAATTTATATATTGTACTTCTGCTCTCGTGTTCGATACTTAGAATAATCATAATATGCATTACAAGTACAAGGGGTAATAACCATGACAACATTTTTGAACAGTCGGCAGCAAAGAAAATCATTGGTAAGTTTAAACATTCTTGACGGATTCGTAGGATGAAAATAATGTTTGTAATCATTTAAATATATCTTAACTACTGTATATTATTGGCGGATGTTTGCAATCTATATATATATAGCATTACTTTATTTGGTTTAAACGTATCTATTCAATTCAATTGTATAATCATAGAAATAAATATTGTTTCAAATATTGATAAGAACGGAATATAAATATACTCCAGCCTTTTATTAAAATTAATAAATGAACTCAATAAAACCAAATTTGTTATTTCTTTTATTGATTGTATACGCTTCTGCTTATAGGGGCCCTATTATTGATTGTATACACTTCTTCGTATAGGGGCCCTTTTATTGGTTGTATACAATTCTTATATGGGCCATTTTATTGATTGTATACACTTCTTCTTATAGGGGCCCTTTATTGGTTGTATACAATTCTTATATGGGCCCTTTTATTGATTGTATACACTTCTTCTTATAGGAGCAATATTATTGATTGTATACACTTCTTCGTATAGGGGCCCTTTTATTGGTTGTATACAATTCTTATATGGGCCATTTTATTGATTGTATACAGTTCTTCTTATAGGGGCCCTTTATTGGTTGTATACAATTGTTCTTATAGGGCCATTTTATTGGTTGTATACAATTGTTCTTATAGGGCCATTTTATTGGTTGTATACAATTGTTCTTATAGGGCCATTTTATTAGATAAAATTTATACAATTTCTTTTGCTTATCTATTCACGAGAAAGCAAAATAACTTAACACAGAGAAATCTATGATACATTTGTCTTTGCCGATGATTTGTTCACAGTATCATTATTATTATTTAAGGAATCAGTTTGAACACATATGCGTTTGTATTATTGTTATTATGTTATGTGTTTGCTCATGGTCATTTGCGACTAATGCATAAATCTATATGAAACTTTGTACAGTTAATTGATATCGGCCCCAATGACCTATGGTGGGGAAATAAATCTTCTTCTTCTTCTTCACATTTTTTTCACGAAGCAGGATATTAATTGTTCAGTGCTTTGAAATTCACTTCTCGGTAATGACTCGGCCGGTTTTGAAATCATTCGGTATAAGGCGAATCAGCGAGGTGTTTCGACGAATGCATCCTCTGAAATACTATAAAGGAGAAGTAAAATAAAATTTTAATGTAGCAAAATACTGAATAGTTGATGTCGTGTTTTTTTATCCCAGACAATGGAATTGTCATATACGATTAAATCCCCGCTGATAAAAGTTGACATGAATAACGTATCAATTTACTTCCTGGAAATATAAAAGTGGAATATGCTCACATTAAAGAAACTTGAACTGTGCACAGCGTCGGAATATTCTATTGTATTCCGTTATATTTACATATCGTTGAGATTTTATTAGATACTCAATATGGATTACATAATAACACGCTAGAATATATCAGTCTACTTTGTTTTCGTGATGATGTTAAAATAATCGAGATAATATCAGAATATTCGAGATGAAATCACTCTCCGCATGCGATAGACTCATAAGTTTAAAGGTCGTTTTTACAGACGCCGCAACGTAACCGTATCGCAACTATACAAATACGGCGACAACTCGATTCGTGCATATTTGCATCTCGCACAACAATTAATTGTGCATTGTTCTACATATAGAGACATGCACATTTGGAACATTGGAGATACTGTCCATGGTTCTAAAAGTGTTAGTTTCCATAGATAGTCCTTTCTTGGTTCAAATTGACCTGATTACTTTTTCACAATTTCGATGGTATGACGACACTACTTTATTTCCGACAATTCTTCCCATTTGTTTGCAATGTACGACTACGCATTTTTAAACTGTTATATCTTCATCCAACAGTTCAAAACGTCATCTAAACTTGTGGAAATGTTCCAATGTTCTAATATGTATTATGTAACAATTAAATAAGACCATGTTAAGTATTTTGAACAAAAATAATACCCAACCGATTTACACCTCTCTAATTTCTTGCGTGCAAGCATCTGGCTACCATCATCAAGGGGAGGTAGTTGATTAGTGATACCGTTACGGTTATGGTGCGGTTTGTGTGAATGGATCACTAATACTTTACTGCTACGGTACTGTTATGTTGCGATGTATGTGTGGAACGACTTTATACTCGGACATTTTACTGACAGAAAACTCGGTAATTGCTCACGTCATGAACACAAAATAAAACTGTGTTATACGGTTTGTTTGTTTGTTTGTTAGTGTAAGCACGTGTAACCGATTAACCATCAGTTTTATATATTTTTCAATGAATCTGTGCGATATAAACGATTGCATGATTACTTGTAATATTGAACAAGTGTTAATGAATAAGCGAAAAAGGTTTCTGTTTTGTCATTTGGCGTGAAGACTGCATGATGATACAAACTAAAATAAAACAACATTATTCGACAGATATGTTAAGTGACTTAACTCAAAATGACGACGATGGCGACGAGGGAAAGGCAAGTATTGAGTGTACGAGTACACGTCTCATACCACTATTACATTTCCCATAGGGCCCCATTGTAACATGTATGGCCAAAACAGAGTGAAAAATTAAATTTGCAGCATGTGTCTGGGCTCAAATTCTTCACTGGTTCAAGACATGCAATTATAAAGGAAAAAAAGTATACCTTGACCAGGTTTTTTGTTTAAATTCAATGCTTTTGTGAGACCTGTCAATTTCCAGAGTAATAATATGTGAACTATTCGCCCAAGATGCGGTTCGAACCAACAATTCTGAAATGACACAGAATTGTCCAGAAAGCTGGTATCAGCATCAAATTTTCAGTGGTGATTTCTAAAATATTGACCATTTAACTCATGCTAGCAAAAAAAACCAAAACACTGCAGTACATGGCCCTGAAAAAAGAAGAAAAAGAAAACTAAAGTTTTATTTCTACCTCCTTCATCTTCGTCCGGAGTACTCAAGGGAGATAATAGTGGTGTAAGTCCTACACCAAGTTTAATCTCACGGTGATAGTTTTCACGGTGACTTTATGCATAAATTCAGAAGAGGCGTATCCTTTTTGCATATACTTTCCTTATATTGCATGAATATCATGAAACAAAGACGAACGTCTGTCTGTAAAGCGACAAAATATCGGTTATATAAAGTGAGCAATGGAAAACTTGTATTTTTTTTTTAAAAAGAGCAACGGCGTTTTATATGAAATTGTTTTATTCCTTTATAACTGGAATATACCGAATATGCTAAAACTTGTAGAACAGAATATAAAATAACTAGGAATCCTTTTGACCATAGAACCAATAATTTTATATTTTATGAATTGTATATTCAGTGAAATAGATTCCGCTAATAACCAGACAGTCGGTGGGAACTATAAAATATACACATGTACCCACACTAAACATCACTAAAACCAGCTTTTAAAATTTAGCGTGGTTCCCTCCCTTGTGTTTATTAGAAGTAAATGTGGAATTTTTTACCCGTGTTGGGATCAACATGACCAAATAACACGCCGTGTAGTTATTGTGTATCGTAGCGGAACATGGTCACGTGAGAAATTTATATATATTTGATGTTTTGTGTTATATTTAAAAAACTGTATAAGATGTGACTATAATTGATAATAAATGTATAAAATAATATTTAGGTAACTATTTTCTGCGAGTTGAAAAAAAGAAGAAGAGAAATAACAATACGCATCGCGAGATGTCTCATTCCTACGCCATTCGTGGATAGAATGTTTGGGCCGTCTCAACATTAATTTGAATTGTCATATAATTACGTGACCGTATAATGAATATATTGTCATAGCAGGATAAATTGTATACTCACTATTCCTAGTTTTTTAACCTCAACAGATGATTTGTTCATCTACGGCAATATTGTAGTATCCTCTTTAGCTCAATATGAGTCAATATTTTTTATTTTTGTTTAATACTGGAACAATTCTTTGTTGCTAATTGGGGTCATGCACGCCATGTAATGCTATTTTCTCGTTGAAATTCAATAAGTAACGCGAACGATATCTGATAAAGAATTTTAAAAAATCCATAACGCGTCAATGAAGAGAACATTACAGACATCATTCATGAACCGTGAAAGCAGTACTTAAATATAGATGAAGTCAATCATTTTGTTTTATTGAGTTTGTTCGCGAAAGTAATGAAATATGCAACAACTCTCACATCATTCATCCAAGCATTGACTAAAGCTGAATTCTACTTCAGAACAACAATTCAGATGAGTCCACGGAACAAAGAATGAAGAATGGAACGATTTTATCGCCGCATTACATTTCGTAAAATTGTTATTGTTGTAGTCAATTATATCTGATAAAATGATCCCTTGAAAGAACGGACCGCGCTCAAGAATGAAATAAAAACAGACTCTGTTTTACTGAGTCTGCTTATGAGGATAATGGCATATACAGTATCTCTCACACACCCTAGCACAGGTCCAAGCAGTATTTCAGCTTCTAACAAATAAAATATATTAAGTGATTATAAAGAACCTGAACTGATGATAAAACTCTGTCGAATTTCGCGATGACTCTTATCACCGTTTCACAAAATGATTGCAGTTGTTATGGTCAATAATAATTGCTAAAAAACTTCCTTGAAAGTCCAAAACGAATTCAATAAAATATAGTAGACTGTTTATGCAACACGCATCACACAGGGATATATTGCAGACACTGTCAAAGACACATATGCAACGACCCTTGTATAAGAAAATATAGCAGACACTGTTTTATAGAGTCTGTTCATGAAATACGTAACACCCACCGCACAGGAAAAGATAGCAAAATGATTGTATAGAGTTTGTTCCTGACATATGTAACACCATTCACACAAGAAATGATAGCAGACACTATTTTATAGAGTATGTTCATGACACTTGCAACGACATTACACAAGGAAGAATTAGACATTGTTTTTCAGAGTATACTAGTGATATATGCAACACCTCTCATACATAAAAAAGGTAGCTAACACTGTTTTAAGGAGTCTGTTTATGAAATATGCATGACTTCTCGCACAAGGAAAGGTTGCAGACATGGTTTTATATAGTCTGTTTGTTACTTATGCAACACACCTCGCACAAGGAAAGATAGCAGACATAGTGTTATAGAGTATGTTCGATTCTTATGCAAAACCCGTCGCACAAGAACATATAATATATTTTTGTTTTATAGATTCTGTTATTGATATATGCAACACCCCTTACACAAGGAAAGATCGCAGACACGGTTTCATAGAGTCTTATCGTAACATATACAATAACCCTCACATAAGAAAAGATAGCAGACACGGTTAAATATAGTTTGTTCGTGACATATGCAACACAACTTACACAAGGAAAGATAGCAGTCGAAGTTTTATAAAGTAAGTTCGTGACATATGCAACACCCCTTACACAAGGAAAGATAGCAGTCACAGTTTTATAGAGTCAGTTCGTGACATATGCACCACCACTTACACAAGGAAAGATAGCAGTCACAGTTTTATAGGGTATGTTCGTGACATATGCAACACCACTTACACAAGGAAAGATAGCAGACACGGTTTTAAAGTCTGTTCGTGCCATATGCAACACTCGTTACACAAGACAAGATAGCAGGCACGGTTTTATAGAGTATGTTCGTGACATATGCAACACCCCTTACACAAGGAAAGATAGCAGACACGGTTTTAAAGTCTGTTCGTGCCATATGCAACACTCGTTACACAAGACCAGATAGCAGGCACGGTTTTATAGAGTATGTTCGTGACATATGCAACACCCCTTACACAAGGAAAGATAGCAGACACGGTTTTATAGTCTGTTCGTTACATATGCAACACCCCTTACACAAGGAAAGATAGCAGGCACGGTTTTATGGAGTCTGTTCGTGACATATGCAACACCCCTTACACAAGGAAAGATAGCAGTCACGGTTTTAAAGTCAGTTCGTGCCATATGCAACACTCGTTACACAAGACAGGAAAGCAGACACGGTTTTATGGAGTCTGTCCGTGACATATGCAACACCACTTACACAAGGAAAGATAGCAGACACGGTTTTAAAGTCTGTTCGTGCCATATGCAACACTCGTTACACAAGACAAGATAGCAGACACGGTTTTATAGAGTATGTACGTGACATATGCAACACCCCTTACACAAGGAAAGATTGCAGACACGGTTTTATAGTTTGTTCGTGCCATATGCAACACTCGTTACACAAGACAAGATAGCAGGCACGGTTTTATGGAGTCTGTTCGTGACATATGCAACACCCCTTACACAAGGAAAGATAGCAGACACGGTTTTAAAGTCTGTTCGTGCCATATGCAACACTCGTTACACAAGACAAGATAGCAGGCACGGTTTGATAGAGTATGTACGTGACATATGCAACACCCCTTACACAAGGAAAGATAGCAGGCACGGTTTTATGGAGTCTGTTCGTGACATATGCAACACCCCTTACACAAGGAAAGATAGCAGACACGGTTTTATAGTCTGTTCGTGCCATATGCAACACTCGTTACACAAGACAAGATAGCAGGCACGGTTTTATGGAGTCTGTTCGTGACATATGCAACACCCCTTACACAAGGAAAGATAGCAGACACGGTTTTAAAGTCTGTTCGTGCCATATGCAACACTCGTTACACAAGACAAGATAGCAGGCACGGTTTTATAGAGAATGTACGTGACATATGCAACACCCCTTACACAAGGAAAGATAGCAGACACGGTTTTATAGAGTATGTACGTGACATATGCAACACCCCTTACACAAGGAAAGATTGCAGACACGGTTTTATAGTCTGTTCGTGCCATATGTAACTCTTGTTACACAAGAAAAAATAGCAGACACGGTTTAATAGAGTCTTGCCGTAACATATGCAACACCCCTTACACAAGGTAAGATAGCAGACACGGTTTTATATAGTATGTTCGTGACATATGCAACGACCCTTACACAAGAAAAGATAGCAGGCACGGTTTTAAAGAGTATGTTCGTAACATATGCAACACCCCTTACACAAGGAAAGATTGCAGACACGGTTTTATAGTCTGTTCGTGCCATATGCAACTCTCGTTACACAAGAAAAGATAGCAGACTCGGTTTAATAGAGTCTTGCCGTAACATATGCAACACCCCATACACAAGGTAAGATAGCAGACACGGTTTTATATAGTATGTTCGTGACATATGCAACGACCCTTACACAAGAAAAGATAGCAGACACGGTTTTATAGAGTATGTACGTGACATATGCAACACCCCTTACACAAGGAAAGATTGCAGACACGGTTTTATAGTCTGTTCGTGCCATATGCAACACTCGTTACACAAGAAAAGATAGCAGACACGGTTTTATAGAGTCTTGCCGTAACATATGCAATACCTCTTACAGAAGGTAAGATAGCAGATACGGTTGTATATAGTATGTTCGTGACATATGCAAATAACCCTTACACAAGAAAAGATAGCAGACACGGTTTAATAGAGTTTTGTCGTGACATATGCATCACCCCTCACACAAGCAAAGATAACAGACACGGTTTAATAGAGTTTTGTCGTGATATATGCATCACCCCTCACACAAGCAAAGATAGCAGACACGGTTTAATATAGTTGTGTCGTGACATATGCATCACCCCTCACACAAGCAAAGATAGCAGACACGGTTTAATAGAGTTTTGTCGTGATATATGCATCACCCCTCACACAAGCAAAGATAGCAGACACGGTTTAAAAGAGTTTTGTCGTTACATATACAATAACGCTTGCATTAGGTAAGATAACAGACACGGTTTAATATAATCTTGTCGTAGCATATTCAACACCCCTTACACAAGCAAAGATAACAGACACTCGCATAAGGAAAGATAGCAGACGGTTTTATGGATCTATTCGCTCTTCAGCATCGGCATTCTTCAAAATAAGGAATCAGAAATAATAACAACATTCAAAAGGGCATGGCGTCAACACAGAAAGTAAGACGATTATATCATAATTTGCTCACTCCTTAAACCATAACACGTAATTGTTGTTCAAATTGCATTACGGTGCAGCAAATAAGGTTATCTATATTTATTTGGATTGCCCGATAATCTAGCGGCAAATAATGTTTTCATTAATAGTAACCAGCGTTTTTTTTTTATTATGGATCAGATAGGATTATCTATAACATTTAGACGGCATGTTTCTATTCTAATATTACATCTACATTCCATCAAGGCATCTGGTAATTCATCAATTTCCGATAGCAGCGGCATACCACTAACTAAGTAGGGCGTGCAGCTCTTTTAGATTCATTTACTCCATAAATGCTTGCTTTCGTATTGAATATTTTACCAATTAAGCAATGTGGTTTAGCCACCTGGCGTGTTAATATCTTTATTGGCTACGTGGCACAATGTCATTCAACAAATGCAATTCATTGCATACCTGATTTGATGATTAAAAACTGCAAATCGCAACAGTAAAACATTGATTTTGTCACAAAGAAAACAATCTGCATGTAATACTACCTAATATGGTAACACGTAACTCGACAGAATTTACGTACGAAATCCAAGGTACTCTGTCATAGATAGCATTAGCTTCCTTACCGGTTTATAACGTGGTCATTTATTTAACCATTGCATAGAATCCAGATTTGAATTAAAAACACTGCTAACAAAACGTGCTATGTTTATGACGCTGTGGATATTAGATTTAACTCGGAAATTATTACAGAATATAGGTTCATGTTTAAATATATTATCTATTTATTAATAACAACAAAAATTAATGAGGAGGAAAACAGTCTCGGTTACTTTTTAAAACAAGAAACTTATATAAAAAACAGATATTAAAACTTTACTTGAAAATGACATTGATTATTGGTTTCAGCACAACTGCCAAGAGCATAATTTCTGTATAATATACCCATCGTGTCTCCATTCGCGATCCACATGCGGAATAGTTATTTTTTAACGAAGCAGTAAAATGATTGCGCGATAATAGTTATGCTTATTTTAATTATACTGCTGCTGCCATTACTTATGAATGGTGTCATTTCCATTATCTGCACACATTGGTACATGTAATAGTTTTTAGGCAAAAAATGGATTTCATATTTTAGAACTTTTATTTGACCAAACCGCAGTTGAGGGATGGATTCAGTGTATACAAAATTACCACCACGGTATTTTCCTTGGTCACGAAGAAGGCGTAGCAGATTTCTGAGGAAACTATAAAGCCGACGCCGCCAAAGTACGAATTGTAGATATTCATCAATTTACAGACTACGGGAGGCGTAGACTCGTTCGCATTTGTTACCAAGATGGGGAAAGCCTTTCACCAGAAATAATTGTTGATAATGTCGCGGAATTGGTTGAAAATCCTTCGTGTTCGGGTCAATTCGATATTAATTATAATGACTGTGAGCAATTTGCCACAAGATGTAAAACCGGAATATCAGCCACTCGCCAAGTGATAGAAACATTTCGAACTTTCAGGCAGATCCCGTAGGATCAAGTGGTATGTCGGGAAGAGGCTTCCCTGGTTCAAATTGAGCAATGACTACTACAACTATTCTATGCACGTTCTTAAACATGACACACCATCTTGAATCCTAAAAGGTTTTAATTTATGCAACAACTTTTGAATCGCACTGTTATAAAAAATTTGAGGCGTTTTTATCACTACATGTTGTTATTGTGTAGTTGGAGTATTTGGAGTCTTTAAAAGATAAAACTTGTTTTATAATAGTGTTTATTCAGTGTATAATAAGAACAGAACATTGAGGTAGATGTAAAATAATATTAATTTAGGATACATAAAAATAAGTTTAATGACAATATTTCAAATGTAATTTAGTGAAATTTCAATTCACGACTACCCGCTATATATAAGGAGCAAATGTAACTTAACATTTTATTAAATTAGATAACATATTATACATACATTAAAATAAAAAGTTGGCGTTCACTTTATTTTCCCTGCCATTTCCATATACATTTTCATATGTAAAAAGATAGGTCTTGTTTGTGGCTTAGGATACGGCCATATTTGTCGATTGAACACATTTGTTTATAATTTATATAACCTCGTATTGCTGTACTATATATTCTATATTTAATACTAGTACATGTGAAATAACAAAGTTACTGCAACGAGCATGTTAAATTATACAGTAAAATCAATATGATAGTCATAAAACACGCGGATATAAATGCTATTACGATAATACGTGCTTCGTATGGTATTATGCTATCAAAAGAGAATTGGTTTGCATTATTGTTATTAAACATTTGACTGTAATACAGTGACGGTATCTTAATTTATGTTATCAAGTGTATATATATCATTATGTTAACTTAATCAATAAGTACAAAGTATGGAGCTTAAAACGTTTAAATTTAGTTTTTCCTGGTAACCCCCTAGTTTGCTATAGTGGGTCAGTAAATTTCCGTAGAGCGCAGACAAAACTAAGTTAAACATGTTTGAAAGTGATATTTAGAAATTTAAAATCAACATTCGAAAGCGAGAAATTGTGTTGCAGATGCAGAAGACTTCAAAACTGACATCTGCTCTAAATTCAAGTAAACTCCTCTCAATAAAATAGATCGACGAAAAAAGTAGATTGTGATGTTATGTGAAGAAATGTTAATATTATACAAATGTAACATAAATGACATAAAAACATACTTGATATTTATCGCGTTTGATATATAGAGTTTAAAGTAAAAAACAATCGAAACTGCTCGTGTGTATATGCTTCCTAGCAACGCACGGTATGTTAATAAAACGTTACTCGTAAAAAAACACATTCTCTAAATGAGATCCGATGATGTCGATGAAATTAATCACATTGGTTTGTTACTGACTCCCAAGGAAATAGGTGGTGTCGGTTGGATATATATATTTATCCAACCGACACCGCATATTTCTGCAGGGTGTCAGTAACAAACCAAATAACTAATATTGGTTATAACAATCGAATATTGAGGTGATTTATTCTATAGTTTTGTGTACATGGTTTGCTACAATGAAAACCATGTACACAAAACTATATAATCAGGCGCGTTTGTCGTAGTTTGGTCTGTAGATTTATGTCTGGTTACTTACAAAATTTAATAATGATCCAATTAATCATATATATCAAACAAGAATACCGTTGGTGTTATTTGTAGAATCTACCTTTGTATAAACACGGGAAAGGTTTACTTCACCCAAAGAGATGTTTCGACGAAAAAAAATCGTATACAAATTAATGATTTATATGTATGCTCTGTTCTATTATGTCATGTTCTAATATTCATTGGAAGAAAAATGCAATGACCTGTTTTTAGAAAATTAGATATGTCACAGTTTCAAGAAAAGAAAAGCGAAACTAAAAATCTTGATTCTTAAAATAGAACTTCAATATATATAATATGTCCTTGGTTTAAACTCTTCCTGGTAGATAAGTCGATTGCATGTTTTAAAAGGGACATATTTCAATGTTTACGCATTTATTTAGACAGTATTTGGAAATGCTAATCTCAAAGTATTTTCATATTGAGGATTTTAGTTACATTTTTATAAAGAACTAGTGGTGTCACGTTATATAAAAACGATAGCGTTCATTTGAAAAAAAAGTTAATCATGGCATATTAAGATTAGTTCATTTTAAAGAACTAATATAAAGCTACCAGTACAGAACTAATATCATTGATAAAGTTTAGCTTTACAGTCTATATTGTCTTTAATCGCAGCGCTAATACGGATTGTTATATAAAAGCAAGTTTATCAGGGTTTTTCAAAATAATATATTGAAAACGGCTTTCCAAACTTGGGCTACGCCCCTAGGTCAGACTAAAATAGATTTCCTGCTTAAAATGGCAACATTTATTGTTGCATATTAAATGATCACGTAGTTTGAATTTGATTTCAATTTGATCCGCTATACAGTGTTACACGTAGTATAAAATGTTTCATCTTAGAAAGAGTCAGAATGACGATGCGAAGGTCGTCAAACAGTATTTAAATGTTGTCTATTTTTATAATGTGGTTTTCGTTTCAAGTTTACCACTCGATTTTAAATATCGGTTTTGTCACATTTTTATAGATTTGACATACTAAACTAATCGGTCTATATGTATCAATAATAATTAGGTGCTTTTTGTCCATTTGAATTTTTTTTAAGACATTCATAGTATTTTACTCCCTTTAAAGTTCAAAGCGAAATATCGGAATGAAAAGAAAAAAAACTCAACTTTATATGAAAGTTTAGTTTCAAGTTGTATAATTATATTTACATTAATTTCACTTTTGTATTATAATTATTATTCTATGTCTCATATCAATTGTCAACAAAATGCTTACCCTTTTTCTCTTAATAAATGTATTTCACACATGTACATTCAACTTTTAGTTCAGTATATTATTCCCTTCTTTATCACTTTGGAGCCCGTAACTGACATTGGGTATATATATAAATTGCCGTAAATGTAAACAGATTGATACATTTTGGCATAGAATACAGCGCAACCATTATTTTTTGTGGGAAAAACGTTGTGTCATTGTTTCAACATGCTCGGCCCAATTGTCCAATATTTACTCTGGTACCTGCCCGAGCATCAACCATCATTTTCATAAACTTTGTTTTGCATTGAAGGAAATACTTTGTTACCTACACAGGTGGTATTACGAAAACAGCGACGAAATAAATACAATGAAATGTTTTAATTTTTACACGTTTCCATTGAAATAATGATATCAATTCTTCGCACCTTTTAAAATTGTATACGCTATATTCATACACTATGTGATGCATCTCGGGCTGCTAAAATATTTTATGTAATGAGCAGGTGCCACTAAACACGAGCGAGATATTTGTTGTTTATAACCTTGAAACCGGTCAATATCAAATTCCTTTATACAAAGGGCGTTCAATAAATAATATTATTTGTAACATTAACAAGATTAGAAGCGTGAAATTAACATGTTTATTGTGAAATTTCACAGTCAGCTAGATTTATTTGTTGTGCATCCGATGAAACTAACAAACAAATTGTGAGAGTTCCAGAAGACTTTTTATCATATTGTCGTATAAACTGCAGTCAAATATAGCTGAAAAAGAGCTGCTAAATGTGTTCATATACGGAGCTGTATAATTGTACGTTGCACAAATAGCAGATGTGTATATGTATACGATAACAGCAAGGCAATTAAACATCAGTTCACTACTTCGTGCCCGATAGAATGGCAGCAAAATATGGCCACCAAACCCAGACGAAGGTATTGTATTGCTAACAGAAGTGTTGTATTTCAGCATCCGATGAGTATACACAAAACAGACTGTAAATACATATTTTGGAAGTTGTTAAAAATATTTAAAAAGTGCATTTCTCTTAAAGGAGATTACTCTGAAGGAATGAACCAAATAGTATCAAGATAGTATTTTCATGATTTTATTACCAATATAACAATACTTATTGAACGCCCCTCGTATTGTACACTTACTGACCCCAAATAAATATAGACTTTAATCCAATAATATATTATGTGTAATAATTCAATAGATTGAATGAAGAAGTTGGTAATAGGAATGCATTAAAATACATTGGTGTAATGTAAGTATAAACAAAGACATATGTAATAAATCTAGCTAGTTACCATGACAATATTTAACTAAATATATGTATGTGTTTGTTTGTGTATGTATGTGCGTGTGTGTACAAATGCGTGTGTGTAAATGTACATGTTTGTATGTGTACGTTTGATAGAATGAAAGTTGAGTAAAATCTTTCACGAACTATCATGATTCCGGTATTATTACCCAATATCAACGACCAGGAATGAATATAGCATTAAGTAATTACCCATTTTTGGAAGATCATGTTTTATGAATGATAACAGAAATTATTATTAAAGAAATAAAGTAGTTAAGAGCTGTCTATTTTTATAATAGAGATTTCGTTTCAAGTTTACCACTCCAATTCAAATATCGATTTTCTCAGGTTTGGTGAATTTGATAAAAAAAATTTAAGACATTTCTAGCATGTTTACCTGATAAACTTCCTTAAATATAAATCACAAACTGTAAACAATGAATATGAGCGTGCGGCATAGCATACCCGACCTTCGAAATCTATTTTTAGTATTCCAGGTAATGCATGAATAATACCCGGACAATATACTATAAAAACGATCAGTTCATTAACGTCAAACATTAATTTTCTGACTGGCTTACATTAAGGATTTGGGATACAACTATTCGGACAAAAAGGCTGAAAGTCAACAGACTGAGATTAAATCGGAAAACAAGTGTAATAAAAACATTATGTAATTCATCTAGGAAAAAGTACGACAAAGTATTTGACGACAGAAATGCGTTCGTTAAAGGGCTAGGTTCACGAGTAGTCAAAATCAGCCGAATCAAAAACATTGATAAAACTATGTGCGGAATCTATTTTTTTGCGAATGCAATTTCAAGATTATAACCTGTTAAGAAAGTTTCGAGTCCAATCATGTAACAGTACCATTAGTTTTTTTTAACTTTTTATTATTTGAGGTATCAGATGATGCGCCTTTGAACTTTTAGTGTTCTTTTCAAATCCACCATTACCTCGGAAATTGCATATTGTTTTAAAACCATCAGCATTGATACTTCAGAAAACTATTTGAACTTACAAACAATGGAGATAAAAAATAACCAAAATTTGAACATAGCAAATTTGTTGTCAAACAACTCATGATCACTCTATGATCCTTCATTTAACACGTTTTCTATCAGTTTGATGATTTCCTAGACATTTAAAGGGAATATATCAGGATGATTTAATGAATGAATGGTGTTTCACGGCACGTCGACACATAAATAGGTCATTTTGTGCGACAAAATTTAATCGGGGGTGGGGGTAGTTTAGCGGATAGAGTGTTAGACGCTCACGCCAGAGGTTGTGGGTTTGATCCCCAGCTCGACCCGATGCCTTTCAAAAGACAACACTCAGTACTGAATCTATAAAGCAGACAAGGGAGCGGTTCATATAAGCGTTAGGCTTTCTTTGCAATTGAGCTAAAATAAATAAGTACTTAACTTAACTTAAGCTATTTTTGACAAATGAAACTTTAAAATTATTCTTAGCAACAAATAAATGATAAGATCTCATCTTGGTGTAACAGGTTCACCGATTAGATATCCTTTACTGTTATATCACCCCCAAGGACGTATGTCCGAGGCCCGCTTTCTCCAAAAACTTGCGGCAGAATGGTGGTTCTACTCAGTCCGAGGTCTTCCCCTACCAGTTAATCTAGAAATGCCATATATAACCAGAAGTGTGTTGAAAATAGCGTTAAACCCCATTCAAAAAAATATATGATATAGTTGACTAACACATCTACCGTGAAATCAATGTTTATAGACGAGTATTATAACACGCCGTTGTTACAGTCCCAATTAATACCTCGTGTTTAATCGTGTAAATCGGGTAATTTGTAGATTTAAGAATATTCCGTGCTATTGAAATAATACCTAACTATTAAATTTAACTTATGTCGGGTTGTTATTGTAATTTGATATATTGCTCAGGTAGGTATTCGTTCTGTTCGGTACAATAAGAAGGGTAGATATAGCAAAAGTTGGGGTTTAGCCAGAATATATTTGTGTAAATAACAATTAACAATTAACAATTAACAATTCATTAATGCAACAATGATCTGACATTAAAGTTTTAGCAGTATGATTATGGACATAAAATATGTTTTCAGAAAATACTGTTCTTTCCCAAGGTTAGAATAATAATGCACGTAATAAGAAAGCTTTATACCTGTATTTTGCTAATAACAATAATCACTCAACATGTACATCAGATCAGTTTTATGATTCCCGGGTTTGGAATACCTGCCTGTATCTCGCTCCAATACTATATATAACCCCGCTTTCTGATAGGGGCCGTTATATGAAATGGAATGAAATGGAAGTCTTTATTTAAAGAGGGTAGTCCAATTTGTTTGAAACTAATCTTCCTTGGGGCCCTCTAATAATTGCAAGCAAATTGATTATACATGAAATATGATAACTACATTAAATGATTCGTTTTAGGTTTTTTAAGCAATCCTTTGGAATTCTCTTTGATTAAAAAAAAACAAGCAATAATATATATACATACATATATATGTGTGTACAATTGGAGGTGGTGACTTATTTGTAACATTTGCGATAATAATTATTTATTTATAACCAAATATTATCTATGGGACATATGAAGTAGCTCATTCTGTTTGTAACCATTTAACACAATTTGTTGTAAAGCTTTTGACTGTAGTACAGTTTCTGATATTAAATGGTATACTATTCCAGATTAAAGTTCCAGAGTAGGACAAACTACCTTTGAATAATTTTGTGCTGGGTTTTGGTGTGATAAAGTTTAATTCATTTGTTGAACGTAGATTTCTATGAACGTTATCATGGGTATTAAACATATCTGTTATATACGAAGGTGCATTGTTTTTTGAAACTTTGAACATAAATTTTGCTTTTTGGAGAAATATTCTTTGATCAATGGAAAGTGCATTTATAAATTTCATAGCGTCTGCAAATGTTGAATATTGATCACCTAAGATAATACGGCACGCTCTATTTTGCAATATTAGGAGACGGTTAATGTTTTTCTTTTTTGTATTACCCCAAATTACGTTACAATAATCTAGATGGGGTTGTATATAAGCTTTATAAAAAATAATTCGTGTAGGTTTTAATTCTTGATTATAGCCACAAGTAGGTTGAAATTTTCTTCCTTATGAACATGATATGTGTATCCCACTTAAGGTTATTATTTATATGCATTCCAAGAACTTTATCACCAGACGTAAGTTCTAATGAAATATCATTATACGTTAATGGTATATATTTTTGTCAATAAGCCTAGCACGTCGTTGTGGTGCAGTAATAAAACTGTAATTCCATTTCATTTTTAAACACCATCCATTTAACATATTTAAAGATGATTGAAGATTTTTTTGTATAACAGCCTTTGATGTATTTATGTCAAATGTTGTTGTATCATCTGCATACATATCTGTTTTTGACACAATACCATCAAGACTGAGAGGGAGATCATTTATAAATATCAAAACAAAGAGAGGTCCTAATATAGAGCCTTGTGGTACCCCACACATAACAGTTTGTTCAACAGATATTTCTCCATTTAATGTTACTTTCTGTTTTCTGTCAGTAAGGTAGGATTCAAACCATTTTATTGTGTTTTCACTGCATTTATACAATTTTAATTTTTTACAAAGTATTGCAGCAACATTCCAACACGCTAGCAGTTTCCTCAACGGAAGTTTAATTACGTCACCTTGGTAAATGCGTTTCAACCGGAAAATCGTTCGACCATTTCCGCCTACATCTAAAATAGACTGCTTCGGACGTACGCGGAAATGCCAATAATTAGAGAGATTGTTTGCATTTTTGTCCAGTACATAGATATAGTGTATGGTACTTATTTGTTTGGGTATATATACAGAGCAATAAATGGCCATTGAAAACCAGTTATTTATAACACGCGTCTAACGATAAAATTATTTTTGCAGTCCTGTTAACAACATTTGCGTTGAACCTGGAGCTTTATTGAGCTTTACAGATACGTTAATAGCCTCTCGATAAAACCTCAATGTAATCGAACTATCATAGTGTTTTATTAGACAGTTAAGTTGCTATGATCTATAGTTTATGACAAGTTCCAGTAAGCCTCCTGTATCTAAATTTTGAATTTGACCAATTGTTATACTTACAGTTTATTAAAAAGAGGAGACCACATATCAGTTGAGGGCGAGGTATCCGGCATAGAATACCATCACCATGGTATATTCCTGGGTCACGACAATGATGTAGCAGATTTCGGAGGAATCGATAAAAAGACCGCCAAAGTACGAAAAGTAACCATTGGTGAATTTACATGAAAAGGGAAGCGTAAACTCTTTTTCGCCTATGTTATGAACCTGGGAAATGTCTTTCAGCAGAAGATACCGCACAAAATGCTGAGAAATTGATTAAAGATCCTTCCTGTTGGGGTCCATACAATCTTGTTTATAATAATTGTGAGCATTTTGCAACCAGATGTAAAACCGGAATGGCGGTCTCAGTGCAAGTGATAAAAGCTATGCGAGATTGTTTGCAGCACCCTTATAAGGACTCATACCACTGTTGTTTCCCTTGAATACTCCAGAACTCCAGATGAAGGAGTAGAAATAAAACCTTAGTTCTCTTTTTCTTCTTTTTTCAGGGCTTTGTACTGCAATGTTTTGTTTTTTTCTAGCATGAGTTAAATGGTCAGTATTTTAGAAATCACCACTGAAAATTTGATGATGATACCAGCTTTCTGGACAATTCTGTGTCATTTCAGAATTGTTGGTTCGAACCGCATCTAGGGCGAATAGTTGACATATTATTACTCTGGAAATTGATAAGTCTCACAAAAGCATTGAATTTAAAATAAAACAACCTGGTCAAGGTATACTTTTTTTCCCTTTATAATTGCATATCTTCAACCAGTGGAGAATTTTAACCCAGACACATGCTGCAGAATTTAATTTTTCACTCTGTTTTGGACATAAATGTTACAATGGAGCCCTATGGGAAATGTAATAGTGATGTGAGACGTTCAGGTGTTTAGATATGTAATACCACTAATTGATATCACTGGATTAAGTTAAACAATAAAACTGTATTTCTGGTATGCTATGCATTTGTGGCATACGGATCATATGTAAACATATCTTGCATTCTAAATACCTTTTAATCGATGCAAACATTTTCAAAACACCTAGACGTAAATGTTTTGATGGATATTTTATCAATACTATATTATTGTATGAATGGAAAATAAAATGGGAGTATTTGATATAACAGATCCATCAAGAAACACTGTGTTTGGTGTGTATTAAAGATAAAAGATAAAACTTGATATAAAATGTCATGCAATATACGTACAATAAAACATGTTTGTTCCTTTAGTAGTAGAAGAACCAGCATTTAACGTATTGAAGTAATGAAAATATACCATGAATAACTAGAACATTGGAAAACTATTGTTATGGTAAATTTAAAATAGAAAACATATAACGATAACTGTAACATTTCAACAGGGGAGGGGATATGATAAATATTGCTAGATTATAGTTTTGTTACTTTATTAAATAAGAACTTTTTCTGTTTCCTTTTCTTCAAAAAAATTAAATCTAAATGCAGTAGTGCATACAATTGATAAGAATGATTGTACAACATTGAAATTATTTTGTATATAGTTGTTTAATGCAATATAGCACCTAGTTTATTGTGTTTATACCAGTTGATAACATAATTGTCGATGTTAGCTTGGGAAAAAAAGCTTGTTTATTTATTGAAAGTTGAAAATTCAATCATCCAATTTATCATTACCTCTGTGTGTCATTTAAGCATCATCAGGGAAATTTAATTAGAAAACTCTTTTTGTTTTCGTTAAAAGATAATTAAGGATTAATAGTGATATAAATAACTGCTTTTGTGACTATTGAAATAGGAATTTTAACATATTTGTCTGAGGACATATGTTAGAATACATTGTTCATTTTGTTTTAAAGTATCTCACCAATCTACTAATAAAGACTATAATATAATGATTTTATAATTGTATTATGTTTTTATTTAATGTGTGATGCATCGTAAGAGATGAGACTGTGATACGTAAGAGGTGTACGAATGATATGTACCTACTCCAGCAATAATATTCATCACTGGTCTATATATTTATTTATTTTAATGTTTTTACGCCATTTTCACAACATCTCAGGTTGTATATGGCATGTCCATAACTGGTGAAGGAAGACCTCAGAATGAATCTGAGTAGAACATTCATCCTGCTGCAAGAAACTGGCAAGCTTTCTCTCATATTTTTTTCGAGCGAGCGGGACTCGAACTTGCGACCTTGGCGGTAAGAGGTAAGTGATCTTGAGTCGACGCCTTAAGCCACCCGGCCATGGATGATCCTCTTGTCTATATAAAATATAAATGTAAAGTGTTTGTTTATTATAGCGCTACCCATATTAAAATGGACAGCTACAATATGTTTATGATACACCTTTATGTTGTATACAGTTAATTCCCGAAAGCTATCATTGCCAGGCGTCAGTCTGTTAGACATTCTGTACCCGTCACTTTAAGTAGCTGCTGGGTGAGCAACCGGCCGCATCAGAAAAACAAGTGATTTTAATGAAATTGTAATTGCAACATGAAGCACAACAAATGATAAGTATGCTATTAAATCCATGTTGTAAACAAACACTAATGTAAGCAGATATACTTTTTCAAATGGGGATTATTTAACACCATAATCCACACATGACAGGTTACATATGGCATATCGAGTAGTATTTGTAGATGAAGACCGCAGAATGAATCTGAGTTGAACCACCGTCCTTCCACATGTTAACATTTCTCACATCAAGTTTTACGACCGAACAGGGCTCGAACCCACGACCTCAGCATTACGTAAACACATTAGCCCAAACGCTGACGGACACAAAACGATTACATTTTAGTGAACTATATACGAAGAGATAAACACGAAACATTAACAAGTATTAACGGAGTATTAACGGAGTATTAACAAGTCACTCACCAATCTTCGCCATTCTCCGTACAACTGTTTGTGAAATTGATATGCCCGTTAAATAATGTATTGGTTTCGTTTTATCAACAGTAATATTATTTTAACCTTCAGACATACTGATAAACATGGAATATTCATGAGTGCCACGTTAATACTAACGAACAATAAACTGTTAGTTATCAGATAACCGAGTATATATACTAAACCAAATTTAGTTTTTGCATAAAAATCATTCCTCTGTTGGCTTGCACATGTGGAATATGTACCGGTTGTAAGACTTCCGCCTGGTACCGGTTTGCATGTAGATTCTCATTATTCCCCACGACGAGGGTCTTAGTATGGAGTGAGATAGCAGCCGTGACCATCATGGAGCCCCCACCAAATCGATTTCTTTCCATGACGCACATGTCTGTATAATCTTCTTCCAAACGGCGATATACACGTGTTTTGTCATCGGATCTAGTTAGTTAAAATCGAGACCCGTCTGTTAGTCAAGTCTGCCCAATGGAAACGCAGGTGGTGCCTCGCCCATTAAAATCTGGTCTGGTGGTGTCGAGTGGCCAGGATAATGCCGACAAAGGGCCTTCGTGGTCTCAAGCCCGCTGCCTTTAGTCGGTTCCGGACAGTCTGTGCGCTTATCGGTCATTGGTGGGTCCCAAGTGTCCGACGAGCAGTGTATGTAGCCGTCAATTGTCGAATACGAAGGTTGGCCGTAGTAACACGACTTTTTGCCAGCGAGGTAGATCAGCAACACTTCCAGTATTTTGGTATTTCTGCCACAAACATCGGATTGTCCGTTATAAGTAAGGCTGTGCCGCTTAAAGCGCCCGCATTTGAAGTTTCGGGGTAAACATTACAGTTGATAATAACTTTTTATACGAACTTTATTGGTTTAGTTTATTGGAATCTAAACAACCATAGCGTACTTAAATTATAAAAAAGTGTTTATTTGTTATTTTGTTCTCAACTTTACAGCAACAGTGCTATTCCCGAGATGGATAAATAGCTGTGAATAGGGTACGGCATAACTTTCTAAATGTATAAATTAAACGATACAGTCAAATTTTATTACTGGAGATAGAACCAGTAATATGTAATAAAGCATTTTATTCTTTCTAAATGAATGCGGTCTCCAGTATGAAATGTTTTAAAAACGAATCATTTTGGAGTTTGCGATAATGCCGACAACATTTATGTCGACTACAAGTACGCTGATAATGGTTTCTGCTGACGGATGTATGGAGTTTTACGTCAAATCAATACAAATAATGTACAAAATAAGCAGACCAGGGAAGTTATAGGTGCCTGTAGAATGGACCTCCCAGCAAGCAGCATGCCGACGGCACGACCACGCTCTTCAAACGTCATACGATGCATAATTTTCACAGATTTTCTATTTTTCTATTTTGACTTCTTATTGGCTGGATTTTAAGCGAATGGCAACTTTGAGTTGTAACGAGGATTTGCTGCACGTGCACACTGTCCATTTTTTATCAATGGTCTGAGTGATCGTAATAACAATGGACATAATTTCTAGAATAAATTGTTCGCTCGACGGCTGTAATTATATTTTAAAAAAATCATGTCGATAAATTTAGTAACAAATAAAATATTAAAAAAAAATTAAGTAGATTCTTACCATTTTGTTAAGTGTATAATGTCGGCGGGTACAATTTCAAAATGTTTTAATCTATATTGAACACTACAGTCATTTATCACAATAGAGTATCTACTTGATATAGTTTTAGATAATGAATTTTTTTTTCAAATAATGTTTAATAATATTTATAATTAGCTATTTAAACAATGAAAGATATTGGATAGTGGCCAGATAGTTGTTTTAAAACATCGAATATATTCACAGTATATATAAACGGCTGTAAACATTTTTGTAAAAACAAATTTGGTCTATATATAGAAATAAATTATGAGAAATTTAATCTGAAATATAATTCGTTTGAAAAAGATTAAGTAAATAATCCTTCTGGCAATTTAATTGTGGTCTGATATATTTATTTAATGAGAGAAAATAATTAATAAAGCAAATTGAATAAAACTGTGTATTTTATCCTCGTATCTTTGAAGTGAGTGTAAAATAAAGCAATTATAAGTATTACCAACTGCAGGTCACGTGACAAACTTTTACGACCGTGAATACTATTATTAATTATTTCACATTTTAAACTAAATTTGAAAATGAAAGCAAATTTTTATTCTTTAATTTAAGGTAGTTCGCGGCGTTCCTATAGGGTATTTTGACATCTGACGTAATTTATCAAAAATCGGTACAATTGATCTATGAAGTCTCAGCTTTCGTTTAAGCTTTGTTTTATCTAACATAGTTATACAGAATATCATAAGCAGCGTCCCCTGTCGGTACGTTTTACGAACGATTTTCGCCGATTTTTTTCCTTATAAAATGGTCAATATTAACTGAAAATTGTTTTTTATAACATTATTAAATTACTTATTTTATTTCCTGTGAAAAGATTAAAAATTTTATGGAGATAAAACGCAATTTGTGTTACCTTTACATATAACCATTACACCGAGGTTGATTAAAAAGAGGGTTTAAAAACAACAAAATTTGAACATTTAAGCCTGATTGCGCAAAAAATGCTCTGGTACATGTTCTTGAATTTTACATATACTAAACATTATTCATTTTAGTACAATGTAAGTAAATAAAAAGAGGGGGTGTTTCATAAATTCGAATACAAACTAAAAATGAAACACTTAAAAATCACGACGTTTGCCTTCTATTTCGAACGACGTCGTATTTTACGTTAGTATGGCGTTCTCTCTCATTCAGCCGTGACTTTTCAAAATTCGTTGTTTTTAAACCCGCGTTTGTATCAACCCCTATATTATAATTAGATGTAAAGTTAACATGAATTGTATTTTATCTTCATGAAAGGTATACTCATTTCGCAGGAAATAAACTAAACCATCGTGAGCTAACAAACAATCGTGTAATAATGTTACTAAAACAGATTTTGAATTAATATCGATTTTTTTACAAGTAAAAAACGGCGAAAGTCGTCTTAAAAAAGTACTACCGGGATCAGGGGCCTCTTTCAACGAGAAACTGCGGTACTATATTAAATAAAACACAGTTTAAACAAAAGCTGAGACTTTAAAGATCAATTATACCGACTTTTGATAAAATACGCAAGATGTAAAAAAATTCAATAGGAACGCCGCGAACTACCTTAAGTCAGGCAAACAGGTTTAGCCACATCACATTAGCGATCAGTTCATTAAATAAAAAAGTTGAGTTTACTTTCATTTTCGTTATATCATTTTCCTATTGCTGGTCATTAAATCTATTTTTAGTTTTCCAGGTATGGCTCCAGGTAATGAATGACTAACACCCGGATATTGTGTTATGAAATATTTCTTACTGTGTTACACTGAAGTTTGACGGTTCAGTTTAATAGTTGACAAAATGTCTGTGGCTCAACAGGTGGATATCAAGATCAAATCGGAGAATGTTACAGAGTATAGGTAAGTTATATTGTTACGAATAGATGTGACAGGTATTTTATATGAAACAAATATAGGAGAAACATATAGACCAGAAACAAAAACAAAACTACTCGCAATTTCTCCTTGATGTATAAATATTGATTAAAGAAACATACATCGTATCTATCAAAGTACAGCTTCTAATTATTTAAATACAAGGTGAATAGTTTTAATAATGTTTTCTGTTATTCAGCCTCCTTGATGTATAAACATTGATTAAAGAAACATAAATCGTATCAGTCAAATAAAAAGAAGTCGCTGTAAATCTTGATCACGACGACACCAGCAGGGCCATGTCTCTGTCACTAAGCACGGCTTAAATAGATATCAAAATTATTCATAAAAATTGAAGCGTGCAAAAATGACATTGTGTATTGATTTCAGCATTATGTTAGGTGTCGTCATTTTATTGTGACCCACATGCTTGCGTTGTAATAACAATATTTTCTTTGTCTACTAATACTGCTACCATTATCTATAATTGGTGACATTTTCAAATATCTCCACATATTATTTTTAAGATTAAAACTGTATTTAATTTTTTTATTTACTTTCCATTTATTTTCAATTCCGATAGATCCTTGGAAAGAGGTGATCAGATTGCAGTTGAGGGAGAGATTTCCGGCATAGAATACTATCATCACGGTATTTTCCTTGGTCACAAAGAAGGTGTAGCAGATTTCGGAGGAAATGATAAAGCCGACGCCAAAGTACGAATTGTAGATATTCTCCAATTTACAGCATATGGGAAGCGACGACTCGTCAAAATATGTTATCCAAATGGTCAATGTCTTCCACCAGAAGTTGTCGCTGAAAATGCTGAGAAATTGGTTAAAAATCCTTCGCGTTGGGGTCCATACAATGCCATTAATAATAACTGTGAGCATTTTGCCACCAGATGTAAAACCGGAATAGCTGTCTCCTATCAAGTGATAGAAACCATTCGCAAATGTCTGCTAAACCCCATGGAGATGTTTAGATATGCTGTAGCATCAAGCGATATGTCTGGAAGTGGCTGCTCCGCTTCAAGTTAAACAATATGACCACTATACCTATTCTATCCACGTTTCGACTACATCTTATACATAACAAACCCTCTGAAATCTTAAAGAACGGGTTTAATGTATGCAACCACTTACAGAAACGTATTGAATATATAAAACATTTAATGACTTTTTCATGAATAAAAAAATATGAATTGTTATGGTGTAGATAAAAAATAAAAGAAGAGTATATAGATATACAAAACTACTGATCTAAGGAGCACAAATTTTGTTTCATACTCTTAAAAATATGGAACTACAAACAATATAGTTTTTGTTCATTGTACAATAAAACATGATAACTCTTTTGAAAATGATATTGTGATAAATATAAACACCAACATCAATGACAACATTTCATCACTATTTTAGTTATTCAAATAATTAATGTATCTGAACATTTCATTAATACCAATAAAATTATACAAATACATTGGAATAAACTACTATAAGTTTACTGAGTCGTGTGATAGTGTACTATAAATATAGATTTTGTTTTAACGAATCTCATAATTCTAATAAAGATTGCTTGATTGTAAATTTGTTTAATTTTATGTATTAAGTACCATGTGCATGCTCAAGGGCATATCGTATAATTCAATTACACATGAATGCGTGTCATGTCATGAAATCTATGAGCCCTGCTCCAGCGATGTGTAAAGTATCATCCGCGAAAAATATTACGTATTTTCAAAACAAGAAAATATGCTTTAAAACAACATTTCTACTTAGAAAAAATAAATACAATTAACAACATTTGTTTTTAATCAACTAATCTGATGGATTTACAATATAAAGCACAAAGCAACTACAGTCAAATCTGTGTTAGCGGTCACCTCTATTAAGCAGACACTTGCCTTAAACAGCCACCTTTTCTATTTCCTATTTCTATGCTTTCGTAACATGCTTACCTGTATAAGTCAATAACCTGTCTTAAAAGGTCACTTGCTCCTTCCCTTGACTGGCTGTTTAAGACAGGTTTAAGAAATCTCTATCATAGACAAACACTTACATGATAACACATAAGACCGCACGGCAAAAGAGGACAAAAATACATATATAAACATTTTGTTAACAGTAAACCGTATGAATATCCCAATCAAATTAACAATAGTATTTATAATGTCGGCGGGTGCATTTTCAAAATTGTTTAATCTTTAAAGAACGCTGCAATCATTCATCACAATAGATTATTTACTTGATATAGTTATAGATAATTGATAATGTTTCCTATAAGGTATAATTGTAGTTAGTTAACAAAGTTGTTGAAATGTAGCCAGATAATTGTTTTCAAACAGCAGATAAATGCATAGATTATCGGATAGTCAACCATGACGTTGTTAATGATTGTTAACTTAATACTGTTTATCTTATTCATGCCAACAATGATCACTCTCGCGATCAACTCAATTGAACTATATATATATATGTTTATGTGTATGTTTTTGTGTATTTCACGCTTGCATTGATTAATTGTACTGTGTATGATGATGAACTGTATATGCTTAAGTCGAAATAAAATATATGTTCTGTTCTGTTGTGTTCTGTAAAATAAACCACAAATATGTCGCGTATTTAGCAAAAACCGACTTCATGGTTCACCGTCAGTACATATGATTACCACATAAATGAACGAGTATATAGGAATGCAATACATCGGTTAGTTATAGCTATTTGTTTGTCTATGGTGACGCTGCACTGTTATGCCGATTTAGATAGAGTGTCACATGTGTATTTAAAGCACCAATTTCGATATAAAAGCCGCAAAATGACTCTGGGGCAGGTTCAATATAAAATTCTACACATAATTCAAGGCAGACGTTCGAGGGATAAAGCTTGCGGTACATGCACCCTAAATTGTATGCCAATACAATATATCTATGTTTATACACCTTCGGCAGGCTTGAAGTGGTTAACTATAATGGTCTCATTTTAGCACACTGTGAGGGATAAAGCTTGCAGTACATGCACCCTAAATTGTATGCCAATACAATATATCTATGTTTATACACCTTCGGCAGGTTTGAAGTGGTTAACTATAATGGTCTCATTTTAGCACACTGTACCAAAACTGACAGTTTTTGTTTTTTAAGGGACAGTATATCTGACAGTCTTTAGAATGCTAAATTCGAAAAATTTAAATAATTTTAGTTAATAACAATGGGCACCATCTTAAACAGTAGACTGACAACGAGTGACGTCATAATCCAGAAGTGAAGGAAGGTGAACAATTAAATGTATACTAATGACTGAGGAAATTACCAATTTGAAGCACATTAAAGAAAAATAAAGCACTAGGGATTATTGCGTTTGTTCATAATTGGAAGTGAACCTCCCTCACGCCCTGTATTATAGGCTACAGCAGTATTCTATATTCGATCAATACTAACAAAATAATTATATAGATTTAGCCGTTTCTATGTTTATTTTCTGAAGTCTGGCAAATTTTGTCTGAAATCATAAACGAAAATATATTAAGCTTAAATATTAAAGTCTTATGTTGAGTTGTCTACAATAATAAAAATTGTCTTGAGAATTAGAGCTGATTTCTTTGTGTCTGTAAAATGTTTCCCCCACATTATGCCATTTTAGTTTTAATTCAAATAAGTAATAAAAAAATATTCGCAATCATCATCCGTTTGAAGTAGATTACCCTCGATATCAAAATTCACAATTATTGGAATCATCATCTGTTTGAAGTAGATTACCCTCGATATCAAAATTCACAACTATTGGAATCATCATCCGTTTGAAGTAGATTACCCTTGATATTAGAATTCACAATTATTGGAATCATCATCCGTTTGAAGTAGATTACCCTCGATATCAAAATTCACAATTATTGGAATCATCATCTGTTTGAAGTAGATTACCCTTGATATTAGAATTCACAATTATTAGAATCATCATCCGTTTGAAGTAGATAACCCTCGATATCAGAATTCACAATTACTGGATTCATCCGTTTGAAGTAGATTACCTTCGATATCAGAATTCACAATTATTGGAATCATAATCCGTTTGTAGTAGATTACCCTCGATATCAGAATTCACAATTATTGGAATCATCATCGGTTTGAAGTAGATTACCCTCGATATCAAAATTCACAATTATTTGAAACATCATCTGTTTGAAGTAGATTACCCTCGATATCAAAATTCACAACTATTGGAATCATCATCCGTTTGAAGTAGATTTCCCTCGATATCAAAATTCACAATTATTTGAATCATCATCTGTTTGAAGTAGATTACCCTCGATATCAAAATTCACAACTATTGGAATGATCATCCGTCTGAAGTAGATTACCCTCGATATCAGAATTCACAATTATTGGAATCATCATCCGTTTGAAGACCACGCATTGACGGCGTAACTCTTAATAAAATACATTATTTCATTGATACATGTATACCATACTTTTAGTGAACTTAAAGGATGTACTATTATATTTATAAAGTATTTACATGTATGACGCAAATTAAGATCTTAAATAGCCATAATAAATAGCGGCTTCACATAAACATTTTATACTTCAATTTCAGTAAAGAAATAAACAATTCGTAAATAATTCAAAACCTTAACACCAATCTTATCTTTGCAAGATTGATATTTTTATTATTATTAATCTTTGGCAAAATAAGCTAGACTCATGTGTAGTGCCATATATACGACTAAATCTATATGTTTTGGAAAATTAAGAAACAAAACACAATAGCTTATCACAATATCCTGACAATAATATCATTCAGGTTTCAAATTTAGATATATATTGTCATAGTAACCAATTGTTTGAATATCGAACTAAGACATTTATTTTGCAAATCATTTGATCGCAATGTTTTAAATTAACAAGAATCATCCTGGGATTGTTTCATGTCACTTACACTCCTCGTTAGGTAAATATTGCTAAGTCTAATATGTCTTCTTTATCTATACACTTTTTTCAATCTATTTTGTGAACAGTTTCATCTGATCGCAGTAGAGCGTGGTTGTTAATAGTTCTGGTCCTTTGTTTCGTGAACTTTGTTTAGTGTTGTTATTCATTTCTTGGAATTAACGTGCTTATGCAGTTTCTTCTCCGAATTTATTTTAAAGTGTTTTTTTACCATTTCAACATTTTCAGGTTATATTTGGCATATTCAGTTTTATAGGTGGAGAAAGATCTGAAAATGAATCTGAGTATATCCATCGTCCTTCCACAAGTAACTGGCAACTTTTCCCACGTATGATTTTTGGAGGAGCGTGACTCGGGTCTACAATATTCGCGGTGAGTAGTAAGTGATCTTGAGACTGCCCCTGAACCACTCGGCCTCTTCGGAAATAAAATACTGCTTAAGCAGCAATGTGTTGCTTATTTTCAGTTTATATTTGCAATCATTACTTTCAGATGTTGCCTTTATCAAATATTGTATATTCCCCGACCCGTTCGTTAAGTAAGTATATAACATTATGGATCGCATTTTATCACAAGTTTCCATTTGATATATGAACTACACAGTTGCGCCCAATTTTTGTCACGGTAGCACGATTATTCAAAGTTGTTCATAGTGGCTGTGATTTCTTGGTGCAGATGAGTAAAGCAAAAGCTGCCATAGCAAATACTGCAAAAAGACACCAATGGCGGTAAAAAGTGACTTTTGTAGGATTTCAACTGATGCATGTACTTATGAACATTTGAGGACTTTTTTAAAAACAATCTTAAAGTGTGATGTCTTTAAACAAATAAACAAACTACCTGGTCCATCTACCAGTTATTAAGGATTTTTGTGTCGATACTTTCCTGCTCTGGATAAAAAGTACTTTTAAAAGATTCTATTCTATCTTTTTACTGCAGAAATCTTAGACCTTATTTTATATAGAACAAAATGTTTAGTGAGACCTGTAAGAGCTATACAGTTCTCATAACTTAAACAGGATGACACATGCATACTGACTTGCCATCAACAAAGAATAAAGTAACTGACATACAAGATAAAATTGAGGCAAAAAATGAAATAGGTTCCAAGCTGCTTTGAAAACGTGAATTAGAGAATTACAACAGTATTAATTAACAAACAGACAGTTGCCTATCAAGAGAGCTAATAAACAACATTACCACCGCACACGTCCTATAAGAATAATAAGCGTATTCTATTTTTAACAACACAACATGAGTTCCATTGTTCCAAGGAACTACAAATATAAAACAAAATTGAGTCAGAGTACAACACAACTTTTCATAACAGCAACATAGTGCAACATAGTGCAATTACTCAGGTAAAAATGCCACGCATGTTAAACGTACATTAAACCTATGTTAAACGTACGTGCCAAAACATATGTTTACATATAAATAGTACCACATGCGTTTAACATACGTTTCTGGACATACGTTTAACGTATGTTAAACATATGTTTAACGTTCGGTCAAAACATATGTTTTCATATGAATAGTACCACGCATGTTAAACATATGTTTAACGTACGTTAGAATACGAACGTTTTTCATATGAATAGTACCACGCATGTTAAACATATGTTTAACGTACGTTTAACATATGTTAGAATACGTACGTTTTTCATATAAATAGTACCACGCATGTTAAATATTTGTATAACATACATTACAATACGTACATTTTTCATATAAATAGTACCACACATGTTAACTATAACATATGTTTAACATACGTTAGAATACATACTTTTTCATATAAAAAGTACCAAGCATGTTAAACATATTGTTAATGTAAGTTTAACATATGTTAGAGTACATACGCTTTTCATATAAATAGTACCACGCATGTTAAACATATGTATGTAATGTGTATTTAATAAACAGTTGAATAAGTATGTTTAAATTATATATAAAATGTATGAAAGTTAAAAGTAGATTTGGTGTTTGTTTATCTATTTTAAGTGTTTTTTGTTAAAATTAGAAAATGACGCACCATTGGCCCTAGTTGGGCAGCTGATAGAGTGCATACTATCCTGTACACAGGTAAAAATGCCACGCATGTTAAACATATTAACGTACGTGCCAAAACATACGTTTACATATAAATAGTACCACTGGCGTTTAACATTGGTTTCTTGCCATACGTTTAACATATGTTAAACATATGTTTAACGTACGTGCCAAAACATATGTTTACATATAAATAGTACCACGTGCGTTTAACATACGTTTCTGGCCATACGTTTAACATACGTTACAATACGTATGTTATTCATATAAATAGTACCACGCATGTCAAACGTATGTTTCCCGTGCGTTTAACATATGTACCAATACGTACGTTTTTCATGAAAATAGTACCACGCATGTTTAACCCTTTACTTCATAAAGACGCCTTTCGACACCTCTAATATTGAAAGCATTAATTCACCATGTATCAGCAATGGGTGAATTATGTTTTTATTAACTGACAGAGTGGAAAACAGTGCAGGAAGTGTTCAGATTGCTCGTTACGAGCAATCTGAACTCTTCCTGCACTGTTTTCAAAGGCCTTCTGTGATTGGTGCGGGAAAACGTGTATCTATGGAGTAAAGGGTTAACATACATTTGAGTACATATTTTTTTCTTGGAAATAGTACCACGCACGTTTAACATATGTTTAAATATGTATGTTTTTCATGAAAATATTACTATGTATGTTTGACATAGGTTCTAACGTATGCTTTAAAAATATGTTAAACATATGAAAACTCATTTTAAACATTAGATCAATCGGTAACTTTAACAAACTTGAGAAGCTTGATGTAAGAATGCTTGAAGCGTTCATACTTATTTGGGTGAAAATCTCCCCAGCGGTATCAGAGATGTCATTTATAGAAATTGTTGACAGACAGATGGACAAAAAGTGATTAAAATTATAGCTCATTTAAAGCCTTTGGCAAGGTGAGCTTATAAGGCATAAAATGCCATACAAACAAATCATGAAAAAGGTATGACACTAACTTAATATTTCAAAAATATTACAAATCTATACAATCTATTTGTACATCTATCTGATGTATTCATTTATTTTTTACTTCCCTCCATGAATCCTTTTAAAATTTGTTTAAAAGTTAAAAACTATCAAATAAATCTGTTAATCATTGTACTCAATGGGACAGACATCATAATTCATTATTTTGTAGACACTGTGTCTTTCATTGCATGCTCTAGACAAAAACTACCATAGATAGCAAAGGTGAAAGACTGAAAGACAAATAAAATAATATGACTGACACCTCAAGAGCTTTCGGCTCATGAGAGTGAATAATAATGAACAATGAAATAAATCTAAGCACATTTATATCAATCATGATGAGAAAAGCAGATTTCTTTCATTGATGGTTCACTTTTACATACTGGATTCTTAAATCAGTCACAGTAATTGTTGTCTTCCAACAGGAGCGTCACAATGTTGTTAGTCTGCATTTTCCGTTTTGTAAATACTTCCTTCTCATAACATATGTAGCAAATAATCTGTAAACTTCATTTAATTTCTCCATTATCATAGCAATATCAGTCAGGACAACAGCACATTTTCCGAAAAAAAGTTCATGTGTATGACTGACATCTCATCGGCATGTAATTTTGAACTTCAGTGTATGATTTTGTCACTTGTTGTATTCAGGTTTTAGGGATATAACTGTACCATCTACTTTTCTTCCAACTAAGCTATATTATTCCATGTCTCACTTCTCGGCAATGTTCCATACCAGTTTGTCACTGGAAAATAAATAATTATGCATGTATACACATTACATATAATATATACAAGAAGCCCATGGGCTTTAACGGTCACCTGATTATCCAAAAAACATTCGCATAAGTGTATTCAGTCGTAAGAAATAATGTTTTTTGTCAATTTCTCATAAATAAAGATTTAGTAAAGTAGGCCCCGCCCCCAGAGCCAAACCGTGAGACCCAGGGGCATGAAATTCACAAATTTTATCAAACACTTATAGTCGTCAATAATCATGCTCACAATTTGTTTCAGAGTGCTTCCTATAATAGTAAGAAGATTCTTAAAGTCTACCTTGAATTTGACTCATTGGCCCCGCCCCTAAGACCTCATGGGGGTGGGGACCATGAAATACACATAGGTATTCACCGTCATGTCAGCAACAACAAATCACACCAAAATACATTCACATAAGTCTATTCAGTCATAAGAAATAAGGCTTTTTGTTATTTTCTCTTCTGTACCTATCATCATTTTTCATGAAAATATAAAAAAGGAAACTAAAATTATTATATGGAAATCAAATGTATGAATGAACAAGGGGCCCAAGAGAGCCTGAATTGCTCTACTTGCAACAAATGGACAGATGTACATTTCAGAGACAATGTTTTTTGTAAGTTTTGTTTCAACAAATCTTTTGGGAGACAACCATACAATGCTACACATAAAGCATTTAAGCCTCGAGCTTTCAGAGAAAATGTATTTTAAAATTTCGCTTAAAATGTGCCTATATAAGCCTTGTTGTGGGGGCATTTGTGGTCGAATAATGCTGGTTCAAGACCTTGTCTAAGATCTTGTGGTAATATAACAGTTAAACTGCTGTGCAAGTTTTGTTAAGATTCAATGAAAAATGAAGGTGCTATCGCGTCTACAACATTTTCCCTATAGATGTAAAACAGTGACCCCTGTGGCAGACTCAAATTTGACTCCAACTGACTTAAACAAATCTTTTAGGGAACATCGATTCAATGCTATATGTAAAATATATATGGTCTAAGCCTAAATGAAGGTGCTATCATGTCTAAAAGAAAAAGGTTAATGGACAACAGAAAATTTATCAGGACATAAGCCCTGTTGGCCTTTGATCAGTAGAAACCAGGTTTTCAAAATGTTTCAAACAATAAGTACTAAATTAAGAAGTAGCAGTATCCAACTTGTAAGTGCCACCGGCAAGAAACAAGCGGCAATGGCGCAAGTTTTGGGTAAAGTACAATAGGGGTGGTCCAAGTGGCCTCTGTCATGGAATTTTTTTTTAAATTTAGATTGCAGGGGATGGCTATAAGCCATTCTGAGCTATATTCCAATCTTAAATTATGAATGAGTTTTCACTGTTTTTTTACATGAAACATCAGCAAGGTCTGAAATATAACTTCTGAAATATGGCATACACAAAACAAGACGCATTGGCGATTTGAAATATATATGGGACATCATGTAGTAGATTGTAATCCCCCCCTCCCCCAATAAACCCGGAGAACCCGATAAATGATTGACAACATGTGACAACAGACAAAGCGTTCCATTTTGAAGTGTCCATCTAGCAAAAGGGACACATCTCAGACACTGATTATCTGATTTGCCTAGTTAAAGATATCAGTTTGATATATCACTCAGTTAACTTACAGTCCTAGCTTAGGTAAACATCATGCAAAAATATTGACTTCTACCAGTTCTTAAATTGAACAAATGATTAACAATAAATTAAATACCTATCTATCCAGATGATATATCTCGAGGTTTTGAATAAAATGGAAAGATTTAAGATGGAAATTTATTATTGAATTCAATACTGTTTTTCATTTATAATACCAGGAATATTAATCAATACGATAATTTTCCCTACCTTTTTCAAAGACATTGTCACTGGTGAGGCATACAGATTTTGGACCATTACAGCTAGATTACCAGGTCCATATAGAATTTGGAGGTCTTTTAAGATCTCTTCCTTTGTAAAACGCCTCCAGTTCTAGTATAAGCTGTTAAAGCTGAAACAACGGATAATTTGTATACTACATGTATTAGCAAATTGTACACTTTATATGACTGTTTACAGTTGATAATAACTTATTAAGCATTCAATCTAGAGAATAGTTTACAAACATTTTAAGACAGTATACCAGGAAAATCACAAAAATTAAATCGAGGCTAAATGAATATAGTAAAGCAGTGTTTTATCCAGCTCCAATTTTTGGGGGTCATTGATGACCCACTGACTAAAAATCTGGGGGTCATCATTGACTAGTTTTAAACTTAATCAACTTGAATAAATAGAGGTGAAAATGACATATTTTACTTCAACAGTTTTACTTCCTATTTCACACTACAGTCAAACCTGTCTTAAGCAGCCAGCCAAGGGAAAGGGCCAAATTGGCCGCTTTAGACAGGTAGCTGCCTACTACAGGGTCATCAATTTTCACCCAGATTAGCAAAGTATTTTTGTATATTGGCACAATTTCACAACCTCAACACGTTCATCCAAAGTCAAACACTTCCGTTTTGGTGGCATTGCTAACACGCTGACAATCAAAACGTTTATGATTTAAGTCACAATAAATCATTTCCAAATTTTATATTTTCCACAATTAGCGCTTTTTACAAGTGTGAACTTAATGAGTTAATTCCTTGTCGTTCGTTAAAAGCACGAACAAACTGCCATTCTAATTATCGTCTCAAAAACGTTAGCTTCTTTAGTCTTTTTATATGCCGACTTTTTCACAGTTAACGTGTTTACACAAAACACTTTGATCTGACGCGAGCTAAAAATAGAGATGTGAAAATTATCACACACTACACTCGTGTTTGAGTCGGAAAAATTGCCATTTAATGTAGAACACAATAACAGCTTTGTTTGGTTTGAGTCAGAAAAATGGCGATTATGTAGACCACAATAACAGCTTTGTTTGGTTTGTTTACGTCCAATTAAGAAAGTTTAAACTAAAAGAAACTTATTTTAAATTAAAGATTTATTATAATTATTTGATTTATTTGGTTTTTAGTACTTTAATTAAATATTAATTCTGTGGCCGTAATGAAATTTTTATATGCCCAAATCGATATTTTACGGTTAAATTTGTTCATTTGGTGGCCGTTTTAGGAGGTTTTTAATGCATTTGGGACCAAAAATGTTGGCCGCTGGCCGCGTCGACCAGGTGACCGCCTATTGCAGTTAAATTATATAGTAAATTTCGACGGGAGGGTCTGAATCTGGCCGCTTAAAGCAGGTGGCTGCTTATAACAGGTGACCGTTAGTACAGGTTTGACTGTAATTTTAAAATCAAAATTCAAACTGAAATTAACAACTTCAAAACACTTTAAATTCCAAACAAATGTTTCACTTCTGGCCCAACAAGTTACATCACCTGAAACTAGTTGTCTTTTCCTTCCCAACGACAGCTTTTATGATCATGGCCACCGGGTCATCAATTTTTCAAATGTTATGGCCTCAGCTTGATCACCATGGCCCCTACTATTTATAATGAAAAACACTAAAATCATTTCATCTTATATTTCAGCTGAGCTTCATGTTTACCATTACTAAGCATTATACTCTTTGGAAAACAAAACTTTGTTGTTTTCTTTTTCCCAAAACCATTTCTCTTCTGGTTCATAGCTAGACTCATTTTAGAGTAATGTTACCTTAATATTATAACATTTTAATGGTAACTTAACAAAAATAAGTTTTTCAAAATAAATATAATTTTCTAAAAGTTTATTTTCTTTTTTCCATAAACTTTTAAACGTCCGTTAAAGAAATATAAACGGCGTAAAAACATGGACCGGCCTATGTTTAAACTGGTATTAAAATGTTGCCCATGCACGTCTCAATACCTTATAGAAAACAAAATAAAAAGGTTTTCAGATAGAGTAACGTCCGTACATTTCAAACAACTTTCTAGAATAGTTTCATGATTTCCACATTTTATCTTTATATACAAACAACTTAAAACTGGGTATATATCAGTGCTATTGTTGCAGCATATGTTTGTTTTCACAGATGTTGTCTTCAAACTATAATATTGCTTCGTGGAAAATTACAGTGCTCTAGATAAGCTTTTATTTCAGGGGGTCCTTCACCCCTTGATTTTTAATTCAATGCTGATTTTTTCAAATTGAATGCTGAAAAATTAAAAAATATATCTGGTCGCATAACTGTATTTTATATCAAAACTTGTACTTGTAACTTACTTCAAATGGCTAAGGGTATCCAAAGGGTATGTATCCATGTAACTGTGACTGATTTAAAATTTTATTTATTTCAGATCCTTCTATCTTGAACAATGATCTGAATCTTGTAAAAATGTGTATGCACTTCCTGTGCTAATAAGTTTTAAACAGTAACTGTGCACTACCTGTGCCACATAAAGAACTTGAACTTTGAACAGTAAACTAAAATGTTATTTGCTTAAGTGCATGATTTCTTAGCCTTCTTGGGCCTTGGCTTATAAGCTTGACACAATCTACCCTTCCTTCGTTTCTTCTTGGTAATCCAAAGATGTACAGCTTTCACAGGGTCATAGTTTAACAAATCTGCACTATTCATTTGAATGTTCAAAAGGTATTGTAGATTTTCAGCTTTTAGTGAGCATCTGTATTTAGATTTGATTCTATTCTGTGCACTAAAACTACGTTCACATTCCACACTAGTGACAGATATGCATAAGGCTATATTGCAAAGCTTTGAAAATTCTGGCATCATGTTACCATGTAACTTAATTACTCTCTTACAAAGTATTTGTGTTGTTAGATCTTTGTATGATCCAGATATCATACCTTTTAGAATTGGCCATTCTTTCTCCAGCTTTTGTTCATCTATCAACTTATCCACTATTTTCTTATCTTCTGCAGTGCCTTCTTCTAGATTTCCATAAACTACTGCCACCTCTTTTTCACTGTATAATGACCCTAAAGCTGTGAGGGCAGCCCCACTTACCTCATCAGTAACTGTATTAACAACACTGGGTTCCAACAGAAGACTAAAGTCTTTAAATATTTCACTGTCTTCTTTCTTAAATCTACTCTCAATATTCTTTCTGAGGTTAGAAATATAGGTTGTTTTTAAGCTAGATAGTTCTGATTCAATGTTGACAGAATATCTTTTGAGTTTTTCCCCTTCTAGAAAGGCATGTTGGGTTCCATCTTCTTCTTTGATCTCTAGACAGTCTCTCATAGATTTCTCAGCATCACCATGTGTTGTTTCTAATGATTTTAACTTTGACAAAGTTCCTTCCATAAATGGCTGTATCTCACTGAAAACTAAGTCTCTTTTCTGCAGTTCCTTCGAAAGTATGGCCAAAACTTCATGTACATCTAGCATGAAGGAAACAAGCAGTACAGTTTTGTATTCCGAGAAGTACTTTAAAAGTCCTTTAGCTGCTGCTTGTGACTTATCTTCAGTAAAGTGGGCCAATGTAGCAATCACAGAGCTGTAACTTTGAAACACAGCTTCCACAGCATTCTTTAGCCCTAACCATCTCACACTGTGTGGCTCCTTAACTGTGAGTTCAGGTTCACCAAATATCTTTTGAACTTCCTTTAGCTTCTCAACACGATTACTTGACCCACTCATGAAGTAGTAGAGTGAATTAAAGTTAGTTCTGAATTTCTTGAGCACTTCTAACTTCTTGATAGAGTCACTAACAGCCAGGTTTAACCGATGTGCTATGCAGTGGGTCTGTACTGAGAAGGGTGAATACTTGGATTTCATCTGCACACCCACTCCAGTATGTTTTCCAGTCATTGTTGAGGCCCCATCGGTAGCAAGAGATACCATTTTTGTTAGATCAAGTCCAAGCTCTGTGAAACATTCTACAAGGTGGGTGACAATAGTATGAGCTTTTCCATTTACAACTGCTACATTAGCAAGGAACCTGGTGACCGCTTCACCGTTTTTAACGTATCGAACACAAATCGCAAGGTGTTTATGAATTGACAGGTCTGTGCTTTCATCTATCATCACAGCGTAAGTTTCAGACTGTTTAATTTCTTCTACAAGATCTCTTTCAAGAACACTAGAAATACAAGATTGTATTTCATTGACAGTAGCATAGCTTAAGTTCTTGTATTTGATATGCGCTCCATTAATATTCTGCAAATCAATCAAACTATTGATTTTATCAGAAGGAAGCTCTTCTTTACAGGCATAGAACACAGTTTTGAACAATTTAATATCATCATCAGTTACTACCTGTGGTTCTTTTACATCTTCAGTTTCATATTGATCACATGTGTTAATCTGCTGAGTTTTTTTGTCATTTAACAGTTCTCTTTCAGCCTGTTTATGCTCTGCCGATTTATTATGCCTTTCCACACTGTTTCGTTGGAAGTTATGAGAACCTTCTCCTGCCCATGGTGAACACACTTTTTTCTCTATACATGATTTACATTTCAAGGTTTTCTCAGTTCCCTCATTGTTTACGATTAGCCAAGGGAAACTTCGTAACCAGGAATTTACCGTTTTTTCCGAGACAACGCTGGCAGTGTGTTTCTTTTTTTTGGTTTCTTGCGAACTTTCCATGACTGAATCGATGATTTCTTCGATGATTTGTTTTGAAAATATATTACCCTCGTTGGGATTTTCTCTGCGAGGAAAAAACGAAAACAATGACGGGGTATCCGCCGCAGAATCCTTTTTAAGTCGCCCAGATTTAACTGTCTTCTTTTTGGACGCCATTTTTAACATAGAACGGGTCATGTGTCAAACGCAGAAAAGTCTAAAGAGCGGATTTAGGGCTGCAACGATTCAGGTAACTTTCGCTTTGGATATTACCCTCTCGATTAACGAATATTCGATTGGAATATATAATTAAAGTATAAAAGACATTTTCTCGACGTATCTCACTGTTTATATCTTTTTAAGCGTTAAACTGACCGGGAATACCGGTGCATTCATCCCCTTATAATATATTGCGTCATATTATCGATGGTCAATGAAAATTATTACATTTTGCCTCGTAGTAGATTTCCAAATAAGGAAATATTTACTACGGCTTCAAGAAAGAGCGGCAAATAAATGTCACGTGAAAATGTCACATGGTGTTATTTCACGCATCCATTGGACGAAGTTCTCTTCTATTAACTGTCTCGCGAGATTACAAGTTAGGAAAAAATGTACACTGATCACGTGGTCAACATACTCTAGTATTTGAGTGAGTTATTTATAGAAAGGTACTGTGTTTATGTTTCATTCTTTCTCACTCAATGTACGATGCATTAAATTCCTTATGATTGTTAGACTTACAACAGCGTGAATCGTTGCACTCCTATGGATTACGCATTGAATCGGAAATCAATACGGGATCGCGATTTTGAAATGCGTCACGATACGCAGTTTTAAATTTTAATGCGTTTTTTTTAAAAATCAATGCGTGATAACGCAGTACGCACGCTTATCTAGAGCTCTGAAATTATGTATGTGATCATAATCGTCTATGCGATTGCATAAATATAGTGTTAATAACCAATTTGAGTGTTTACATAACTTAGTAGAACCGCTTGACCAGGGTTTCCCTGAATCAGACCATGTGATCTGCTGAAACAGCTAACATTGTAAAACTAACTCTGAAACCGGCTTGCCGAAACAAATATGCGTAATTTGAATTTCTGTATTTTTAAGGTTGTGTCATAGTGTATGCACTGAACAAGTTTGATTGCGTCAAATGAGATTTAATTGCGTCAAAAACACAACAAACACGCTCTGGAGAAAACACTGTATATTCTCTATATATATTATGATAAAACACTATCTCTTATGGTTTAATATACTTGTATTATTAAGAAATTATGTAAAATTGTACCGAAATGACAATATTTTCAAATTTTATGCCGCGGAAAAAAATCTCCTTTATTTCCATCCAATCCCCCTCATTACAAAACCCAATCTCTCTCATTGTTTTCCAAAAAGGTTGACATGTATATATCAGGCTAACCTGAATCATACCATGTGATCTCTCAACACTGCTAGCAGTGTAAAAATAATAACTCTGAAACCCACTTGCCAAAACAAATCTGTGTAGTTTGAATTTCTGTATTTTTAAGGTTGCGTCATAGTGGACACAATGAACAAACTTGATTGCGACAAATGAGATTCAATTGCGTCACAAACACAAGAAACGCGCTCTGGAGAAAACACTGATAAAGAATAAAAATCTTTTGACATAGCCTTTAAGTCTAGTGATCGAGGTAATAAGCAGGACTGTGGTCTACTGAAGTTTCACAACAATCCGTTCAGTGGCTAAATATATTCTGGCTGTCTAAATTAACATTTGTTTATTCAATGTTTTCTAGATAGTGAGACAAAATTTAATCTGAAATCTTTTGTTTTATTTACTTGCTTAATGTCCCGTGGTTCCTCCCTTGACACCAGATATGTCTTTAAGAAGTGTCCTACCTTTATTATTTACTATATATTGTATAGCTATCCAAACGCTATATCAAGATAGGGCCTGTGTCACTGACTGGAAAATTGCCTGTGCATGGTCCCAGTTCAATATATCAATTAGATGGCAAGAAATTCTTTACATTGTCTCCAGTTTAAATATTTAAAAAATAGTCACCATACAATTAACATAAGAACATGTTCTAAAAATAATATTGCAAACTAAAATTATAATTATTGAACATACAAAGTAACAGTGGGTGGGGTAAGGTTTATGGTTTAAAATGAAAATATTTCCAGTTCCGAAAGTTGCATAGTGTACTGATGTAAATCTATAACTACATTGATATACATAAACATAATACTAACCGCTAAATATCATTAAAAAACGATGAGTATTATTAAATTTGCCAGATTATAAACTCATAAAATTTGTTCTCTGTGCGTTCACAACAAGGGAAGTAACTCTAGCACACAAATCAATTTTCGTCCTAAAGATGTTCACCCACTTTTTTTTTAGAAAAAACAAATATTGTTGTAGTAAAAATAATAGAAACTATATATGAAAACTTTACATATGATTAACATTTAATTTTAAAAATATCTATACATTCTTGTACTTACCTTGTTTTTCTTTAAAGGCGAGTGATCTTTGTTCAAATGTTCAGATTTTACAGTTTTACATATTTAGCTGTTTTATGGTTTATTTAGTCTGAGTAAGCCAGTGCCGACCTTTACCTTGAAAAATACCAGGAAACAGAAAACATCGAGGTTGACTGACAATATTTAATCTGTGGAACCATATAGGCATATCTCTGACAAAAGTAATTAATGGATTCAAATAAACATTTTATTGCATAATGTGTGTTAGTGAACCGATGTAAATACACGTTTGGTAGAGGTGAAAATGGGATAGTGCAAAACCGAAAGTACAACCTTGTATAGAAGTCACTGTGCCATGATAATCAGGTAGATCTACTGTTTATTTTTTTAATTCTTAATTATTTTTTTAATAAAGATTTTTACAATTTTGGTTAATTAATTATTTTTATGTATTGATTGATATGCAAAAGTTTATAGAAGTAGGTAATACTTGACTTTTAGATATATTCTTTAATTCATATGATCTTCATTGAGGCCCTCTATTTCACAAAAGGAAATAAAAGATGCCATTATATTTGACAGCTTCACAATAAAACAGATCGAGTTATATATATAAAATTAAGAATATTTTATACTTTATTTCAGTTGTGAAGCTGTTTCAACAGTTACATTCGAGTATGCCAACAATGTGAAGTATGAAGAGGAGGACTAATGAATATTGGACATGATACAACACTCCATTAATTTGAAACTACCTAGATGGTGTCTACTTGGATGATTATTATATTGTGGCTATACTACAGAAGAAAACAATAAAATATTGGGAAAATATTGCCAGTTCCTTTTATATCTCATGTCAGCTGTGATAATTTATCAGTTATACATGTAAATGAATTAAATCATTTGGATTAAACATATGTATGACACACATATGTTTACATATGGTTTTGTTAAGATATATGAATAATATGCAACATGAATTTTTTTTAAATTAGCCTCTGCCTGTTGTAGTGTTATTCCCTAAAACAATATGTCCTAAGTGATGTTGGAGATTTTAGCGCAATAATTATATAGGATTTTTCACATATTTTAAATGTATGAATCGAAACACATATGACAAACGTATGTTTCACATGCGTTTAACATATGTTGATGTAAACGTATGTTTTACTATGTTTTTGATTGTCAGACATGTATTTATGATTCCTGTACTTAAATTGGACCCTGCCACTGGCTCTGCTAGTGATATTTCCAAAAATAGTGAGTGCCATGTGCTGTGGAGCATTTTAGCGCAATAATTATATATTCACTTTAACGTATGTTAAACATATGAATTGAATCACGTATGTCAAACGTACGTTAAACATGCGTTTAACATATTTTTTTGTAAACGTATGTTTAACGTGCGTTTCTGATTATCATATGTTTCTTTACGTATGTTAAACGTATGTTTTGAAACATATGTTAACCAAAACGCATGTAAAACATACGTTAAACGTATGTTTAACATGTGTTCGACAAAACATATGCTAAACATGCGTGGCATTTTTACCTGTGTATAGAGGATAGTGGCAGTAAGACAATACCATATGACATGAAATTGCGGTATACATGGTCTAAATGTGTGAATTACATACGTGCATGAACTAGTTTATGGTACAAACTGTATTTATCAAAGGCTTTACTTATACATGATGCCATGCTTTGCTTATACATGACACCAGGCTTTACTTATACATGACGCCAGGCTTTACTTATACATGACGCGATGCTTTACTAATACATGACACCAGGCTTTATTTATACATGCCACCAGGCTTTACTTATAAATGATGCGAGGCTTTACTTATACATGACGCCAGGTTTTATGTAAACATGACGCCATGCTTTACTAATACTTGACAGAAGGCTTTATTTATACATGCCACCAGGTTTTACTTATACCTGACGCCAGGATTTACTTATACATGACGCCAGGCTTTACTTATACATGATGCGAGGCTTATACATGACGCCATGATTTACTAATACATGACACCAGGCTTTACTTATACATGACGCGAGGCTTATACATGATGCCATGGTTTACTAATACATGACACCAGGATTTATTTATACATGCCATCAGGCTTTACTTATACATGACGCGAGGCTTTACTTTTACATGACGCCATGTTTTACTTATACATGACGCCAGACTTTACTTATACATGGCGCCAGGCTTTACTTATACATGGCGCCAGGCTTTACTTACATGACGCCAGACTTTACTTATACATGGCGTCAGGCTTTACTTATACATGACGCCATGCTTCACTTATACATGCCACCAGGCTTTACTTATACATGACGCCAGACTTTACTTATACATGGCGCCAGGCTTTACTTTTACATGACGCCAGACTTTACTTATACATGGCATCAGGCTTTACTTTTACATGACACCAGGCTTTACTTATACATGACGGAAGGCTTTACCTTTACACGACACTAGGCTTTACTTATACATGACGTCATGCTTTACTTATACATGATGCCATGCTTTACTTAAACATGACGCCAGACTTTAGTAATACATGACACCAGGCTTTATTTATACATGCCATCAGGCTTTACTTTTACATGACACCAGGCTTTATTTATACATGACGCCAGGCTTTACCTTTACATGACACCAGGCTTTACTTATACATGACACCAGGCTTTATTTATAAATGACACCAGGCTTGACTTATACATGCCACCAGGCTTTACTTTTACATGACACCAGGCTTTATTTATACATGACGCCAGGCTTTACCTTTACATGACACCAGGCTTTACTTATACATGACACCAGGCTTTATTTATAAATGACACCAGGCTTGACTTATACATGCCACCAGGCTTTACTTTTACATGACACCAGGCTATACTTATACATGACGTCAGGCTTTACTTATACATGACGCCAGGCTTTACTTATACATGACGCCAGACTTTACTAATACATGACACCAGGCTTTATTTAAACATGACGCCAGGCTTTACCTTTACATGACACCAGGCTTAACTTATACATGACACCAGGCTTTATTTAAACATGACGCGAGGCTTTACTTATACATGCCACCGGGCTTTCGTTTTACATGCCACCAGGCTTTATTTCAACATGACACCAGGCTTTACTTATACATGCCACCAGGCTTTACTTTTACATGACACCAGACTTTACTTATACATGACGGAAGGCTTTACTTTTACATGACACCAGGCTTTACTTTTACATGACACCAGGCTTTACTTATACACGACGCCATGCTTTACTTATACATGACACCAGACTTTACTTATACATGACGGAAGGCTTTACTTTTACATGACACCAGGCTTTACTTTTACATGACACCAGGCTTTACTTATACACGACGCCATGCTTTACTTATACATGACGCCAGTCTTTACTAATACATGACACCAGGCTTTATTTAAACATGACGCCAGGCTTTACCTTTACATGACACCAGGCTTTACTTATACATGACACCAGGCTTTATTTATACATGACGCCAGGCTTTACTTATACATGCCACCAGGTTTTACTTATACATGACGCCAGGCTTTACTTATACATGCCACCAGGCTTTACTTATACATGACACCAGGCTTTACTTATACATGAAGGAAGGCTTTACTTTTACATGACACCAGGCTTTACTTATACATGACGCCAGACTTTACTAATACATGACACCAGGCTTTATTTATACATGACGCCAGGCTTTACCTTTACATGACGCCAGACTTTACTTATACATGACACCAGGCTTTATTTATACATGACGCCAGGCTTTACTTATACATGCCACCATGCTTTACTTTTACATGGCACCAGGCTTTACTTATACATGCCACCAGGCTTTATTTATACATGACGGCAGGGTTTACCTTTACATGATACCAGGCTTTACTTATACATGACACCAGGCTTTACTTATACATGACGCCAGGCTTTACTTATACATGACGCCAGACTTTACTAATACATGACACCAGACTTTATTTATACATGACGCCAGGCTTTACCTTTACATAACACCAGGCTTTACTTATACAAGACGCCATGTTATACTTATACATGACGCCAGGCTTTACTTATACATGACGCCAGGCTTTACTTATACTTGACGCCATGCTTTACTTTTACATGACACCAGGCTTTACTTATACATGACGCCATGCTTTTCTTATACATGACGCCAGTCTTTACTTATACATAAAGCCAGGCTTTATTTATACATGACACCAGGCTTTACTTATACATGCCACCAGGCTTTACTTTTACATGGCACCAGGCTTTACTTATACTTGCCACCAGGCTTTACTTTTACATGGCACCAGGCTTTACTTATACTTGCCACCAGGCTTTACTTTTACATGACACCAGGCTTTACTTATACTTGACGCCATGCTTTACTTTTACATGACACCAGGCTTTACTTATACATGACGCCATGCTTTACTTATACATAAAGCCAGGCTTTATTTATACATGACACCAGGCTTTATTTATACATGACGCCAGGCTTTACTTATACATGCCACCAGGCTTTACTTTTACATGGCACCAGGCTTTACTTATACTTGCCACCAGGCTTTACTTTTACATGACACCAGGCTTTACTTTTACATGACACCAGGCTTTACTTTTACATGACACAAGGCTTTACTTATACATGACACAAGGTTGTACTTTTACATGACACCAGGCTTTACTTATACATGACACAAGGCTTTACTTTTACATGACACCAGGCTTTACTTTTACATGACACCAGGCTTTACTTTTACATGACACAAGGCTTTACTTATACATGACACAAGGTTGTACTTTTACATGACACCAGGCTTTACTTATACATGACACAAGGCTTTACTTATACATGACACAAGGTTGTACTTTTACATGACACCAGGCTTTACTTATATATGACTCCATGCTTTACTTTTACATGACGCCAGGCTTTACTTATACATGACACAAGGCTTTACTTTTACCTGACACCAGGCTTTACTTATACATGACGCCATGCTTTACTTATACATGACGCCAGTCTTTACTTATACATGACGCCAGGCTTTACTTATACATGACGCCAGTCTTTACTTATACATAAAGCCAGGCTTTACTTATACATGACGCCAGGCTTTACTTTTATATGACGCCAGGCTTTACTTTTACATGACACCAGGCTTTACTTATACATGGCGCCTGTCTTCACTTTTACATGACGCCAGGCTTTACTTATACATGACATCAGGCTTTACTTATACATGACGCCATGCTTTACTTATACATGACGCCAGGCTTTACTTTTACATGACGCCAGGCTTTACTTATACATGACACCAGGCTTTACTTATACATGACGCCAGACTTTACTGATGTCAATTGACCTGATACGGGCTGTTTATCAAACGAGCCGATTATCTAATCGGCGACCGATATTGGTTGCTACGGGGTCATTTTCGTTAGACCAGCGAACGGTCTCTAAGTAAACACTACAACGTATTACATTGTATTTACTTTAACACACAAGAAGGTGGAGCGACAGTCGGCTTCGTCTGGTCAATTAAAAGATGATACGGTTTAATGATGTGATAAAAGGATCAGCCAGACGTTAATTCTGCGTATGAGATTGACTGCATGGTGACCGTTGCACAATTATAGAAAAAAAACTAAGAAGCCTTTTATATTTAATGATCACACAATGTTTGATTCTGTGGGTATGTTTTTCATTTCATGATTTGGTACCCAGGAATTTAGGAGGTGTTTCCGCTGTTACGAATATGACATAGCTATGAACAACTTGTTGTACACGAATTAGACACAATATCCTCATTATTAGCAGCTGATTCACGACATTACGCTAAGAGTGATGTGTATTTGAGCAAATCGTTCGTGCGTTGGGTGGAGTGGGGTAGTGGTTAAAGCTCCAATTTATTATTCCTCTTACTCTTTTAAGGGTGCGCATAATGGTCCTGGTCAGGATTTAAGTCAATCAATTAGTACCTTTCAACAATTGAAGAGATCCGCTAGTGATAGTATATACTTTTGGTATAGAACATAAAAGCATGCCAATCCAGGTTTTATAATTTGCAATCATTTTATTGTATCTAATAATTATGAATCTTGTTTCATGCATTACACTAGACATGAAATGTGCAGTTATATGAGTTTTAGCAATCAGGAAAATGACAATAAACAATTTGATGTCTATTTTGCGACGGGAAGACATAAATTGAAGACCAATCTCCGTAAAACAATCCGTTTTCTAAATTAGAAATGTCAATCTTTTGTGATTTTGTAACAAAACAAAATTGCCGAAACTGAAATTAGAAAAAAGACAATTCCAAGATGTAATTGAGGCTAAATGTATGGAATACACCGCCAGATGTGTTCCACACGATCCACCTGTGCTTGGTGTCGCATTTGTAAGAAGATAGTCTGGAAATTTGTAGAACTAATTCAAAGTAAAAAAATGTAAATAAGAAAGTCTACCGGGGGAACATTTATTCACGTCGTTTTACAATGTGACCACAAGGGTGAGGTATATAATCACACGACGCTGTAATGTGAAAATCACATTATACACGACGAATCACTCAGTTATGCACGATTTCGTCATATTCTTGTGAATATATTCTGTCCCAGCTTATCTAAGGTTGGAAACCATTTTAAAGATGTTTCACTTATTTCTTGCATACATAATACAGATATCTGCATTTTACCGGTTTTATGTATTTTTTCAACCCAGGGCCGAGATAAAGGACATCTGAACAACCCAATACGTGACTTATGCAAAACATATGAGGTCACGTGTTTACTTTGACGTCGTGGTAAAATATAACGATAACTTAAATCATATTATTTTTACAATGTATTTGGTATGCAAGAAAAAAATCATTCACGCTCTTTGCTTCGGATAGAAAATTACGCCCCGTATTGTACTTATAATTACTATTCATTACAATTCTATATTTTGTTTAAATCTATGTAATTCGTTTATACATACTCATTCATTTTAACTCAACTGCAAAGAAAGATACAGATTTATTACTTTTTTAGTACATTTTTGCCAGGTGAAGAAAGTAACAATTTCAGCCCTTATTCACTTGAAATGTTTACATATGTGCCAAAAGTTGTTTTTCCTGTATACATTAAGTTGAATTATATTACATTTTAGCACTAACAACGCTGAGTGATAGCCAGCAAGTCACGTGTGCCGTATGATACTATTTGGGTATCCCCATCTTGTCGAACTTTTAATAGTGTCGTCAATTATGAAACAAATTATACAAATCACGCTGGAAGCCTTTCTGGGTAGAACCAGTACTAAACATATGAGGTAAAATAGTATTGCTCAATGACACCACACCTAGCTGTGTGTGTGTGTGTGACCCTCCGATCTTAGGTTCGATGCTCTACCTCTTGACCGCGCTTATTTGTAAGCGAATATTATATATTGCTCCTATTTTTATAGACTTATCAGCTACGTCTATAGCTTCACTTTTTCTTCTTTAGTATATTTATTTGAGGATATTTGTGTTTATTCCAAACATGTGTTCACTTGCGGCTAGTTTCTCATTTTTCGTCTGGTTTTATGTGGCTGCTTTAACTCTTTAGTGATCAGTATGATTTCACGTCTTCTTCTGTCTTTTTTTTGTTTTTATTAATAATGTTATGTATTTATTCTGTCTGTGGGGCTGTGTACTTTGTGCGCTGTCTTATTATGTTTGTCTTATCTCTACAATAAATTTAGCACCTACTAAAGGTAAGATGTATAGCTTCTACTTTTTTGTCATTTACCAATTACTGTTGGGAAACCATGTATACCCAGATAAAAAAATAACCCCGGTAGCATCGCTCTTTCGTGTTTCGAGAAGACATGTTTACGTGTTGGATAGGGATGCAGTTTAAGGTCATGTTAAACACATTACAGGAGGACACTAAATATCTCACTTAAGAATTATCGCCGTAATATGACGATAGCAAGATTCTTGTGCCCATGACAAAAGAGCTGTGTAAATCGGCTGGGCATTAATTTTGTTGAAATTGCATAACATTGTCATATTTCTTCGTAGATGCCAGGTTTTAATGACAAACTGTTTGATGAAGCTATAACAGTTTATGCGTAGTAACCACTCTTTCGTGGGATCCTAGAAATATTCACTTTATCAGTGCTGACTTAAGCACTTAAAATAATTCCATTTTCAATCTTGGGTGTGATTTGAAACAAATTGTGACTGAGTAACAAACAAGGTATATCCTAATTGGACTTCTAGTTCTGATTTATTGAATATTTAGAATCTCTCTCTTCTAGCTTTGTCTCTGTTTCTTTCTAAGGATTTAAATAATTAATTTCCCTTCAAATGTCGAGCCTCTGATATCTAAAACAGAAAACATTTTCATAAACTGTATACATGTATTTACGTATATTGCGACCATGACATTTGTTTATAATAATATACTCTTTTTTCACAAATCACCATAATACGTAAAAGAACAAAAAAAACGCATTGTTAGTCAGAGAGAAGAATTATATGATATCGAAATATAGCACCGTTTGGATCAAGTAAACAAATACCTCAGCTGTAACAGAAAATTCACGAACATGTAAACAAATACCTCATCTATAACTGCACATTCAGGAACAAGTAAACAAATACCTCATCTATAACTGCACATTCACGAACAAGTAAACAATACCTCATCTATAACTGCACATTCACGAACAAGTAAACAATACCTCATCTATAACTGCACATTCACGAACAAGTAAACAAATACCTCATCTATAACTGCACATTCACGAACAAGTAAACAAATACCTCAGCTATAACTGCACATTTACGAACAAGTAAACAAATATCTCAGCTATAACTGCACATTTACGAACAAGTAAACAAATAGCTCAGCTATAACTGCATATTCACGAACAAGTAAACAAATACCTCAGCTATAAATGCACCTTGACGAACATGTAACAAATTATTGTTAAGGCTTATATAAGAAGAAGTAAAATATATACCGGTAACTAATGACTTGTAAATACTATGTAGTGATGTAATTACATTGGATTTATATTTTATGATGTGTAATTGCAAGAACCGTTTCGTGAAATAATGTATCTGTTTATGTGTATAGGTGACGTGTGGGTCTACTGGGCCGTTAAATCCTTGAGGAAGTAAGATCAATTATCGTTTTGTTTTAAATAATAGATCTTAGTGTTTAGTAAATATTGTTCAGTATATTTTCTAAAAAAAAAAAGAAAAAAATACATTTCCTATTATAAAAAGAAGCAATTATCCAGTTTGATGTTTTTTAAATGATTTATCCAGATGTTTAGTGAATATTTTTCAATAAACTCACAAAAAGAAACAAAAATGAATATCCCTTCAAGAAATAAGAGCACTTTTTTTAAATAATTTATCATGGTGTTTAGTAAATATTTGTAGGTGTCCTTTCAATAAATATGAATAATTTTTTAAATAGCATAACAAACATCTGCTTGTGTAATACTTTTCCTTATACGCGTGGTTCGGTGGCGGAGTATCGGACCCAGGATCGGAGGGCCGTGTGTTCAATCCTCCGTCATGGCCATGTTAGATGTCCTTAAGTGAGACGCTCTATCCACATCGTTTAAAGTACTGATTCTACTAAGGAGGACTTCGGGTGTGGTTTGCCTAAGTTGTATAACATCTCTTTTCAAAATGTATCAGTTTCAGTCATTTTATTTTTATGCCAACAACGCAATTAGTACACACACAAATAATTACTACGTCTTATCGTAATTTCTAATCAAAATATAAAAAAACTAATTATGGGTGTTTCCATTTAACGTCTGTTGACCAAGTCTCAAAGAAATTCAACTCCTGTGGGTTTCTCTAGTAATACCCGTGTAATTATCGTACAACTTAACATCTGATGCACATTCAGTTAATTACACAAATCTAATCAGTATAACATCCTTTTATAACACCAGTGTTAAGTTTAATTTCAATTGAGCTGAAAAGTGAACGACTTTTAAAAAGTTGTGTTATTTTTAATTTTGCTTTCTCTGGAATTTTAAAGAATTGATATTATAAGTTGAACGCAAGTGAAATTTAAAATTTTATATAAATCCAGAATAGATTTGCAACAACTATGCTCGTTTCGTAACAATTAACACCACAGAAATGTTCAGCCTATTATATTATTACGTGAGCACACCTAACTACAATGTATACACTAGAAACAATTTCAAAGCATTTGCCAAACCATAAATTTGGTGTCAACCATGATTTATATACATGGTTTTACATGCAACAAATCTGGCCTGGACGGACAATTTACATACATTAACTGATAGCTTTATATGAGTAAGATCCGGTTCCAATTTCAAAAAGGAAGATAACTGATATCAAAACAACGGACTTTCCGATTTTGGGATCTTTTTAGATGCACATTCGCAATGTATGATATATATATATATGGACATAATTATTTGTGAATAGCCAGACACAAATACACAGACCAGACTATATCTACATTTAAAATATACCCAAATAAACTTAATATTCATAAAACAGTTGTATTCATTTGATTGATTTGGACGTGTTTTGATTTACAGCTTCAAGAAAAAGGCCACATTATTTGTACTTTAAAATTACGCTCCGTCTCACATTCCATACGCGCAAGTACATGTATACTGAACAGAACAGCTAACGATGTTTTTAACTACCGACAGAAAACTGATTTTACTACCAATTTCAGTAATATTGAAACTATTCTAATTACTGTCAAGTTCAGTAATACAGACGTTTTCTTCGTTATGCTTAATGTTCTTTCGCATTAAGACAACATTCAAGGGAATTGCTTTAATACTTTTTTGAGAAAATACATAAAATTCAGGTGACATGTTAGTTGATTCATCCCTATTTTTTGTGAGATTGATGTGTCAGGCACATCAAGTGAACATCCATTGTTTTAAAAAAGCTTCAATATTAATCTGATTTTCTTTTGTCAATTTAATATTGCATTAACCAATATTGTGATGAACTACAAGTCATAAAATCCTGAAACAAATGGTATTGTCTATAATTGAGAGCGACACTATATGATGTCGTTGTCTGGACCCGTGGTGTGTTTTGTCATTTCTGATTCACTTAAATTGACCCTATATTGTAACCGGATTCTTATATTGTTTTATGGATAGCCATCATCCAGGTTACTGTGTCAACATTCTGTAATACCATTACCACCGTTATGTAGTTCTACACGAACACCAAAGTCTGTATTTAAGAGGTCTTGCAAAATACATTGACACAATTCTAACATTTTGTAATTGTAAGGTACTTCTGATTCCATAAATTATGGAAATCATTCAATGTGGGGGGTGGAAGTAGAGTTGTAGACAGTGTTAAGTATGTCAAGCATAGCACAACAATTGGAACCAGACAAGTGCTTCAATGGGGTAATCGTATGATGGCTGTTATAAGTAATCATTGTTTCTTCCTTTTAAAAATGCATTTGTTTTATTGTGTGGTCTGAATGGTGTTTTGGATGTATTTAAAACATTTTGAAAGAAATGTTGTGTTTTAATTGTGAATTTGAAAGAAAAAAGTACTGCTTTGAAATTGGGTATTGAATGGGGTTTTCTTTCATTTTGCCAACAGTTTTCAACCTAAACAGAAAAAAGCTCTTGTAATTAAACATGACGTCTCTTTTTATTCAATGCTATTTCGGCACTGCAAATGTCAACAGACAATAAAATGTAAGTTTTCCTTATATTTGATTTTTATCTTAGATCTTTCTATCAATAAAATTCCCTTATAAAGTTTCCATTCATAGACAAACGTGCCAGCAATATTCCATTTCCACATTTCGTATTCATATTAGGGAAATTTTGTAAAATTCAAAATCAGTGCTGCAGCTGTAAATTCCTTAGAAGGAAAGCATCTTCAAATTCCATTTGACAATCGGCAAATACTTTGTTGTTTTGGCCATTTTCCTGGACCTGACCAGAAGCATATATATATATATATTTCAAAACTAACGCGCTTCACGTTTTAATAGCTTCAGATACAGAGGATCTTACGTAAGTACTCATTTATTATTGAATTTATTAAACAAGTTGGCAGAGTTCTGCAGAGCATTATATTAAGTTGCTAGCATGTTTGATAAATTCAATAATAAATGAGCACGAATGTAAGATTCTTTTTATCACATAATTCAGGAAAATCGTTCAATAACCATTTATTTAACAGATCTCCTTTATCAGGAACGTGAGAAAAAAATGGATAAATACATACATTTCTTGAGCACATCCATTCATATATTAAGGAAAGTTTTGACAATTAGGTATAATCGCTGAAATGGATTTCGTAATGTTTACCGAAACTTAAAATATACTGTAATATCAGTCTATCACATAACCTGATATCTTTCGACCCCCCAATGAAAAATCAGGGAATTAAAGGCAGTCGAGTGCTTACTAAACTTTGACGCTATTAAAATTTCGGTTGAAGCAACTAACCAATCAACGTGCTCGAATGCGGATTTCCCAACATTGCTATTTAACGGACCCAATCGGGAGAGATTGGTCCGTTCTATAGATTACTAAAAATAATGCTTAAAGCCCTAGCTGCGATATAAAAGCCACAAGCCTACTCTGGACACGTTTTTATACAAAGCCATATATGAAAAAATCGGAGAGCTCCTTTGTTTAAACGTCGCCACTACATTGTTTTTGTTCTAACTAATATGACACACTGTTAAAGTTTAATCAATACATTCAGTTCAGTCTGTTACTATATGATAGACACTCCTACAAACTTTTCTACCGGGACAGAGAAAGTAAGTGACGAACATTTACCAACGTGCCGCTGGCATCTGGAATAAACAATATTCATAATTATAAATGGAGTTTACATAAAAGAATAAAGTTTTTACGTATGAGGATTTATGTTCTGTATCGGCCAGTAAATTACTAAATAATATTCGGCTCTTATTTTATTACCAGTACCCGTGCATAGAACGCTTACCCATTCTTAAATAGAGTGAGGAACCAATCTTTCCCATTTCTAACCGTGAGCTAGAGGAAGGTTGGCGTAGCATTTTGATTTTACCCACCGCCAACCTATTTCCTCATTTATAATTTTGGTTATTGTTTTTTTACAATTTTGATATTTTATTTTAATTTTGCTCTCATTTTTACTTAGTTTAGTTATTCAGAACATATGTTCTCTCTTGTTTTTATTTATATCCATTAATTTTGATCTGGCGGTTTTGTATGCCAAGATATGTTTTGATGTATATACATGTATTGGTATTTAATGTTTCTTTTCTGGAATTAGATAATGTTATTCCTGGCATTTTCCATTAAAATGCCCATTAAAACTTACTTGGTGTTTTGTTGTTACATCTTTACCATACAAGCGACTTTGGTCCATCCTAACCATTGTCTATCTTTGATTAAATCCTAAGTGACATAATTGATGGATTTGTGATGAGAACAAAAATCGAAAGATTTATGCGATATCCATGAAGAGAATTGTGACATCGATTGCGAACTGTTAAAATAGTCGTTTGTCGTGCACAGCTCCAATGCTTATTCAATAAATATACCATTTCAGTAAAGCAGAATCTTAAATGTGTTCATTAATACGGTAATGATATTCATTCTGAAGGGGTGTTAGTGCTAACGTGTTGCAACACTAAACACCTGCTTCTGTTTTAATCACAAACATTTTCTTCTATTAAACCATCCAACAGAATAAGATAATTTATTTTCTGGCTTCCAAGGAACATTTAAGTTGAATAATTGAAAAACAATTAATCTTGGCAGAGTCATATTTCAAATTTCTGCGCTCTTTAAAAAAAGTAAATGGTATTGAAAGACCCACTCGTAATAATTATGTTTTAATGTGATGGGTTTTTTTTAAATAAAATAAAATAACTAACAAAAACGTATTATATCAAATGACTTGGTTCATCCAGCAATAGTGTATTCTGTCTGGTTATTTTTAATTGGTCTAAAATGAAGACGTAATGCATATATAGACTCCAACGGAAAAGAGGAGTTTGTGTAGGGACAAACCCGGGGATTGGTGGTGATTTAACAAATGCCAAAATGAATATTTAACTATAGTGTTGACCGTTCACGCCAGAGGTTGCCGTTTCCATTTTTGGCTCTACCCGGAAGCTTCTCAAAATCAACACTCAGTACGGGATCTATCCATAAAGCTGACTCTAGAGTTTTCTTCGAAATCGAGCCAAACTAATCTAGTGTGACGTAACTCTAGAACAGTTAGATACGATTGACAATTGGCAATAAGATTTTAATAATTATTATAGTCAAGATAAATGATAACATACAGTTGTGCACCGGCGTTTCCCCTGGAGATGGTTTTACTACTGACCATTCCCAAGAGGTGACCCCGGATGTCATTTATGTCATACGTATGTGTTGTACTTATTATTATTTTAGCCGGGCCTTTTAACTAATACACGGCCCTGCTTATTTTGAAGTGGTCAATCGTAGCAGTGTTTGTCACCGCCAAAATAATCCTACGCGACATGGACTGCTTGTTTATTCCTAGAATTTTATTTTTTATATATTTTAAATATGAAAGCACAAATCAAACAATAAAAATGTATTGACGACATTGAATTTTGCTTTTATTTAAAAATGTGTTGCTTGAAAGAAACCAACCGCTACAATAATATCAATCAAATAAGGACGGCGTATGAATATGTATTAAAGTCCAGTTATCTGTACTTTCTAGTACTTTGATTCTGATATGACGTCAGTGACCTTTGAATGATGCGTCCCCTGTGGGGCATAATATTGTTTCATTTTTAACAATAATTGCAAAAGTAAAATGTCCTCTCATAAAAAGGCCCCCGTGAGGCGTAGGTTCGAGTCCCGCTTACTCCAACAGCTTTATGCAAGAATATTTGCCAGTTAATTGCGGAAGGACGGCGGTTTTACTCAGATGTATTCTGAGGTCTTCCATCAATAAAACTTGAGAGGCCATACATAACTTGAAATGTGTTGAAAATAACGTAAAACGCATTAAAAAACAACCCCATTTATCCTACAAAAATGAAAACAGGTATTCAGCATAGCATAAGTGCTAGATCATAAAGGTACCATGCCATATTACTACCTGTATTTCTGTCAACAAGATCATATCAGCGCTCAACTAAGTCATATTTCAAGTTTCTGCGCTCTTTTAAAACAGTAAATTATATTGAGAGACCCATTCGTAATATCCATGTTTACAGCATAACATAAGTGTTAGGTCATATATGTCATACTACTTTCTACATTGCTGTCAACAAGATCGTAACACATACGCACTCAGCTAAGTACAAATAAAGAAGAAAGACACAACTCTGAAGGTTATTTCTGTGCGTATTTCACTATCATCCTCAATTATCGGTAATGATGCTCTCAAACAATTATCTACAATTATCCTTGTAAAGAAGCAGCAGTCAACAACATGTATATTCGTAATGTGTGTCTATGATCTTATGTTCTCAACGCAGTAATATATCAACATTAGGGTAGTGTTACATATGAAGCCGAGTTCGCATTTTATTCTTATACATTGCAAAAAGAAATATACTGCGAATTCGTTTTAAGTTTAATTAAATTATCTAAAGTACTGACAGCCAGGCTTAGATAAATATTCATACACCTTCCAAATTTGGTTGGTATTATTATAGCATTTTGGTTTATTTTATGCAACATTGTTTTAAAAGCGACATATTATAATGACCATAACAAATATAGAATTATGATTTGTTGCATAATATAAAATACATGAAAAAAAAAAAGAAATTCAAAGAATAAAAAGTAGTCCCTGTCGTGTATGATCAGTTTGGCGGTGATCAAGATTGCAAAACCTGATCACGACAACGTAAGTAGGGATATATCTTTTGTAAAAACAACCGGCTAAAATATTATTCAAACTAACCAAAAAATATTATGATAATATTTAACAACTACATGTAATCAGAAATAAAAAGCCACATGGAAAGTAAAACTTAATTTGTGAATAAATGATATAAAACACAAAATGCAAATTAAGTGTCCAACCTATTTACACAACGCTTATTTCTTGGGCGCAAGTGTAAGGGAGGTAATTCCTAAGTGAGACGTTGTCAACATATGTTATTCAAACCTTTGTCCAACAAATTTTACAGTTTGTGAATAAAAATATATTCTCTTTGAATTCATCACGCAACTGTTTTCGAATTCATACATCTTAATATAATGGTTGTCGCACATGCATCAATCATTTTTGGACAACTCAAAATCTCGAAGAAGAAAAAAAAAAGCATTGTACTATAATACAAATAATTCTAGAAACAATTCTTTGAAAATGCCATTGCATAGTTTCCTATGGTTTCTTATCTCCAGACTGCATTTCTATTTCATTAATTTTGCAACATTACATTACTTCAGTGTCTGAAATCATGAAATCATCATTTTTGTAATCAAACTATATAATTGATGAAATACACATACTAGTATATAACAACAAAAGATAACACGACATTCTCCTAGGGGGACAATGATAAAATACACCTATATTAAAACATAAGATAACACGACATTCTCCTAGGGGATAATGATAAAATACACCTATATTAAAACATAAGATAACATGACATTCTCCTAGGGGATAATGATAAAATACACATAATTTACAACAAAGATAACACGACATTCTCCTAGGGGGACAATGATAAAATATACATCATTTACAACAAAAGATAACACGACACTCTCCTAGGGGGACAATGATAAAATACACCTATATTAAAACATAAGATAACACGACATTCTCCTGGGGGGACAATGATAAACTACACCTATATTAAAACATAAGATAACATGACATTCTCCTAGGGGGACAATGATAAAATACACCTATATTAAAACAAAAGATAACACAACATTCTCCTAGGGGACAATGATAAAATACACCTATATTAAAACAAAAGATAACACGACATTCTCCTAGGGGACAATGATGAAATACACCTATATTAAAACATAAGATAACATGACTTTCTCCTAGGGGACATTGATAAAATACACATAATTTACAACAAAAGATAACACAACATTCTCCTAGGGGGACAATGATAAAATACACCTATATTAAAATATAAGATAACACGACATTCTCCTAGGGGGTCAATGATAAAATACACCTATATTAAAACATAAGATAACACGACATTCTCCTAGGGGGACAATGATAAAATACACATAATTCACAACAAAAGATAACACGACATTCTCCTACGGGACAATGATAAAATACATATATATCACAATAAAATATAACATGGCATTCTTCCAGGGAACAGTGGTAAAATACACATAATTTACAACAAAAGATAACATGAGGTTACACGACATTCTTCTATGAAACAATGATAAAACACACAGATATTACAACATAAGCTTACACGACATTCTTCTACGAAACAATGATAAAACACACAGATATTACAACATTAGGTTACACGATATTCTTCTTCGAATCAATGCTAAAATAAACAGATATTACAACATTAGGTTACACGATATTCTTTTTCGAATCAATGATAAAATAAACAGATAGTACATCATAAACTAACACGACATTTTCTTTCGAAACAATGATAAAATACATATATATTGCATCAAGAGATAACATGACATTCTCCTACGAATCAATAATAAGATACACATTTATTACAACATAAGATTACACGACATTCTCCTTCCTTACAAAATAGAATATCATCACTTCTCCTATAGAACGATAAAAACACTCCAACTTAACTACCCTGAGAGTTCTCTCCGTAAAAAATAATATATACTTATGTGATTAAACTGAAGACAATTCAACAACCGATCATCTCTGAAGTATAGCGTGACGAGAGTAAATTAAAGCAACCATAAACGCAACTTGTTTTGTTCACTCCCGAGGGGACATATTACCAAAATGTGACGATTTTTTACAAACTACAGCTGACATCGCCTTAGATTTAGTGGTAGACAGCTTTTCTCTTACGCTGGCGGCGAAGTAGACTAACGTGGAACAATGAATATGTATGTGCTTTAAGCTGATGGCATTCACAACAGCTGACATCGCCTTAGATTTAGTAGCAGACAGTTTTTCTCTTACACTGACGCTGAAGTAGACTAACGTGGAACAATGAATATGTATGTGCTAAGCTGATGACATTCACTACAGCTGACATCGCCTTAAATTTAGAAGCAGATAGTTTTTCTCTTACACTGACGCTGAAGTAGACTAACGTGGAACAAAGAATATGTATGTGCTAAGCTGATGACATTCACTACAGCTGACATCGCCTTAGATTTAACAGCAGACAGTTTTTCTCTTATATTGACGGTGATGTAGACTAACGTGGAACAATGAATATGTATGTGCTAAGCTGATGACATTCACTACAGCTGACATCGCCTTAGATTTAGTAGCAGACAGTTTTTCTCTTATATTGACGGTGATGTAGACTAACGTGGAACAATGAATATGTATGTGCTAAGCTGATGACATTCACTACAGCTGACATCGCCTTAGATTTAGTAGCAGACAGTTTTTTCTCTTACACTGACGCTGAAGTAGACTAACGTGGAACAATGAATATGTATGATCTAAGCTGATGACATTGACGCTGATGTAAATATTTATGTGCTAAGTTGACGACATTCGTTCATACACGTGGTTATATAAGACCTGCCGATTACTAAACACGTGTTATATCATATAGCACTGTTATAATATATGTGATATGTGACTTAATAATTTAAATAGCTGATTAACATATGAAATTACGGATGTCCTACATTGTTTTTACGATATTGATACCATTTAAAATTATTTATATTCAATCAATACCATATGGCGTTTGTATAATGGTGTAAGCTTATTCGATTGTAATGATTTTTCTTCAGGAAGCACACACTATACCTAGCACCAGAGGTGTTGCAATCGAACATCCGAATTTATAACAAACCATATGTACATGCATATACGTCACAATGAATAAAAGATAGCATTCTTGTATTTTTCAGTTAGTAGTTTATTTAACCAATTAAATAAAATAAATTAAATAATGTTTATGTATATATTAATCCTAAATAATTCAGGATTAACATACAACCCAACACCATAGCATTAACGCAATTAATATATAAAATAATTATTATAGTTCCTACATACCTACATATATACATATATACCTACCCCACCACACACACACACACCTATCTACCTACGTTACACCCCCCTCCCCCCCCCCCTACTACCCTACACACATTTACATATATGCGAAGTGACACCATGGGTCATGGACTCGAAATGGTCAAACTTGGTCTACAGGAGCAATAAACCCCGCTCTCACCCCTTCACATTGTCACACCATAATAAATAGAAACAATCCTGCCAAACTATGCCACAGTATACACATCTGTATGGTGTAAACCGTGGTCTATAATCAAATACGATAAGAATCAGTCGAACCAAAACAGAGCCCATATTTTCATTCGGAGTATTTAATGGTTATTTGTATTATACGAAATTGTTGCGTGGATGTTTAAGGAGGCTTATAACAGTAGACACCAGGGAGCAAGTAGCCTTGATTTTTGTGATAGATGATTTATTGCGGTCTAATGGATTTCGAGACGTTTTGTAACCTAGTTGTCATTGGATCCATTAGATTTATCTTCGTTCCATTGCATATTTGTGTATCTTATTATTACACTTTTCACTATGTATTTCCAATTTCCTTTTCTTTCTTTCTAAACAGTTACATGGAATCTAAATCAAAATGTTTTACTTTTAATATGTTATTTATCTGCAAGTGTCATTTAGAATTCTTGTAATTCATTTTGTGTAATAAAGGGTCGTACCTAATGTTTGTAGAACTTGTGGCCTGCCTCTTTTTTTATATGCATATTAAAAGTAATAAAACATGTTTTAACTTCATAAACTGCAAGCCAAAAAGGGAAGGGATATGGCTTGTGGCGGTACAGGGGTCTGATACCTAAAACCCCATATGCTGCATTCCAGTGAGTTTTTAGGGTAAACAACATGGTTATCATTTACTCCGGTTGTTTTGTATTTTGTGACTTTCATATTTTTTATTGAACTATTCGGGGGATAGTGAAGCAATGTGTATGATGTCCCCTTCGACCTAAACATGTGAGGGGACGGGGTGGCCCACCTGTCCTCCTACTCCAACGTCTATGCTAGAAATACGAAAACATACATCCAACAGACGACGTAGAACTCAATTAGTATATAAGATAATTCCATCACAGCAAGCACAATACTATACAGGGAATACCGCCTTGTTGAGTTAAGGGCTAATTCATAACATGGGAGGCGTCAACCTGGTTGTTTACAGGAGTCTCGTAGGAATGATTAAACAACTTCGTTTTGAAACATTCGTTGTGTCACAGATATATGTCTTATTAAACTTAAGGATATAGTATCCTGCTTTAAACGATAGGTGTCAGTTAGACCGATTGGCTGTTTGCGAGTTGGAAATATGTATTCAATAATTCGTGAATCAGCTATGTACATGTATGCATTTAAGTTTGTTATAATGAAATTAGTATCCATATCTGAATGTTTTAAATAGTTAAGTATTCAATTAGTTAATTTTGATGAAATTCGATCCAGTTTTCAGTTGAATAATTATTTTGTATGTTAACCACATACGATCATCTGTAAAAATAACACTATTTACCTATATTTTGTTACCAGGTCAACTTTTTATATAGCGTTCCGCTCTAAGTTCTACGATGCATCCTATTTCGCGATAATTAAATGCAAAATGTATTATTTCCGTGTCATTTACCTGGAAGTCTATAAATATATCTCTATCCTAGCGTGACCAGAGGCGGTTATGTCCAGACAGACCAATAAAAAAACAAATCATTTTCGTGTTATTTACCTCAGCCGGAATCTGTAAATCTACTTCTATTATAGCTTGACCTCAGGCAATTATGTCTAGACCAATTAATGATAAAGATAATTTTGTTTTATTAATAATGTATGTAGGAAAAGCGTATGATAAAAAATGGGACTTTATTTTCTACGGAAATAATTGGTAAATTGTAATTCTATGATGTCTCCCTCTGTTTTCTAACTTTTCGTTGTCGAAACTGAGTATCTGGATAATTAGCGGACCAGAATCGCGTATTCATTTGTGTACTCACGAACATTGTTTGAAAACAATCGGAGGTATTTGCAAACAGTTATACTACAGTCGATTCCAAATTTAAATGCAAATGAGATACGGTCGCTGCATTTTGATATAGGTAAACTAAGTGAATCGTGCCTGGGGAACATAGTATGCATTTAAATCTGCAAACCCCCAAATCAATAGGATACCTGTTGATGTTTACAACGGTTCTCAGGTAAATAAAAATCACCTGTAGTGGACAGATCGTTTAAGAAAGACACATTTCGATCGATGTTATTTGTTTTGTACGCTTTTAAAAACAGTAGAACATGGTAACTATCATTGTAGTTAGATCATGGTAACTATCACTGTAGTTAGGTCATGGTAACTATCACTGTAGTTAGATCATGGTAACTTTCACTGTAGTTAGGTCATGGTAACTATCACTGTAGTTAGATCATGGCAACTATCACTGTAGTTAGATCATGGCAACTATCACTGTAGTTAGATCATGGCAACTATCACTGTAGTTAGATCATGGCAACTATCACTGTAGTTAGATCATGGCAACTATCACTGTAGTTAGATCATGGCAACTATCACTGTAGTTAGATCATGGCAACTATCACTGTAGTTAGATCATGGTAACTATCACTGTAGTTAGATCATGGTAACTATCACTGTAGTTAGATCATGGTAACTATCACTGTAGTCTGTAGTACGGACCCAGCTCTCCCGATTGGATCCGTTAAATACAATGTAATAGCAATGTTGGGAAAGCCGCATTTGAGTACGTTGATTGGTCAGTTACTTCAACTCAAAGTTTGAATGACGTCATAGTTTAGTAAGCGTTAAATTGCTATGAATTCAAGGACTGACATAGAATTCCCTGCTTTTGTATTGGTGGTAAATAGACCTTATATGAACTACAACATCAGGATATACCAATGTAGATATGTCAGACGCAATCTTAAAAGCATAAACCGTCGAAGTATATATCAAAATTGGTAAAATATGCTTATGTCCAATACACTATGGCATTACGGGGTAAGTATATTTAAGGCAAGTCAATGGTTTTATAGGTATTTTCGGCTTATTTGAAAGGTTCTTTTAAAACTTTTGTTTGAATTGGCTGCAGTTGCCAGAAATAGGTTGTTTATTTTGTATTTAATAGCGTTTAATGCTAATTACACATTTTGAAAGTTTGAATCTTGAGGTGAAGGCTTAGACTTAAAACCGTGAATGATTTATGCCCTGTTTATAACATAGATCAATATAACTCAAAGACAATTAATTTACAGTCGGTTCAAAGTTAGTAGATAATTGAGAAAGTGTTCATCATGTCACGGTATAGGTACGCTTCGTGCTGAGTACGAGAGAACCAACAAAGCTATTTCTGTTATTCGTGATGCAAATTATCGGAAACACAATCAATATTACCTTATGCCTTTTATTGAAGACGTCACGTTATAGCGTATCGCTGTCGACAAAATAAGTAATGACTTTAACAAGGAAAGTGAGATTACGAAACTTAATTATGTTAAATATATTGTCGAGATTACACTTTAATTTCAGAAAAAAATACTCTAATGCTTCTACATTAGATCTCCCAGTGATGTAATGGAATTGGCTGGCTAAAAGCGTTATTGATCATGAATGAGAATTATAATAGTTTCCAAGCTGTAAAAAAATGCATTACTTACACACGTTAGACGCTGTAATAAACATTGTTTCAGATTACAAAGCAAGTATTTAATATTTGATAACACATAAACTTGTTTCCCTATTTAAGAGTTTTCGAAACATGATAAACTGGGTTTATGATTTCTGTTAATCATAGTATTGTTGGATTTCGCTGGCAATTGAACATCTGCGTTGGTATCCAAAAAGACTGTTTAAGAATTTATCAATTTTTATATCTTTTTCTTCTAAGTTTCAAAAATAAGAAAATATACAACTCACAGGAAACCTAGCATTCAAATAACAAAAACGAAATAAACACAATCAATCCTAATAAATACAATACATGCATATACATACAGAAGAATAACAGTAAAGCTCGAAATGGTTCAGAACATAAAAAAATGCTATGCTTAGTGAAACTATCAGTATTGAATAACATACAATTATTTGTTGTGTTGATTATCAGTTTTATCATTAGACGATGCTATATTAAAAAGCAATACACGTTGAACGGCATGTTGATAGTCGTGAAAGAGTCGTTAATACTTGTACAACCTTGTGATTATCCTTAAGACTCAATAAAAGTTGGACAATGGGATAGTAGTCGTTAAGGTGTTGCTACTTGGTGGTATTTGATAAGGTTCTTGATATATTTTGATGACTTAGTGTGGTCCTTAAGAAGACGTTGATGTCTGGCCTATTTGATGTGTGTCCTTAAGAAGACATTTAGACAACTTGGTGTTTGTCCTTAGGTAAAAGTAAAAATAAAGAGTTTGTTAATTATAGTTTCACCCCTATTAAAACGGCCATCCTCACTGGGCTTATGAGACACCTGTATGGTGTACAAAGTTACTTCCCGAAAGCTATCATTGACAGACGCCAGAATGTTAGACATTCGGTATAACTCAGTTTAACTAGATGCTGGGTGAATAACTGGCCGCATCAGAACAAATCCAAGAGCTTCGAACATTCGACCTTCCGCTTACGAGGCGGACGCCTCAACCATTAGGCCACGGAAGACAAATGGACAACTTAGTATTTGTCCTTAAGGAGTAGTAAATGACGTCGAATCTATTTAGATAACTTTGAGATAGGTTGTAATAGTCGTTTAGGAATCGTTAATATTTAAACTGATTGGTGCCTTTGATGTTTAATTTAATCAAATGTGCTTTGAAGTTTATTAAGAAAAGTAGCGCATAGAACAATTCAAGAATCAAATTGACTTTTACCAAAGATCCCGAATGCAATTAGATCTAAATAATAACAAAATAAACGCAATTCATCTTTTATGCTAAGCTAATATATCTCCAACAAAAGATTTAATATTCAAAGGATAACATTGCAGATGCAAACAATGTACATCTAATGATCAGTGTCTGAACAACGTGGCATTTTGATATCGATCATTTTAAAAAAACACGTAATGTTTCAGGTAAAATTTTGATTGATAACAGGAGTACCTCGCCAATTACATGTATCCTTATATCGAAAGATGACGAAATTGACTGAGTAAGTACGCTTGGAAAAATGTATAATACCTGCGGTTTTTTATAGTGCCCTGTCCACACATGATGGGTGTATTTCAAAAATACTTTAATCAACAATTATTTTTAGGTAAAATGGCATTGTAATGTTCGCATACCTTTCTGTTGATTAAAGAGTTTGAGTAACATACTGGAATAGATCACGGTGACTACCGCTGCCATACTGCAAGTTTTTTAATAAAATGTCATTGTTAACATACCTTTCTTTTGGTTAAAGAGTTTGAGTAACGTACTGGAATAGATCATGGTGACTACCGCTGCCAAACTGCAAGTTTTTTAATAAAATGTCATTGTTCGCATACCTTTCTGTTGATTAAAGAGTTTGAGTAATGTACTATTTTCACGATGACTACCGCTGCCATACTGTAAGTTTTTTTAATAAAATGTCATTGTTCGCATATCTTTCTGTTGATTAAAGAGTTTGAGTAACGTAATGGAATAGATCACGGTGACTACCTCTGCCATACTGCAAGTTTTTTAATAAAATGTCATTGTTCCCATACCTTTCTGTTGATTAATGAGTTTGAGTAACGTACTGGAATAGATCATGGTGACTACCGCTGCCAAACTGCAAGTTTTTTAATAAAATGTCATTGTTCGCATACCTTTCTGTTGATTAAAGAGTTTGAGTAATGTACTATTTTCACGATGACTACCGCTGCCATACTGTAAGTTTTTTTAATAAAATGTCATTGTTCGCATACCTTTCTGTTGATTAAAGAGTTTGAGTAACGTAATGGAATAGATCACGGTGACTACCTCTGCCATACTGCAAGTTTTTTAATAAAATGTCATTGTTTGCAAACCTTTCTGTTGATTAATGAGTTTGAGTAACGTACTGGAATAGATAATGGTGACTACCGCTGCCATACTGCAAGTTTTTTTTAATAAAATGTCATTGTTCCCATACCTTTCTGTTGATTAATGAGTTTGAGTAACGTACTGGAATAGATCATGGTGACTACCGCTGCCAAACTGCAAGTTTTTTAATAAAATGTCATTGTTCGCATACCTTTCTGTTGATTAAAGAGTTTGAGTAATGTACTATTTTCACGATGACTACCGCTGCCATACTGTAAGTTTTTTTAATAAAATGTCATTGTTCGCATACCTTTCTGTTGATTAAAGAGTTTGAGTAACGTAATGGAATAGATCATGGTGACTACCTCTGCCATACTGCAAGTTTTTTAATAAAATGTCATTGTTTGCAAACCTTTCTGTTGATTAATGAGTTTGAGTAACGTACTGGAATAGATCATGGTGACTACCGCTGCCATACTGCAAGTTTTTTTTAATAAAATGTCATTGTTCCCATACCTTTCTGTTGATTAAAGAGTTTGAGTAACGTACTGAAATAGATCATGGTGACTACCGCTGCAATACTGCAAGTTTTTTTTAATAAAATGTCATTGTTCGCATACCTTTCTGTTGATTAAAGAGATTGAGTCACGTACTGGAATAGATCACAGTGGCTACCGCTGCCATACTGCAAGTTTTTTTTAATAAAATGTCATTGTTCGCATACCTTTCTGTTGATTAAAGAGTTTGAGTCACGTACTGGAATAGATCATGGTGACTACCGCTGCCATACTGCAAGTTTTATAATAAAATGTCATTGTTTGCATACCTTTCTGTTGATTAAAGAGTTTGAGTAACGTACTGGAATAAATCATGGTGACTACCGCTGCCATACTGCAAGTTTTTTAATGAAATGTCATTGTTCGCATACATTTCTGTTGATTAAAGAGTTTGAGTAACGCACTGGAATAGATCATGGTGACTACCACTGCCATACTGCAAGTTTTTTAATAAAATGTCATTGTTCTTTCGCATATCTTTCTGTTGATTAAAGTGTTTGAGTAACGTACTGGAATAGATCATGGTGACTACCGCTGTCATACTGCAATTCTTTTTAATATTGGAAATATTCTTCCTGCACACCAGATAAGGCTATTTGCATTTTTACCGGGATTATATATTTCTATCTCACCCTAGGACCCAGATAAAGTTCTAGCGCTGTAACGTTGGAACCATCTAGATGACGTAACGTATAGAATGTATGAACGGTATTTTCTATCCGAACCTTAAACCCATGTAGGTTTTTATAATCCCAGATCTGCTATCATTCGTATCGGTAATATTGTATCAAATATTGCATTAAATTTTTATTTCTATTATTAAACTTTAAACCTTAAATAGCAATCTGTCACAGGATGACCTTAGTGTTGGGCTAACTCACGAAAGAATCAATGACGGAGAATACATTTACATAAGTTTAATACAACTTTAAAAATATGTTCAATATATATACAATTATATATAAAAAAAACAAGCGAATACACAAATGAAATATGAAAAGAATGTTCTTATGAACGTTTAAGACGTTCTTAGTATTGTTCTAAATACTTAATTTATAAGACACTAAAATGTTGTTAAAGCTAAACCAATGTTGATCTATGATCTAGCGCGATAACTGTGATGCGCGAGAGCTCATGAAGATGATGATGCGCGAATTCAATGGGTGATTGTCATCAAATGCCTTCTATAAGGGTTGATGACGTGATCTAATGATGGTTAACCTCCAATGAGGTTGTGGATGACGTTCCTCCAGTGAGGACTGATAACGGGCCCACCTCGTGTCCCGGGGTGTCGATACTATGACCTGGCCCTGTTGCGCAGGTACGGGGACCGTCTCCACCGCTCGTAAACGTTATGTTGATTCTCGTGTAGAATCACCTGAAGGGCTTACACACCCTAAAGGCTTAGCTCCACTCCGGGAGGCTTATATCCTGGATGGCTTAGATCCTGGATGGCTTAGATCCTGGATGGCTTAGATCCTGGATGGCTTAGATCCTGGATGGCTTAGGCTGTAATTATACATACGTTTTAGGTGTCGGTTGACAAACATAACAATCTTGCATAATTATCATTACCCAAACAAATCATTATTCAATCAATATATTTAAGCTGTACTAATGATGAGTAGCACTGTATACATATTCTGCAACGCCGTGTATACGCTATGTACGTCGCTGTTAATCAATGCCCCTAATACATGTAATATAAACATTATCAAAATACTCATATATTACACTCACTGAGATATACATGCACGCATGTCAACTAATGACCCCATTATACAACGCTATGCATACGCGTCGAACATTTATTCTAGTCAATCATCTCATTGTTAACTAATGTTAACAATCGTGTATTACAATCACTTAGTTATACGCCAATCGTTAACTAATGCACCTATTATCCACTTTTATCAAATTAATATTGTTTTACAATTAATGATCAATTACAATAATTACATCTAATAAAGTAACTTCAAAATCATATGCTAGTCTAAAGTTAATGTTTGATAAACATCAATGCTAACCGGATGTCGTAATCGCCAAACAAGATGGCGCCGCCCACTGAATACAAATGTACGATAAAAGTTTGAGAAAATAATTACTAACCACATTTTGCCTGTGAGTTTGCCGTCCAATCTCTGTTCCAACAACGTACTATCGACTATCCCGGCGAGAGCTAGAAGACAATGGGTTTTATAGCAAACATTACGCCCAAATCCCTATTTCCCCCGTTCAATCCGTGACAAACGCGGCTAAATCTGCAGTATTGAATCTACAAGAGAGGCCCCTTGTACACTTTTGCCGTGTAAGGAAGATATACCCATACGTTTACATGCATTAGCACAAAACTAAACTTATGACACGGCCTCTCTGGCGGCCACTTAAAATGTGCACGCTTTTACGTGTTAAATGAATATATCATGACTATTGTGAAATTGTTTCAACTCGAACAATATATTTGGGTGTACCTGATAACTTACAAGAGCTATGTACGACCAGTATACTCTACTGGTGACATTTTGTGACAACATCTCCCCACTTAAAGAAAGTGCTACACTTTTTAAAATTCAACAAAATGATAATTAATATTAACACGTTAAGAAACTATTAATTCTTCTTAGCAACTGACCAGTCAAAACGTACAAGCTGATCGCTCATCCACTGCAGTTATAATCTAACTATAATATGTAATTACAATTTCAACACTATTTTACAATTGTACACTACACTGCAATACACTATTATATTAAACCGGTGATTATGTGCGGCGACTTAAATAGTCTGCCCCAATATTGTCCTTTCCTCGGATCGCTTTAATTTTCATCCGGTAAGGCTGCAGAGTCAGTGCCCACCTCATTAACCTACTGTTAGCTACCTTTGCTTTATTCATATAAGCTAACGGTTGGTGGTCAGTCTCCAAGACAAATTCCTTACCAAAAACATACCGGTGGAATTTACTGACACCCCACACTACTGCAAGACACTCCCTTTCGATAACAGAGTAGTTACATTCCCGGGGTAATAGTTTCCGACTTGCGTAAGCCACGGGGAGACTACACCCATCTTGCTCTTGCAGTAGGACTGCACCCACCCCGATATCGGAGGCATCCGTTCTGAGGATAAACTCCTGGTCAAGTTCAGGTAATTTTAGTATTGGGGTTTTGACCAGACTCCCCTTTAAAGATACAAAAGCTCGCTCCTGGCTTTCCCCCCAAGTTATACTATTGGGTTGACCTTTCTTTGTTAAGTCTGACAAAGGTGCAGCTATAGCCGAAAAGTTTGGAATAAACTTCCTGTAAAAACCCGCCAACCCTAAAAATGACCTAACTTGTTTCTTTGTCTCGGGTCTTGGTGCTTCCTGAATTGCCTTGACCTTGTCGGGGTTGGGTTTCAATTTCTGGTCCCTCCCGACAACATGACCCAGACACTCTATATCTGCGTAACCTATGTGACATTTGCTAGGTTTTGCAGTCAGTTTAAACCGGCGTAGCCGTTCCAACAGATTACGTAGAGCATTAATATGGTCGTCAAATGTTGTTGTAAACACCAGGATGTCATCTACAAAACTGTCTGAGTTGGACAAATCCTTCAGGACCTTCCTCATCAACCTACAGAATGTTGCTGGGGCGTTGACGAGCCCAAAGGGCATGACCTTGAACTTAAAAAGTCCTTCCGAAGTTTCGAAGGAGGTCATCTCTTTAGCTCGGTCTGAAAGTGGGACTTGCCAATAACCTTTACTGAGGTCTAACTTGGAGAAATACGAATATCCCGCAAGTTTAGAGAATACCTCCTCAATATTAGGCATTGGCTCGGCATCAAAGATGGTACGTTTATTGATCTGCCTAAAATCGATGCAGAATCGAATTGACCCATCTTTCTTCTTAATAAGTACGACTGGGGATGAAAATGGGGCGTTTGAAGGTTCGATGACACCCAATTTCAACATGTCTTTCACCTCCTCATCAACAATTGATCGGGAGTGAAATGGAATGGGATACCCCTTAATTCTAATTGGTTCCCCTGATGTGAGGACAATATCATGTTGCACTCCATCTGTCTGCCCCGGTTTTTCGGACAAGACATCACTGAACTCCGAGAGTAAACTGCCAACCTCTCGTTGCTGCTCTACACTAAGCATGTCCGATATGTCTACATCGGCTGCTGTCTCCCTACCTACACTAGTGGGAAAATACATGGGACTAGTGTCCTCACTACTGTCTTCCTCACTATCCTCAATAACTGCAACATTACCTACGGTTAATAACCCTTGTTGCACATTATCGGTTCTACTGATATACTCTTTCAGCATATTCGCATGAAAGGTCTTTAACTTTCCGTTTATCTCGATACGGTAATCCATAGTGTTCACTATCCCTGTAACGTAAAACGGACCTTTCCATTGTAATAACAACTTGTTATTGTCGGTCGGGAGTAACAGTAACACCTGGTCACCTATCTTAAACTTCCTAGCTCTAGCTTTCTGGTCATAGTACCGTTTATACTTGGTACTTGCCTTAACTAACTGACTTTGAGCTATCTTACAAGTCTCCTCTAGTTTCTCCTTAAGATCTAAAACATACTGATATGTAGTCTTAACCTCATCGCTATCTACTTCATCTGCCCACATCTCTCTAAGAATCCTCATGGGACCTCTAACTGACCTTCCGTACAATAACTCAAACGGAGAAAACCCTAAACTTTCTTGTGGAACCTCTCTAAATGCAAACAACAAAGCATTGAGATACTTGTCCCAATCTTTGGGTCTCTCTGTACACATACGCCGTAACATTTGCTTTAACGTCCCGTTAAATCGTTCGACTAACCCGTTACACATAGGGTGATATGGTGTTGTCATGATTTGACGCAAAGACAATAACCTGCTTACTTCAGCCATAAGTTCTGACGTAAACTGTGACCCACAATCAGTCAGCATTTCCTCTGGTACACCTAGCCTACTGAATATATCAACTAATGCCTCCGCTACTCTCTCAGTTTCAATTGAGGGCAATGCCACTGCCTCCGGATACCTAGTTGCATAGTCGACCATGGTTAAAATGTACCTATTTTTCCTATCCGACACTGGAAAAATTGGTCCCACTATGTCTACGGCTACCCGCTTAAATGGTATATCTATCAGTGGCATCTGACCTAAATGTACTTTGGTCACTCGACCTTTTGGTACTGTCCTTTGGCATACATCGCAGGACCTACAATACCTAGTTACATCTCCACTAACGCCTGGCCAATAAAATTCTGCCAATACTCTATCTGACGTTTTCTTTACGCCTAAATGACCTCCCATAATTGACTCATGAGCTACCTTAAGCACTGTCGTTCTATACTGGGTAGGTACCACTAATTGGTGAAACTGTCTACTACCACTATCTTCAAATTCTCTGTACAATAACCTATTCTTATGTACAAACTTACAACTACCGGACCCTTTATACTTCTTCACTACACCATCCTTGGCCTTCACTTTATAAGGCTCTAACGACTCGTCTTGAGTTTGTGCTTCTATGAACTCCGCTTTGGATATGTCACCTATGGCTGCAGGAACCTTTAATTTTCTATAAGCCTGAGCTTGCTTCTGAACCTGCGCTCTAGTCTCTACTGCATTACTTATGCTACTTCTAAAATCGGACATTACCGGAAGTACTGAACCTTCTATGTTCCCTATCGTTATATCATACATCGGGTCGTCCATACATAGTGCCTCTGTAGTCCCGTTAAAGAAAGGTGTATCTACATCTATTCTCGCTATTGGCACGTGTTCTACCGACTTATTTAACAACATACACGGTGCCTGTTTACCTACCAACTGGTCATCCGTAACTAAACTACGCCTAACTACCACACCTGTACACCCTGTATCCCTCATTACTGTTACGTCCGTACCATTCACTCTACCATCTGCCGTTGGAAGATTTGCGTACGGAAAGAAACATGTTCCGATCTTCGCCATTGCACCTTCCGCTTTAACACAACAGCTACTACTCTCGGTTTTAATAACCGGACTATTACTACCTCTACCTCTACCTCTACCTCGGTTTTGACCACCTCTACTTCTACCGAAATTCCATGGGTTGTTAAAACCTTGGTTCCGACTCCCTCCATTGTTGTCCACTCTACTATGGTCACTAAAATTGTCTACGACAGCGGACACGTTTACCGCTTTCCTACACTCATGTGAAGCATGATTCCCATTACAGTGACGACAACGAATAAAAGGTCTCCCTATGTTACCACTATTGCTACCTCCTCTAGTACCCATCGAACTACCTCCACCTCTATAGTTTCCACTCTGGCCTTTTTGTTTATGACTATGATCATTCCCTTGCCTATCCCTAAAAGTTCTGTCTTTCGACACTACATTATGAGCTCCACCTCTAGCCTCGGCAAACTGATCTGCTTGTGTTGCCATTTCATCTACACTAGTTAGTTTTCTTTCTTTTAGAAATAAGAACAGATCTCTACTACAAACATTGAATAGCTGGTCCCGCAACAAGAAATCTATGAGGCCCTGATAAGTCTGCGCTACCTTCCCTAACTCTAACCACCTATCTAAGTAATTTCTAGACCTACTAATAAACTGAATAAATGATTCGCCTTTCTCAGGCAGACAAGCTCTAAACCGCTTTCTAAAACCTTCTTCAGTTAACTCAAATCTCTTTAAAAGAGCATCCTTTAACTTGTCATAGTCAAGAGCATCTACACTAGGCAATCGAGAAAATACGTCTAAGGCCTTGCCTCTCAATAACGCACTTAAATGAACTGCCCACTTAGCTTTGGTCCATTCCTGTAACTCAGCATAACGCTCGAACCGTAACAAGTAACTGTCCATGTTATCGTGGTCAGCATCAAAGTATGGTAACTTAGAACCTTTTAACTTCCCAGAATAACTACCTTTCTCTTCAATTTTACTATCCTTACTATGTGCCTTAGCCGCTTCCAACTCTAAAGCTAACTTATGCTCATACTCTTTTTGCTCCCTCTCCATCATTGCATTAGCCTTAGCTAGTCTACCATCTGTTTCGAACCTCTCATGTTCTAACGCTTGCTTCTCCCTTACTAATCTACTTTCATCATCTCGCTTCTCTTTAGCTAACCTACCTTCTAATTCTAACTTCTCTTTAGCTAATCTACTTTCTAATTCTAACCTATCTTTATCAGCTTCTAGCTTCTCTTTAGCTAATCTACTTTCTTCATCTCTTTCCTGCTTTGCTAATTCTCTTTCCTTAATTCTAAATTCCCTTTCCCTAGCCTGTTCGTCTTTAACAAAGGTTCTAAGCTCCTCTCCAGCATACCCTAACTCCTTACCCATTTCCGTAAGATCCTTTATGGACGTCATGGTTATAGACATTGTGGACTACACACTACAATATTACAATACACACGTCACTAATAATCCTACTCAACTAACTACTACTGGCAAGTCACTGTGTCCTCAGTAAATACCTGGGCATCATCATAGGACAAGTTACATACACATTTGTACTAGCGCTAACTACTAACGGTTATGTATAGATAGTATCTAGCTTCCACAAACATATATACTACATAAAATATCTATATTTGATATTAGACATAAACCTTAAACAATCATAGAAATGTGTATGACATGAACATATTTATTTACTCCCCCATCAATATAAGTTTACTCGAGTGTCACAACATGAGTAGAACGTCTTGTTCGCCAACCTGATTGGATACTATTGGTATATCAAGGGAGGTAAAACAAATTATTTAGCAAAAAGTGCCTCAGACCCACTCGTGTAGACCACTGCGACCTCGCGCCAAGGAAAGAACGGACAAAACAAAAGTTTGGACTCACCCTACCCTTGTCGTGTCTTGACTTGTCTTCCAAGCTTTGGCCGTGATCGTCGACAGTCGCCTTGATGGATCAGAGGGTGGTACACAATTCTAAAATAATAAGTAGAGATTTAGTATATCATAATAAAGATCACTTATTGATTCTTTCCCTTCGTAGTCGCCCAAAATCCCACTACTCTGAAAACCAGTTGTCACAGGATGACCTTAGTGTTGGGCTAACTCACGAAAGAATCAATGACAGAGAATACATTTACATAAGTTTAATACAACTTTAAAAATATGTTCAATATATATACAATTATATATAAAAAAAACAAGCGAATACACAAATGAAATATGAAAAGAATGTTCTTATGAACGTTTAAGACGTTCTTAGTATTGTTCTAAATACTTAATTTATAAGACACTAAAATGTTGTTAAAGCTAAACCAATGTTGATCTATGATCTAGCGCGATAACTGTGATGCGCGAGAGCTCATGAAGATGATGATGCGCGAATTCAATGGGTGATTGTCATCAAATGCCTTCTATAAGGGTTGATGACGTGATCTAATGATGGTTAACCTCCAATGAGGTTGTGGATGACGTTCCTCCAGTGAGGACTGATAACGGGCCCACCTCGTGTCCCGGGGTGTCGATACTATGACCTGGCCCTGTTGCGCAGGTACGGGGACCGTCTCCACCGCTCGTAAACGTTATGTTGATTCTCGTGTAGAATCACCTGAAGGGCTTACACACCCTAAAGGCTTAGCTCCACTCCGGGAGGCTTATATCCTGGATGGCTTAGATCCTGGATGGCTTAGATCCTGGATGGCTTAGATCCTGGATGGCTTAGATCCTGGATGGCTTAGGCTGTAATTATACATACGTTTTAGGTGTCGGTTGACAAACATAACAATCTTGCATAATTATCATTACCCAAACAAATCATTATTCAATCAATATATTTAAGCTGTACTAATGATGAGTAGCACTGTATACATATTCTGCAACGCCGTGTATACGCTATGTACGTCGCTGTTAATCAATGCCCCTAATACATGTAATATAAACATTATCAAAATACTCATATATTACACTCACTGAGATATACATGCACGCATGTCAACTAATGACCCCATTATACAACGCTATGCATACGCGTCGAACATTTATTCTAGTCAATCATCTCATTGTTAACTAATGTTAACAATCGTGTATTACAATCACTTAGTTATACGCCAATCGTTAACTAATGCACCTATTATCCACTTTTATCAAATTAATATTGTTTTACAATTAATGATCAATTACAATAATTACATCTAATAAAGTAACTTCAAAATCATATGCTAGTCTAAAGTTAATGTTTGATAAACATCAATGCTAACCGGATGTCGTAATCGCCAAACAAGATGGCGCCGCCCACTGAATACAAATGTACGATAAAAGTTTGAGAAAATAATTACTAACCACATTTTGCCTGTGAGTTTGCCGTCCAATCTCTGTTCCAACAACGTACTATCGACTATCCCGGCGAGAGCTAGAAGACAATGGGTTTTATAGCAAACATTACGCCCAAATCCCTATTTCCCCCGTTCAATCCGTGACAAACGCGGCTAAATCTGCAGTATTGAATCTACAAGAGAGGCCCCTTGTACACTTTTGCCGTGTAAGGAAGATATACCCATACGTTTACATGCATTAGCACAAAACTAAACTTATGACACGGCCTCTCTGGCGGCCACTTAAAATGTGCACGCTTTTACGTGTTAAATGAATATATCATGACTATTGTGAAATTGTTTCAACTCGAACAATATATTTGGGTGTACCTGATAACTTACAAGAGCTATGTACGACCAGTATACTCTACTGGTGACATTTTGTGACACAATCTAACAAATCGATATGACTCAAAGGATATGCGGAAAACCCTCAGCTTAAGAGATAATGCCTGGAGTTTAACAACAATAACAAATATAACCAACAGCATAATAGGCATTTGAAAGCTCCTCTGTGGTCTAATGTGCCGTCTCTAAATCACTTACGTCTCACCGATAACGTCGTAGGTTCGAGTTCCGCTCGCTATAAAAACGTTATGTAGAAATGTTTGTCAGCTACTTGCAAAATGGCGTTGGCTCTACTCAGATTCATTCTGACGTCTTCTGCCACCAGTACAACTGCATAAGCCATTTATAACCCGAAATTTGTTAAACAGGGTCAAACAACACAGCCATCAAAGTAGCATCAACTGAATAAGCGTACTAAGTACAAAACATGGCAACGTTTGCTTTATGTGTTCTTTACTTCTTCATTAAAACGACATACACTCAAACCTATGAAAGTCACCTCTATTGAGCAACCAGTTGCCTCCAGCAATCACATTTACTTTTTCCCATTTCTATTCTTTTAGAATAAATTTACCTGTATAAAGAAACCATCTGTCTTAAAATGTCACTTTTGCTCATTCCCTTAACTGGCTGCTTGTGACAGACAGGTTTCACTACATGCCTAAGAAAAAAAAAAGGAATAAATCAGATTATGCTTACCATTAGTATTTGCTCTTCAACGATGAAAATAAGTTCTAATTGTACAATCAAACCTATATAAATGTCCTATAATTGGTATTTCCTATATCTATGCTTTTGGAATAAATTAACTTGTATTAAATAAAAACCAATCTTAAAATGTCACTTTTGTTCTATCCCTTGGCTGGGTTGACTGTACGTGAAGGAAACAAATCACGATTTTCTAGTTCAGAGAATATGTCAGATTATAATAAGTCATCTTTTCGATTGACAAAAACATCAAGTGATTGATGGTAGTTTATATATATATTTTGCAATGTACCATCATCACTTTATGATGATGAAAATTAGTTGTAATTGTTCCTTATTTAATTATTTAATTATGAGGAGACAAACCAGGATTTAACTTCTATGTTGTCTCGATTTATGATGTGACGACAATGTAAGAGCGAGGTTGGACCAGGATAAAACTCTCCAGTGGGGATTTGCTATTGGCAAGATGAAAATTCTTCTTGTCACTTAACGTTTCATCACACAGTTGTGACCTTTTTATCCACGGTAACATTATTCTTGCGCTTAAAAAAGTCATATGTTATTTGGTTTGAAATATTTCATAGTGTTTAGGATTTCTTGCTGCAAATAAGTAGAGCAAAAAGATGAAATATCATATACTGCAATAAGATATCATTGGTGTTGAAAATGTCACTTTTTTAGAATTTCCAAAGTTGCATGTATTTATGAACTTTTTATAAAAAAAACTTGGGTTGTCACTGCACTGTCTTTAAAATAACAAGCTGGCCAACTTGTCAGTTGTGTAGAACACAGATAATACATCAGCTATGTAGGGAACCCTTTAGTTCTGCATGTATGTATGTATAATGTGTGTGTGTGTGTGTGTGTGTGTGTGTGTGTGTGTGTGTGTGTGTGTGTGTTGAATTGTTTAATGTTGTATAAGGATTATATGCTGCGGTTACGTCTATTGTTGGAAATATATTCTTAATTCTAGTATGCTTGTAAGTATTATTACTTTGGTGCTGATAACACAGTGTATCCTTACTAGATTTATTGATTGATTGATTGATTGATTTTTTTGCGTCATTTTTATGCCATCGAGGGCTAATAGACGATCAGTTAACTAACCACTGTTTCATGGGATCCTAAAAGATTAACCAGTACTCGAACACACACCACCTCTGCTAAAAACTGATAACTTTCGCACTAAAATCATCGATAAGAGATGAATGATAATGAGACACACTGTCGTATACCATTCATCACGGAGATTGTTACCGGGCGGGAATTCGATCTTACGATCCCTGGATTGATAGTCAGACGCGTAACAGACTGTCCCGTATCAGAAGGTCTTGTATACCCCAATGTAATGGTGTGAAATGTCCAACAACCATAACAATTTATTGCATTTATCAAACAGTAACATATCAGCGTGGTTATCTTTAACTAAATATGAAAATAATGGATCGTCCAAAATAACATCTTGATTACTCTTATTTTGCACTAATATTTTCTTTTTTTTTCTTTTGCAATCATTTCATTTCTATTATGACTTTGTAGTTTCCTCAAATAGATACGTTGTAATAAACTGTATTATATGATATCACCTTAACTAGAATTCATATATTAACTTTGTCACGTGCAGAATGTATTCTGTAGATCATTAATTCAAAAAAAGTATAAGGCGACGGGGTTTGTAAAGAGCAAATTTGATTGAATTCTCTTTTCTCATATCGTCTATATATTTCCAAATATCAATAATTGCGTATGTTCTGTTCTGTTATTGTTTATCCTGTAGACAGTGTCCTTAGAGAATTACTTCCTTTCTAATGATTTTTTTTCACTTAATGTCCCCAATTTTATTTTTCTTGATTACGTTTTTTGCTTCTGAATGAATCGTTGTACCGGATATTATATTAAATCCTACTTCGCATCTGTTGATAACACATAAAAATAACCACACTGTTAAATCATCTTTAAAGGAGAAAAAAATATGTACATGACTAAAGTCTGATATTTAATCATATCTGATATAGGTTCCTTAGGAACTACGGGACACGTCAATGAAATAAACAAAGACCTTCGCAAAATTCATCAGGAGTAACAAGTTTTAGTCAGTATCAGTACACACACAATCATGATAATGGAAGTGAACAAGCAAAAATAATATCATCACCGAGTTGAAGTACCAGGCGTTTTTAACGACCGTCACACATCAGTTTGTACAGCTTTTATGGTAGTTCAATACCGTCTGTTAAAATGATCCTTCCGAAGCACAAACCGCGTTCAAGAAATGATGATAGCAGCACTGAGAATACTTCACCACAAATCACGTTTGTAGGATTCCAATCAATAATGCCATAGTCACCCAAAACGCTATCAATAGAACTCATTTATAGTACATATACGCAGCGGTGGTTTAGTGGTAAAGCTTCCCATCGCACGCGGAAGGTCGCGGGTTCTATCCCCGTCGTGTCATACCAAGGACTTGAAATATAGTATTAGCAGCTTCCTCGTTTGACATTCAGCATTTAGAGAATAGCTGTGGGTTTGGTAGGACCAGTGTCAGTAAAATGTAAAATAGAAGGATATCATAATATGTATCTGTGGCATGATGCTCAAGTGTGGCAGCGCCTGGAATACTGTCGACACCGCCGCGATATTAATACTAAAGATGTTGAAAGTGTCACTAAACACCATACAACAAAGACAACAACAACAACAACAACAACAACAACAACGTATAATGCCTGCGTATAGATCAGCCACTGTCTTGGTGCATCTGTACTATTGTGTTCCAATTTACGATGATACTCCAGTGTGGCAGCGATTGGAATACATATAAATATAAAAGGGGTTGAAAGTGTCACTAAACACCATACATCAACAACAACGTATAGTGCCTGCGTATAGATCAGCCACTGCCTTGGTGCATCTGTACTATTGTATTTTCATTTACGACGATGCTCAAGTGTGGCGGCGCTTGGAATACTGTATAAATATAAAGGGGGTTGAAAATGTCACTAAACACCATACAACAACAACAACAACAACGTATAGTACCTGCGTATTGATCAGCCACTGTCTTGGTGCATCTGTACTACTGTGTTCCCGTTTACGATGATTCTCCAGTGTGGCAGCGCTTGGAATACTGTATAAATATAAAAGGGGTTGAAAGTGTCACTAAACACCATACAACAACAACAACACCGTATAGTACCTGCGTATAGATCAGCCACTGTCTTGGTTCATCTGTACTATTGTGTTCCCATAGCATCCTGTTAATCCTTGGTATATTTGTATCGATTTTCTTTTCTTATGTTTTTCATCTTTTTTGTTACGTCTAGTACACAGAATATAACAAGTACGCAGTATTCGACAAGCGCACCAATTTAAGATTAATCAAAATTATGGACATAAATGGTGATAGATATTCTATGAACAAAAAAACAGTCAGAAAGATTTACAAAATTTTGAATGTTACAGCAAATTAAAGAAAACTACTATTCGCGACGAACATTGCAATTGAGGCATACTAAAGTTAGAGGACACATGTGCAGATGCGTAATTAATTACTTACTTAATTGTTTTTGTTTGCTGGGGGATAGCCTAACTACAATCATTTCAAAGTTATTTGATAATTGGGCAGGCTTATTATTGATCATTGCACAGTATATGTAAAACGAGTAACTTTTTTATTATGCAACCAATATATAATTGAGTATATATACCTGTCATAATTGTATCGATCAATAATATGTTTACCACTGTTCTCAAATAAATAAAAACTTTTTTTTTCTTTTTTTATCTAAGCGAGTAAAGAATCACTAAAAACCTGATTTTCCGCCTGTTAAATTTTTATTATCTCCATATAAAACAATATGTGGCGATTTGGTTAACTATTTAAATGATACAATTAAAATGTCGCAATCTATGTATGGAAAAAATGTATGTAAAATACAATGTGTTGTGTTAACTAATCTTTTTCAAATTGTGTATTGATTATCAATTAAAGCAATTATAACACAAATAAACTTTTTGTGCTAAATATTTAACACAATTATAAATATATGATTATCATAAATATTATCTCTTTTCTACATTTGATTTGAATCTTTATTTCCTCCTATGTGGAGAGCACATACATACAATAGAAAAAACAAATTACAATATAAATAAAAGAAAAGAAATAATACATATAACACAAGGCAAACTGAATAACAATTTTACACAATTAAATGCAATATATATTATGAGTAAAATAATGTTATGCTAAAAAAATAAATTATTCTTCATTAAACATATCAAATGTATTCAAGATATTAGAAGGAAACCCAGTTCTACACGCAAAATGTCAGTATGAATAAATGTATACTTAGCTACGCTGCACTTCGCATTTAATCTGTTTAAGACCAAATTATGTGCAGTGCACGAACAACCTTTACAAAACCATAATGGTTATTTGTATCATTGGTGACAATATGTGTTAAGTCATTATCGGTGTAATTATTTGCATCTAAGGATTAAGAGCTACACATGCGTTGAATGGCACAGGACCGATTGTCGTATAAATTGATTTCCAGAGATTTTCTCTAACAGTTTCAGATTCGTAATATTCTAAGATAAGATGTAAAGTTATACAAGTAACACCTCTGATACATTTCGGACAAATCTTTGTGAACGTGTCGCTGAAGAGACGGCATATGCTATTTAAAGTACTTTGACATTTAGTGGTTTATCTAGAGTATAGTTTTGATAGATGCCAGAGATCACAAACATTGTACAACATTGGTTTGACAGAAAAGAAATCTGTAAGTGTACAATTGAGGTATATTCTATTTGACCAATTATTAAGGTTTTTTTCCATTTAAATTTAGATGGGAAAATTCCCGAAACAATAAAGTCAGTCAAAATTGAAGATAGGGAATACTTATTTCAAATACGCATGGTATCCGGTATGAAACCAAGTTGATTTGATGGGTGAACTTGGTATTTGAAAATCCTGCAAATAAAAAAATTGTTACTACATGTAAGTGGTCACAGTTTGACCGACACAACTGACCAAGAAATGACATTTTTTTATCAATTAGACTTTCTTAAATCTTTGACCCAAATTAACTTAAACACACGTCGGTTCTAGTATACACTGGTCCAGATTGCATTATTTTAACACAATGTTAACATATCACATTTTGATATTTGTTAACAATTCACATCCGTATAAATCCGTTTAAAGCCTTAGACAAAACAACAGAATTATAATTTTTCATCGAAGTAATAGGATGTAGACCATCTTTATGAATACCTGAATGTTTCAACCCTGGAAATACTCCTCTAAGTTTAGAGCACATGCTCTTACTACGTTGTTCATCAAACATAAAATCATTGCAGATCACACCAAGATGTGTATATTCTGTTGTCTCTTCGACATATTCATTACCTATGTGTCTCTTCGATATATTCATTACCTAATTGTCTCTTCGACATATTCATTACCTAATTGTCTCTTCGACATATTCATGACCTAATTTCCATTTACGTTTGGTATTGTTATACTGAGTTTTGGTTTCATTAAAAGCAATAACTGAACATATATTGGCATTGTATAAGTATTTCCATTTTGATTAGTATGTATTACATATGTCTATCATTTCGTCCAGTCCGAATTTAGAAAACGATATCAAAAGCATGTCGTCGGCAACGGTGAGACAATTACAACTGATGTTGGATAAACATAAGCCGTACCCAGAACGTTCTATTTCGTCAATGAGGCCATTTATATACACGATATAGAGAAATTGACTACTGATACCCCTTGTATTGTTCCTTGGCATATATCTACCCAATTCGACAAACAACTTGCGTAACGAACACAACACTTTACATTCGTGTACATGTTAACAATAGCTTTGTATACAGTAGATTTGTTCCACAGTCTATCAAAAGCTTGTTTTGAATCAATTAAACATGTATACACTTTACTTTTCTTTTTCTGTTGCATAGTAAATACATTCACGAAAGGTAAATGACGACATAAGGCATAAGTTTTTTCTCGGAAGCCTGCTTGTTGATGATTAATAGTTATTTGGGCATCATCATGTAAGGGTGTTGAAATCATCTTTTCATACAACTTAATAAATGGAGATGACGGTGTAATTGCCCTACAGTTGTTAGGATTGATACGTGGTTCTTTTTTCAGGTGTATGTGAAAACTTTAACATAGCCGTGTATAGTTTTCCTATAAGACTAATTACTCTATTACCGCCGTGTATAAGAAATAAATAGAATCTTCTGAGCATGCCTTGTTTATTTTAACCCCTTTCAGTAGTGATTTAATAATTTCAGGAGTTACCGGTATTACCTCATTGTTTAAAATGCTGAAAAGAATATTATGATACTCTGACAACTTGTAATCAATTAACTGCTTCAAATTTGCATCAAAGTCGCTTCTACGTATTATTAAGGACATGAACAATGTATCAGAAGGTTAAATCATGTGATGTGTAAAGAGTTGTAATAGTTATTTTGACTATTTTGAATATGCTGTGGGATTGAGACAAGGGGAGGTAATCTCGCTTTTACTTTTTCTCTATGCTTGTTGAAGACTTGGAACTGTATTTACAAAACAGCATTGATTCAGGATTGAATATTGATGATATTGTTTTGATTATGTTACTTTTTGCGGACGATATGTCTATTTTAGGAAAATCTCCTTCTGAATTACAGGAGAATCTAAACCGTTTGCATACTTATTGTAATAATTGGGGCTTAAAAGTAAATACATTGAAAACAAAAATAATGGTATTTAGAAAATGTGGTGGGTTGTTACCCAATGAATACTAGACTTACAACGAAAAATAATGAAGTTGTTGATGATTTTGATTTAAATCAGGAACATTTGGTAGGCAAATCTTTGAAAGCTTTTAAAACCCTCTTATTTAATTGTAAAAAAAAATCCATTTAAAGCCAAAACTACTATGCCAGTTGTTTGATGCATTCGTCTGTTCTATCTTAAGTTATGCGAGTGAAATTTGGGGATATACAAAGTCGAAAGTAATCGAAAGAATACACTTAAAGTTCTGCAAACGTTTATTGAATGTTAGATTAAATACTTGTACAGTGGGTGTGTATGGAGAGCTTGGGATATATCCATTATATGTAAAGTTATTTATACAGATACTATATTGATAAAAAAGTATATGAACAAAGGGGCTATATGACTGTAATAGAAGTTGTAAGAACTGGATATCAAATATTAAAACCATGTTAAATGATTATGGATTCACCTATTTGTTTGAGAATAATCGTTTTGTTAATCCCAAAGTATTTCCAAATATTTTTAAACAAAAGGTTATCGACAACTTCATTCAACAATGGATTGGATCAGTAGAAAGAAGCTCAGTGCTCGAATGTAAACTTGTCAAACATTAATTTAAGTACGAAAATTATCTCGATATATTGCCCTGTAATCTTAGATTATTTAACACTAGATTAAGACTATCTGTTAATCATCTTAGAATACAAACTGGACGATATGACAGAAATAGAATTAAATAAAATGAAAGATATTGTTTATGTTGCAATTCAAGGGAAATAGAAGGTTAGTTTCACTTCTTATGTATATGCCCCTGTTTTACTAATTGACGAAAACAGTATTTGAAAAGTATTACTATCAAAGACCTTCTGTGTTCAAATTTTTAGAGTTACTTAATTCACATAATAAAACCATATTTTATAATATTTCAAGATATATAAAAGAGGCATTAGAAATTAGAAAAACAGTGCTAACTGTTAAAGCATAGTATTCATCATAATTTCATTTATTAACATTCATTTCATTAAATATTTTGTTATGTACTCTAATGAATTTAATCATTGCTGTTAAGTGACTATATGTTTATATTGATTGTATATAGTAAATATAATGATGATGAACTTTGTAAAAAATCCTAATAAAATATATGTTCTGTTATCATCAATATTGTATAACTCGCTAAAGTAAGCTTGCCAACCGCTAGTTATGTCATTCGAATTGTTGAACAAAATGCTGTGTATTGGAAAATGACAATACACAAATACAGACAAACGTTTACTTTAACTTTAAGTTTATATACTTCAAATAATTAACTGATGTAATAGGGAATTAGACAATGCCGTTATAGACACACAGGAAACGTTAAAATGCGAGTTACAAACTTGCAACGGTCAGCTTTATATAGTTATATTTGAAGTTTAAAATAAGCGCCATGAACATCATACGTACATTTTTGTATTCCCACTGATTTGATAGTCATTCCTGTGTGATATACTATCACACAAATTCAAATCAGACGCGACTGAAGACATAATTAATGGTAATTTATTTAAAAGCGATTAGTCAAGATCAACAGAACGGCTTCTTCTGGTTTTAGTTATTAGATTTAATAACTAGTTGTCGACGTTGAATACCCAGGCGACTTTAATCAGAAAACAATTTAAGATAGAGACATTTGGATATATTTTAAAAGCGATATGTTACACGTATTCGCTGTGCCTTCTATTTCCAGTTCATCAATCAGTTTCTCTAGGGAATTGTTTAATTATTTAGATAGTTACATAAACAGCATTATGAAACCCTTCAGGCAATTTTCGCGGTTTTATATATATCCCTGCAGGTTCTATAGGATTTAAACCAATTTTGTTTATTAATAATTGATTCTGTATAAAAATTACTCAGTGCCAAACTGCGTCAACAGTGTCGACCGTATGATGTTTAACATCGGAAGTTGGTTTATACGGGTTTATTTTGGCCTGATTGTGAAGTAAGCTCATACCTAACGCCAAACATACTTGAATCATCTTAATAGGTAGAACCAGTACTGAATGTTGGTTTTTGAGAAGCCATCAATTGAACTGGGGATCGAGCTCAAAGTCTATATCGTAAGCGGCAAATATTTTATCCACTGCACTATCACTTTGTTTGACTCGTGTAATGTCACATGTAACATATCTAATGTATCAATGTAATAAAATTGTCAATTGATGTTAAACTATTGTTTAAGATTCAGTATGTGTAATATTTTTAAAATACTACTAATTAATCAGATTAATATTGAGATAGATCTAACGGTCTTACTAAAAATAAACAGTTTTAAAATTATGTATGAGAGATCGAACATTAGCAAACACGTCATTCGTTAGTTCATCCCAGTCACTGAAAGCTCCCTAATCAGGTCTGTAATCTCAATAAAATTTAAAGTTTACTAAAATGTGACGTCAATCAATTTCCGCTGAAGTAATCGACCAATCATGGAGCTATTTTCTTGAATATTGGATATACATATATCTACATTTCAACGGGGTTATATATTTCTTCCTCGTCCTTCGGATGAGGTAAAATTCCCGCACTGTGGCATTGGAACCCGTCTATGACGTGACGTAAAAAACATAATTTTTCATAAAGTCTTAAAAGCGATCGTTGTAAAAATGATATTGATCAATTAAATTTCAATGAGTTGGGTATGCAATAAAAAATGAAAAGTTCTTGGAGTTTTCTCTTCGGATATTAAAAACTTCTTTAATTGTGTATGCGGGAACTCGGGAATGATTTGTTTGCATAACCGAAGAATAACAAATAAATGATGAAAAGCATGTGCACACATTGATGTTTCTGGTTTATAATTCAGGTTTTATATTTCAGGATTTGTCTATTGACTCCCAATATGTCACAAAGTCTCTTTTTACTGTTTTATACGTTTGATTTAATACTTAATCAAAGTTGGCATGGGTCGAAACTCCTTTATTTATACACAAAACATTGATGCAAATATCAACAACTATCACACTAAACTTGTTTTAATTCACGTTTATTCTTTTTATTTAATATTGTCTGTACTCGAAACTATTAATTTCTCATTAATTTCCTATTTCTCTACATTCATTTCCATAGTGTCACTTCGAGGCAATTAAATGTCACTTCGACTTGAGAATAAGATAATTAAAGACGAACAGTAAAGCAGTATATCACGTGACGACAACTTTTAGCATATGCGATTCTCTCGACAAAATATAACCGCCTATAATTTACAAATACTGTAATGATAGAACGCATGCTTATATCAGCATCAAAGGTCACGTGTTTATTAAATAATGAACGAAATCCTGTTGTTAAAACGAGGCCTGTCAATCAAACAAGTAAATAATCCAATCAAAGATCAAAATTAGTTGCTACGCCGCCTTTTTCCATAAAAGCCCCATTAGAAAACACATACACACAAATGATATGATGAATCTGAGTGAACCACTGTCCTTCGGCAGGTTACTTGAATTTATATGAAGCTTTTGGACCTAGCTTACCTCGAATCTGTGATTTCAGCAATTTATATATAGTACATTCTAACGTTAAGGGGCATTTACACAGATTCCTAAATAATTTCTTAAAAATATTAATCCTTGACATTGTCTATATATCTAACTTGTGTGATTGGGTATTAGCTATTTTCCTTACAGCTCAAACAAATAAAGCATGCTATAACATGAGGAAAGACCTTTAAAAGGAATGTGGGAAAATGTAGAAATAAAGAAATATATAGCAAGTCCTTGGAGAAATTGAAACTGATTTACACATGTTACTTAATTTCTCCTGTTATTTGAAAGAAGTCAATCAGGATTTTTCAAAATTTTGAAATGATTTGAAAGAGTCTGAATTATGTTAAGGTCGTCAAGCAGTATCTATTTATAAAATTGGAATTTTGTTTCTTTCAAGTTTACCACTCCTATCAAAATAGCGTTTATGTCACGTTTTAATGGATTTGATATACCAAGTCTTTAGGATTTTATTAGTTTATGATAGTGATATGCTTTGCATTCACTTTAAAAATACTTTTATTTTCAAGACATTTACAACATTTGCCTTTAAGAAATCCAAACAGTACATACACTTTGTTCAACACCAACGAAAATGGCTTATTTACATTCTCTGCTGCCTGCATCTCGGAATTGGAAACGATTGAAAAAGAAAGATAATAAGCGGAGTCGCTGTAAGTAGCTTTAACATAACAATGACACAAACGCATTGAAACAGTACTAAAAATCGACTTCCTCCTTCAATTACCATATTTGATATTTACTCGACAAATCCTTATATATGTCAAATTGATACGATAAGACTGTAAGTTATGTTTCTTATTTCCGAGTCATAATCCTGCACTCCAGGGAAATTATCTATAATTGAGATAGTTACAAAAACAACTTAACATATAATACTTTATGACAATCTTCACGATTATTTTCTAATTTAATATTGTTCATTGATTATGTAATAAAGCTATTCGGTGATAACAATCGTCAAATGTTGATGTTGTCGTACGTATGCTTTATAAGTGGGATGTTAATTTATATTGTTTAATTTTCCCTCGATTGAGAAATGAACTTAAAGCTAGTGTGAAACGCTTTCAAATCCGCCTACTGTGTAGACCCAATACTGAGTATTGGTTTGTTGAGAAGATATTTGAACTAGAGATCGAGCCCACAACTTTAATTATGATATGCGGGTTACACTTTATCCACTGCGCTATCGCTACCAAATGGTTCAATGCAAATAAAAAATAAACTTATCTATTATATTGACAATGCATCCATCTATTGATTTCGATTGAGTACTTAACAATTTTAAATATGTTTGACTATCTGGCTGGCTGACTGACGGATAATCTTCCTTGGGGCTCTATAAAGATACAGTTAGCCATAATATATGTTGTTTATGTGTGTGGCCATTGTACACTTTGTTGTAATTATAAGAACATTATCCAATCCATGGGGACCTCACTCTGAATATATGTCAAACAATTTTAAAGCTGAGATATGGTAAAGTCGATACAACTACACCAAGCAGACAAAGAAAATATCGATAAAACGTATTTTTAATTTGAATATATGGGATCACCCATTATCGTTTATTAAATACAATTACACTCATTATTAATCACGCCAGTTATTTAATGTGTTGAAGTTTTATCTGATTAAAGACAAGTATAGCACTTCAAATTAGATGTCCTTTTTAAGGATCACATCTTGGAATACTGTATTTGTCATATAGTACAATGAATGGCAAAATATCATTATATCTTAAACAATCAATGAACCACTCACTGACACAATAACCTGCCGTAATGTATAGAAACACGTTTAAGTACATAAGGTTAATTTAGACAATTACAAATGACATACTACACTGTCAACACATAGCAACATACTTGAATTGTTTGAGTTGGTGTATAAATTATACACATGAAAACAAATGAAATTCGGCGAATGAAAAAGTAGTCCCTGTCGTGATTAATCGCTGCTAAGCTTAACCACTCCAACATAAGCAGGACCACGCCTTTGCTAATAAAGCATGGTTAAATACATAAATATACAGTCAAACCTGTGTAAGTGGCCAACTCATTAAGCAGCCACTTGTCTTAAGCTATTTCCCATTTCTATGTTTTCAAATCAAATTAACCTGTATTAAGCAACCACTTGTCTTAAAAGACCATTTTTGCTCCTTCCCTTAACTGGCTGCTTAAGATAGGTTTTACTGTAGTCAGTATTTAGAAAACTCACAACAAATACTAAAGAAGTGGTAAGGGATTGTCGCCCTTCAAAATGTACAAAAAATGCTTCATGTAAAATATGGTTAGATTTACAATTATAATAAACCAGATTTAGTTGTTCTAATATGCGCAATACGCAGTTGATTTTTATGAAATTAACGTCAAAATGACTTATTCTTTAACCCAAACATGAATATGTAAAAATACCTTTGAACTATTTGTCCCTATCTACCTAGCGATACGTTTAACAAACCTGCACTTTCTGACACTATATATATCTATAACATGTAAATGACTTCCTTCTGCCCTACTCTAGTAATTCAAGCCAAATTAACTAGTTATTTTGTTAGAGACATAGAAGCCTGGTTTGCCAAATCTTAGCTCGTCAAACCGGAGAGATGAATCAATAGAAATACAATTATTTTGTTTTTTCAAACCGACATTCCAATGTCAGTAGACGTCATTTTCGTATAAATCCCTGTCGGTTCATCCAATGACGAAAACGTCGTTGAACTTAAATGATCTTCGGTTCAAACTATGATATTAGTATGTTGTATTTGCTAAAAGTACGCCGTTAATACTTGATCAAACCGTTACATGCCACAATTTCCGCACTTGTATCTCCTAATTTAACAGTGATTGAATGTGAGTCAGTTATCAGAC